>JACEEZ010000813.1:0-140000 GCA_016584305.1 Chionoecetes opilio | reverse complement strand
AGGATGCAAGCGGAAACTTTTAAAACCAAGTTTTCCCCCAAAGGGATATTTTTTTCCCCAAAAATTAAACTTGGGAAAGGCCAATTTTTTAAAAAAATCCCCAATTATATTCAAACCAAAAAAAAAGGCCAAAAAATGAAAAAAAGACCCCGGCCGCCCCGGGGGAACGCGGAAAAATTTATTTATAAATGGACAAAAACCAGCGCTTTTCAAAAAAATAATTTTTGATTGAATTTGGCAAAAGGATTTCCCCGGGTGATTCGGTTATGGAAAAAATTTTAGGTCTTTTTTCCCTTTTTAATTTTGGGTGCCAAAAAAAAAAGGGAAAAATTTAGGTTTTGCCCCCGAAAAAATTATTTTTTTTTCCCAATACAAAATGCCCAGTTTTTTCAAAAACTTTAAAAATTTTTTTTTCAAAAACCCCATAAAAAAATTTTGGGGGGTAAAAATTTTTTGTAGCTTTTCCCAAAAAGGATTCCCAGATAAAATTTTTATAAAAAATTTTAAACCCTAAAACTTTTAAGGGGCCTAAATTGTTAAAAATATTTAAAAGAGGGGATAAATGGGGAAAAATTCCGGGTAATTTATTCCAAAAAACCGTTAGCCAAAGGACCCAAAAAACGATAGTACAAAATACAAATAAAAAGTTTATGGGGGTTGGGTTTAAAATGCAAAATGTAAAAAAACGAAAAATGTTTTTTTTCTATTAAAAAAAGAATCAGACATTTTGATTGCGAAATTAAGGGGTTAGCAAAAAATTTTTTTTTTTTTTTTTTTTTAAAAAAAAACCTAAAAAAAAAGGTAAATTAAAAAGTTCCCCTAATTTAATTTTCATGTTCCCATATTAAAAAAAGCAAAGGGCCTGGGGGGTTGGGGTTTGGGGGTTTTTGGGGTGTGGTTTTTTTTTTTGGGTTTTGGGTGGGGGTTTTGGGGGTTTTTTGGTTTTTTTTTGGTTGTGCTTTGGGTGTTTTTTGGGGGTTTGGGTTTGGGTTTGGGGGTTTTTTGGGGGGGGTTTTTGGTTGCGGGGGGGGTTTTTGGGGGTTTGGGGGGTTTTTTTTGGTTGGTTTTTTTGGGGGGGGGGTTTTTTGGGTTTTTTTTTTTTTTTTTTTGTTTTTTTTTTTGTTTTTTGTTTTTTTTTTTGGTTGTGTTGTGTTGTGTGTTTGTGTGTGTGTTGTGTGTTTTTGGGTGTGTGTGTGTGTGGGGTTTTGTGTGTTTTTGTTGTTGTGTGTGTGTGTGGTTGTGGTTGGTGGTGGTGTGGTTTTTTTGGGTTTTGGCCCCCGAAGGGCCTTTTTCCCCACTTAGGGGAGGACCTTTAAAAAAATTTTTAAGCCATTAGGGAATGTTGAAAAAAATTGGGTTAAATTAAAAAACCTTTGTGGGGTGAAAAAGGGGGGGTGATGGGAATTGGGGGGTGAGGGTGATAAAGGGGTGGGGTGAGGGTTTTGGGGGTGGGGGGGGGGGGTGAGGAATGGTGGGGGGGGGGGGGTAAGGGGTTGTGAAGGGTGGGGGATGGGTAATGGGTGAGGTGAAGGGTGGGGGGTGATGGGTAAGGGGTGAGGGGGTGGGGGTGAGGGGTAATGGGTGAGGGAATGGGGGGGGTGGGGAATGGGTGGTAAAGGGGTTTGGCGTTAATACATACATTTCTAACCCTAAATTTGGAAAGTTAAAGGGGGCCCATCTGGAGTTGTGTTTTTGGGCCGAAGGCCACCAAACGGGTTTTTTTTTATAGGGCCTTATTTTTTATAATTTTTAGTAGCCTTTTAGCGAAAATTTGTGAAAAAAAAGGGGTTGCGAAAATTGAGGAACCTTAGGTAGGGTGGGGTAATGGATGAGTGAAGGGGGGTGAGGGTAAGGGGTGTGGGTGATGGGGATAAAAGGGTGGGGGTGATGGGTGGGGGGGGAATAGAGGGGGGGGGTGATGGGAAAGGGGGGGGTTGAATGGGTTTTGGGGTGATGGGAAAATGGTGAGTGAATGGGTGGGGGGTGATGGGTAATGGAAAAGGGGGGGGTAGGGAATGGGGGTGATTTTGGGGGGTGAGTGAAGGGTTTTGGGTTAATTACATTTCCACCCAAATTTGGGAATTTAAAGGGGTTTGGGAAGCCCGATAGCGGGTTTTTTTGGGGCCTTTTCCACCAATACCCCCGGGGGGGAGGAAAAAACCCCCCGGAGGGGTTTGCGGTATATATAATAATCTCGTCCCACAGAGTTGCAGAATGGGAAAAATACGAGTGGAAATAGTTTCCTGCGATATATAAGGGTTTACTGGGTGTTTCCATTGCTAAAAAATCCGACAAAAAACACCCTTTTTTAATAAAAGGGGAAAAAAGGGAAATCTCTGTGGACAAAAACTTTCTTAAATTTAATAGGATACCGTACATTATTTTTTTTGCCATCTATTTATATTCCAAGGCCTGTTGGTGCCCTTTTGTTAATTTACTCCCTTTATATACAAATGTTTTGTTTATAAGGAGTGGCCAGGTAGATTGGGGATTTTTTCCCATTTCTTTTTTAAAACAAACTAAGTTTTTCAAAAAAAACCTTTAAAAATTCCTTCAAAACTATTTTTTTAGTATAATTTCCAACAAAAAAGGAAAAAGAACCCCAAAAAAAAAACCCCAAAGGGGGAAAAAAAAGGCCCCCCCCCAAAACAAGAAAACTTTTTTTAAAAAGGCTTTCTGAACCCAAAAGGGAGAAAATTATTTTTTCCCCCCCCTTTCCGATAAAAAGGGTCACCTTTTTTTTCCCAAATTAAAGGGCAAAAAATGGTGGTGGTCCCCCCAAGTTTTAAAAAGGTTAATTTTTGGTGGGGCCTTTTTTTTTTAAGGAAAATTTTTTTTGCTGAGGGGAGGAGGTGAGAGAGGAGAGAGAGAGAGAGAGAGAGAAGAGAGGGAAGAGGAGAGGAGAGAGAGAAGAGAAAGGGAAAAAAAAAAGGAGAGGGAGAGGGGAAGAGAGAAAAAAGAGGAAGAAAGGAGAAGAAAAGAGAAATAAAGAAAAGAGAAAAAAGGGGGGAAAAAAAAAAATTTAAAATTCTGTTAAGGTTATGGGGGGGGAAAAAAACAAAAATGGGTTCCCCGTTTAAAAAAAGGTTTTAAAAATAATGTAATTTTTAAAAAAAATGTTGGGAAAAAAGGGTCGAATTAAAATGAAAACTTAAAAAGTAACTAATAAAAAAATTTTGTACAGGGGTTTTGGGGGGGGTGAAATTAAGTCCTTTTAAAAAATTGGTTTCAATCTGAAAAGCCCAAAACTGTTGTTACAGGTCCCCTCGGGAAATTACACTTTCCCAAAAGGTATTTTTCCGGGTTTTTAAAAAAAGAAGGGGGAGCTTTGCTGGGGGGCTTCCCGGGGCCCCCGGGTTGCCCGACCTTGGGGGGGGAGGCACTTTACCCGGACAAGGGGTAATGACCCCCGGTTAAAATTTTTCCCCTTGGGGGGGAACCCCGAAAAAGGAAAACAGGGGTGATGCATTGGGGAGATTAACCCCCCCCAATTCTGCCCCAAACCCCCCTAAAAACCCCAAGCAAAGTTTTTAAAATTCCCCCCCAAAAAATAAATTAAAACCGCAGAGTTTGGGGGGGGAAAGCGGGGAAAACCAAAAGACCGGTGCGCTAGCAAGGGTTTTTTATTTTTTTTCCCTTAAATTTTTCCGCATTGACGACACAAAAAAAGTCCCAAAAAACCCCCCTTTTTTATTAATTAAATAAAAATAAACCCCCCCCCCCCCCAGGATTTTTTTTTTTAAAAAGGGGTAATAAAATGGGCAAAAAAATAAAAATAGGGGGGGGCCCCCCTGGGACACAAAAAAAGATTTTAAAATAAAAATAAAATTTTAAAAAAAATTAAAAAAAATAAAAAAGATAATAAAAATAATAAAAAATAAAATAAAAATTTAAAAATATTAAAAAAACATTAATATAAAAATTAAATAATTATTCAAATTAAAAAATAATTAAAAAAATTTTAAATAAAAAAAGTTAAAAAAAAATTTAATAAAAAGAATTTCAATAATTGAAAATTTTGTAAAAAGGCAAAAAATTAAAAAAATAAAAAAATAAAAAAAATTTTTTTAACGAAAAAACCCCCTAATATCCCAAAAAATTAAGGCTAAGGTTTTAAAAAAATAAAATTTATAATATAAAAAAATTTATTATAAAAATTGGTTAGTAACCTGGGTTTGAGCAAATTCTCCATTTTTCTTCTTTAGCTTGTTTATTGGGGAGTTAGTTAAAAAGGGGCCAGCTTCAAATTTCTTCGGTTTCCCGTTTTTTTGGTACGCCCCCAAAAAATTTTTTAAAAAAACCCTAAGGGGGGGGGGGGGCCCCCCGGAAGCCACGCCAGATTTTTTGAGAGAGAAAAATTACTTTTTATCAGGTATTACGTTCATATTTTCCTTAAAAAAAATTTCCCCCCATTACCCCCTTGCTTTTTAAATTTTTTAAAATAATAAAAATCAAACCCTAACCTGGCCCGGGGGGTGGGGCGTTTATTGGGGGAAAAAAAATTTCCGCCCGAGAAAAATTTGTTTCTCAAATTTTTTGCTTTATTGGAGGGTGCCCCCCCCAAAATTTTTGTTACAAAGAATACTGTGAATTGGAGGGTTTTGGGTGGGATTTTGTTTAAAAAAAGAATGAAAATGTTTTTGAAAAATAAAAAAACTTTTTTTTAAAAATTACATAAAATTGGGTTTTGGGGTTGGGGTTTTTTGGGTTTTTTTTTGTGTTTTTTTTGTTGGTGGGTGGGTGTGTGTTGTGTTTTTGGTGGGAAAAAAATTTAGTTTTGTTTTGGTTTGGTTTTTGGTTTTGGGATTTGGGGGTTTTGTTTGGGGGTTTTTTTGTGTGTGGGGTTGTTTTGCGCGGTCAAAGGCGTTTTTACTGCGGGGAAAGCAGAGAAATTTCTCTTGCAAGAGAAAAAATTTCGCTTGCTCAAATTTCGATTCCTGTTCTATCATCATGAGAGGATGCTTGCCCGACCGGCAAGAGATTGTCTTGTTGGAAGCAAGGAAGTACGTCAGTGAAAGTGCCTGCGTCAGCGTTCGGCTGACGTGGCCCCCCCCGATGCTCTCTGCTTAATAAAAGAATGACAACAGTTTCGTGTACTTTCGACAAAATCAATTACACTGTCGTATTTTAAGACTTATCATAAAAGTCTCTGAGGCAAATAAGGGAGGTTGCGGCGTGTAATTGAGGATAATATAATCGTCACAGCTGAGATATTGCTTTATATGCATTCGAACAGCTGGAGTTTAAAGGACGGAATGTGTGAAGTGATCGAAAATCAACACCACCACACCTCACTCTTAACCCGATTTATGACAATACCTTTGGATATTAAGAAAGTTATAAGAGCAGTTTTGGACTAATATGAAGGAAGTCACCAATATATCATGTAAGTAGAGTAATATGTGTGTGTGTGTGTGTTTACCAGTTGTATTTACCTTGTTGTAGTGGCTTAGCATTACAGTGGTGTGTGTTGTGTGTGTGTGTGTGTGTGTGTGTGTCGTGTGTGTGTGTGTGTGTGTGTGGTGTGTGTGTGTGTGTGTGTGACTGTGTGTGTGGTGTGTTGTGTGTGTGTGTGTGCCTTTGTGTGTGTAGTGTGTGTGTGTGTGTGTGTGTGTGTGTGTGTGTGTGTGTGTGTGGTGTTTTGTGTGGTGTGTGTGTGTGGTGTGTTTGTTTGTGTGTGTGTGTGTGGGATGTTGTGTGTGTGTGTGTTGTGTGTCGTGTGTGTGGTGTGGTACGTGTGTGTGTGTGTGTGTGTGTGTGTGTGTGTGTGTGTGTGCGTTGCGTGCGTGCGTGGCGTGCGTGCCGTGACGTTGCGTGCGTGCGTGCGTGCGTGCGTGCTGTGCGTGCGTGCGTGCGCTTGCTGTGGCGTGCGTGTGGTGCGTGCGTGCGGCCGTGCGTGTGCGTGCGGTGTGTGTGTGTGTGTGTAGTGTGTGTGTGGTGTGTGTTGTGTTGTGTGTGTGTGTGTGTGTTGTGTGTGTGGTGTGTGTTGTGTGTGTGTGCTGTGTGTTGTTTCAAGTTCAAGTTCAAGTTCAAGTTCAAGTTCAAGTTCAAGTTCAAATATTTATTGCCAAAATTATTAAATCCATCTTTCGTGAAAAAGTCTGCTGAGAAAGAAAACTCTCGTTACCAGCCCCCAAGTTTATTAAGCATGTGCACATTCCAGAGCGAAGGACTATTATAATCATCTCTATGTAGTATTTCATACAAAAAACATCTGTAAATATTCTTACTCATACTAACGTATACTATCTATATAAACACACACACGTAATTCATACCAACATACTATATTATGTAATAGTAACATATATACATATCATAAATATGCCCCCCCAAAAAACATATAAAGAGCATACAGTAAATATATCATACACATAAAATAGATGAAACCGCGCACACACACCCCAACACACACACACACCACACACACACAATGTACACATACACAACATAATCATTTGGAAAATTTACTTGAATTATCTAAATATTAAAAAAGTATCCACAAGTGACCCTTACAATCTGTGATATCATATGTTGCAGCCAAAAAAGAGCTCAGATAATATATGTAATATCATTGTGCTTGTGAAGCAAAAGATTTATTCTATAATTGAAGCTGTTACCGGTTACACAACAAATTATAGTTTCTTACAGACTAGGTAAGGAATTCCACCCTTAGGACCGAGGACACAGAATCGAATTACTGTATAGTGTGCGTCGTTGCGTGCGTGCGTGTCGTCAGTACGTGCATGTGTGTGTGTGTGTTATTCACCCATGGTCGTGTAATGCGAGCTGCCTCGTCGATGCCAGTTTCACTCGCTCAGTGCGAGCCTTGGAGCTTCATTATATTTACCGATATTGGGCAAGCTGGGACCTAACACCCACACACCTCATTCCCCCTTCTCAAGAGGACCAGTAACCGCTCGATCGAATTTGTTAGTGATGGAAAAAATCCACCAGGAGCGCGAGGGATTTCGACACCGTCCTACCCACAGAGTGGAGACCAGCACGCTTATCAACCTGACCATCGCGCGAGTGTGTGTCTTGTGTGCTGGGGACTGTCTTTGGTGTGTAGAGAGAGAGAGGAGAGAGACCTCTGGTAATCTGGGGTTTGTTGAAAGAGTTCTATGGTGAAGGCCCAGTCATTTTCATTGATATAGGTTATATTGTAGCAGTGGTAGTAGTAGTGGTATCAAAGAAATTACAAGAAGGCAGTATAAGCATCAGTCACTACTTCATGCACAGGTTGCACAACAGTTTGTCATAAACTTATAACATAAATATTGTTACAGCGACTTTGTATGAGATATTCGTTGTATGTAGTAAGTATATAGACGCATCTTATAATTCTTAAACAGCCAGGCACGAGCTGGGGGTCTTCTGTAGAAGATAAGTTGTAAGACATAGAACTACCTCGTATATATAAAGTCTGCATCATTTAGAGAAAAGTCGGAACAGTGATACAATTAAATACACAATGTTGTAATTTACCTTAAATCGAGAAGGAGAACTTATTCAGAATGGATCTCTTCAGGTCCAAATTAGTTAGGAGCTTTGCTGGCGTAAATCGGTTTATAGAGGTTATGTTGCCTAAATCGGTATAGAGTCTGCTGCCCCGTAAAATCGGTATATGGCTCTCTTGCTCTGTGCCTTAAATCAGCATAGAGCTCTGCTGCCTAACGGCAAAGAGATCTGCTGCCTAATATTGTTATAGAGCTCTGCTGCATTTATTGGCAAAGAGCTCTGCTGTGCCATATATTGTTATAGAGCTTGCTGCATTTATTGGCCAAAGAGCTCTGCTGGCCTAGATTTTAGTTAAGAGATTGCGCATGTTATAGTTCTTGGCAAAGAGTTATGCTGCCTAAATTGTATAGAGGCTATGCTGACATTTATTGGCATAGAGTTCTGCTGCCTCTAAATTTTTTATAGATCTCTGCGCCTTTATTGGCATAGAAGTTCTGCTGCCCTAAATTGTTATAGAGCTCTGCTGCATTATGCATTAGAGTTCGCTGCATAAAATTGTTAGAGCTCTCTCTGCTGCCTAAATTGTTATAGAAGTTCTGTTGCCTAAATCGGTTTATAGAGCCCAGTGACCTAGTAAATTACGCTTTACGTATTTCTGGTGTCACAAAAAGGGGAATGTTGAACGTGCTTAATATACTTTAAATTAAGGAGTGGAAATTTGATCAGTTTATTAAAACACCAAGTCGGAGACAAGCTTCATGTACGGCCTTAGTCAGTAAACCATGTGAGGTACTTTTATTAGAACAAAATATTAGGAGATGCGATGCCTTATCACCTTGGGTTGTGCGCTCATCCCCTTTAATCATGATAGCGGAATCTTTAACATTCTATGTAGATGTTTAGACTTTCATCAATGAAGATAATTATTCTACTTTTCAGTGATTTCATCGTAAGTATTGCGGGGCTCCGAGCATACATTTCTTTTGGAAGCTGTCTTGTAATTGTTCTGCATCCAAATACATCAAGAAAATTGTTGTAATTTGCTGAGCATCATCAAACCAGACCTGGAGTTACAGCTTCAGGAAATGTTTTTTTCGGTAGATAATTATTATCTACAAAATAAGTATAACTATTGAAGTATAAAAATAAAATTGGCAAAGGAGAATTTGCACATATAATTTATCGGTAACTACCTGCCGATACAGGTTGTTGGGAGATGTGTAAGTGTTGCACGGTTCAGGTGTGTGGTTAGTGAGTTAGTGCACCACGCGGCTCTGGCAAAGTCTGGTGTGTGGGTTAGTGGTTAGTGCACACGCGGCTGTGCAAGTTCTGGTGTGGTGGTAGTGGTTAGTGCACAACGGCAGGCTTGCAAGTCAGGTGTGGCGGTAGGGTTAGTGCACAACGCGGCTGCAAGTCTGGGTGTGTGGTTAGTGTTTTTTTTTAGTGCACACGCGGCTCTGCAATGTCTGGGTGTGTGGTTAGTGGTTAGTGCACACGCGGCTCCCTGCAAGGCTGGTGTTTGGTTAGTGGTTAGTGCACATGAGGCTGCAAAGTCTGGTGTGTGGTAGTGGTTAGCTGCACACGCGGCTGCCAACAGCTGGTGTGCGGTTAGTGGTTTTAGTGCACACGCGGTGGCAAGTCTGGTTGTGTGGTTAGTGGTTAGTGCACACGCGGCTGCAAGTCTGGTTGGTTAGTGGTTTAGTGCCACAGCGGCTGCAAGTCTGGTGTGTGGTACCCCCTTAGTGGTTCGTGCACACGCGGCGGCAAGTTCTGGTGTGTGGTTAGTGCGGTAGTGCACACGCGGCTGCAAGTCTGGCTGTGTGGTTAGTGGTTAGTGCACACGCGGACTGCAAGTCTGTGTGTGGTAGGGGGTTAGTGCACACGCCGGCTGCAAGTCTGGTTGTTGTGGTTCAGTGGTTAGTGCACACGCGGCTGCAAAAGTCTGGCTGTGTGTGGTTAGTGGTTAGTGCACCGCGGCTGAAGTCTGGTGTCCGTAGGTTACAGCAGGTGGTTCGTGCACACGCAGCTGCAAGTATGGTGTGTGGTAGTGGGTAGTAGCACACGCGGCTGCAGTTCTGGTTGTGTGTTAGTGGTTAGTGCACCCGCGGGGTGCAGTCTGGTGTGTGGTTAGTGCATGGTTAGTGCACGCGCGCTGCAAGTATTGCGTGTTGTGTGTGTGCGTTAGTGGTTAGTGCACACGCGGCTGCAAGTTTGGTCTGTGTGCGTTAGTGGTGGGTTAGTGCACACGCGGCTGCAGTCTCGGTGTCGTGGTTAGTGCGTTAGTGCACCCGGCGGCTAGTGACGCGCTGGATGTTACTGGCAGCTGAACGGTTGGTTAGTAGCGTTCTCGCCCATGAGGGGGTAACGTGGTTGTTGCGACAGTTAGCAGCAATGGAAATAATTATTGGGAAACACAACCTTAACCTCAAAAGCTCCTCACTTTTTATGAAAATGTTGCCCCGGCCTACGATGGAGCCTTGGATGGAGCCCAGGAAGAGGGCCGGCAGGGAGGCGGGGGACTTTTAGGCCGAAGAAAAGCTTGGAAGAAAGGAATGGCGTGTTGAAGCGTGAAATGATGACGCTCGATGAACTGACGATTCTCGAGTTGCCAAGGTATAGCTTTTGCTGACTATAGGAGCAACGTGGACAATGTATGGGAGGTGCTCTTCCGGGTCTGCTGGTTTAAATATTGGTCTAAATGCTATTTCGAGGCCATAATCCCTATACCATTTTTTACCCTCTACTACTTTGTTACGAGTGAATTTTTTTTTACCTGTACAGTAAGTGCTTGTATTACATGTATATTCATACAAGAACGATTCAATCTCAACAAATATGCATCACTGGGGAAATTACATTGAATAACAATTATTAAAATCGTCATTATACACAATTGTTACTGAGATCATTTTCATGTATATATGTAAATTAAAAAAAATCATATTATTGCTGCAAAAATTTACCTAACATTTTCGGCTAATTTGTTTGTTTGCGCCCCGTTTACTACGAAACTATTGGCCTATGAAGAAATATGACTCATATTAATTATATTAATTATGTCCAGTTTCCCGAGACCTACCCAATGGCACAATCCGTTTAGTCCTAACATGTCACGTTCTCGAGATATTTCGATTTCTTTATATTTTCGAAATCATTTGATTTGTGGCCTTACTTATGCATGATTTTTACTTCTGCGTATACCACTCGGGACGGCCGTCAAGAGACTGCATCTTTATCTTCTATACGTTTTTCCTACGGTATGGTTCCTGGAAATAATTAATGAAAATATGATTTTCAAAAAATTTTCCTGGGCCAGTTTTAACTGGACGTTATCTCTCAGTCTGTATGGTTTCCTGCCACAGAGAAGTACGCACCATTGTCTGATGGATCTGTATACCCGCCTCTCCCCCACCAGTGTGGTAACTTTTCTTGACCTCAAGAGTGCATTTGATGTGCCAAAACAGACCCGAGGTTGATCCTCGCACTCAGCTCCGGTGGGGAATTTTGGCGTCAAAGGACAAAGGGAACTCTTCTTGAGGTGGTTATGATCACCCGTTGGTTACTCCGTAAACAGAAACCTAGCCCCGCGTGGGCATTTTCAAGGGGCGGCGGCTGCAGCTCCTCCAAGGAATTCGACGCTTCGGTACTCAGCAACCGGTCGGTCCTCGCTTTCCTAAGTCCATTCCTTTTATGTCCCTCGTGCACCCGCTTACCTCACTCTTTCCTCCCGACATTTCCTTGGGACGGACTCCCCTTGCGTTACCTGCTACGCTGATGATCCCCCCCCATACGTGGTTTTTCATTAGATACTCTCGCAAGATCTTCGCCTCCTCTTCCTTCAGTCAGTTGCTAGAGTCGTCCTTCCGTTCCTCTGTGGCATCATCTCTCCCTGAGAGAAAGTAGATACTTCTTCTTCCCAGGAAACCCAGAACACTTCCTGCTTTTCACGGCTGCGAAAATTGGTATACCCACGCTGTGCACGCACGACTTGTTTACTTGGTCAACTGGAGGGAGAGCCTGTGATGGATCACCCCAGCCATACCTGCGCACGGCAGCCGCCGTTCCATCCCATCGTTCCCCACTCGAAGATCTCCTACCACGGCTACACAGCAGGCTTCATTCCCATTCAAAGGATCACAAATCAATGCGCCGGAGCAGACTCATTCCTTTGGTTAGAAACCCTCCTACATTGCTCAACGATCAGTTTATGACCTACCTCTCCCCCCCTAACCTCTCCCGTCAGTCTCTAAGACCTCTTTAGACCCCTGTTACAAAATTCCCCAGGAACAGAGCTGAGACCCTTTTTTTTGTGTACATTCTTGTGCGTCCCGCCCTCCACCAGAAAGTCAACATGTTGGCTGAGGCTCGATCTCCCCCCTCATGGTTGAGTATGCAGTTCACGCCAATGTCTCCTCCTTCAGCGTCAAGGCCTCCACTCTCCCCATCTTACTCAACATCTATTCACGTGTCATGAGAAACCTCGCTTGACCCACGTGCCGCACCCCGACCTCAGCTTCCGTCCCGGCCTTCCCCCGCACCCCTCCCGTCCAAACACAGTATGCCTTCCCACCCTGCTGCGACTTGTATCTAATGTTCCCCGCGGCTGAAGTGGATAATGACCCTGCCTTCCTCCACTGGAGATTCCTCGCCTCAAGTCTTCCTTCACTCTCCGCCTCAAGTCTCATTCACTCCCACTTCCAAAGGCCAGAGAGACCACCACTCCTCCAGAAGCAACTGTCTCCTTGGAGCACATTCGCCGCAGTGTCCTCCTCTTTGTTACCCTGCCGTTTCCCCACTCTCTACGTTCCACGGTTCCCTTGCCACGAAACAAGCCGTATAAAAAATCACCGCCTGAAAAAAATTTCTCTAGCCACATAATAGTTGGTCTAATCTCAAGGAAAACTGAACACTTCCTTGAACCCCCGAGCAATTCAAAGCTTTAATATCTACTCGGAGCATGGCGACTCACAGGTCATAGCTAAACCCGATCTATAGGGAAATGGTGTATAGTCCTCCATTGATTTCCCATAAGATCCCCTGAATGACACAGACAACTAACAAACATACTAGAGACGCCCATTAAATCTCCTTACTAAAGTTTACGATGATGTTTTTGATTCCCAACACTCCTTAACATGAAGATAGATATTTAAAGAATTTCTCAGGAAACTCAAGACAAATAAAATCCATAACAATCATAGATGAAACCCTTATATGCTAAATGCTATGTCTCCGGTTCACTCAACACTGGATGGTATTTGATACGGCCCTCCCAAAAAAGACATTAAAACCAACATTCCACTTCGCCCTATCTTGTCGGCACGGGACAACTTAATTACAGGCTAGCCCCCCCCCCCCCCCCCCCCAATTTTTTGTACAATACTAGCAACAGTTACAATCTTAATAATAGACAGTTTAAGGATTCTTTCTCATTTGCTCTAAAGAAGTAGGTAACAAAAAATTTTGATAATTTTGTACTCCGTGCACTCATGTGATGTGAAAAAATCCCTCTTTTACAAACTTACTCTGCAGCGAGATACTAGATATTGCACAAAACAAACCTTAAAAAACCATTTTATGAAACACCATATTCGGTTTAAATAAAAAAGCATTCCATAAATTACTTACCTTAGCTGTTTAAAGCTTCTCACTGTTTATTTTCAAGTGACATGTGTTTTAAAAAGTAGTTGGCGTTGCCATGGAAACCCATTAGGTTCCAACCCTCGTTAAATGCCATTTCGATTTTCATTCCACGAGATGTACCTGGCTAATTCCGTGAATGCCCAAGCATGAAATTCAAACCACTCTCATGTACAGGACGCTATGTCTGTATCGATACCTTTTGCAATTTTCAACTAACAGAAACCATGTGACCTCGTTTTTCAACGACTACCTGATTCCAAACAACCACACCAACATTCATTTCAATTTTGAGACACACATAATTAGTAAATTACTACCAGTTTAGATACTTGGACATTACACAATAGCCGGGGTAAGTCACTTTCAGCTAACAACATTTACACAGATAAACCCAAATTAACAGGTACATCTAACATTCCAATAATTTAAATTCCCACACCATTCCGACGCTTCAATTTAAGAAAAATCCTGATCACTCACGCCTGCGTTACTAGGGCGCGTACAATATTTGCCCTCTTACATCCACCCCAATTTTCACTTAGAATTGAGTACTTGAGGACACATTCTCTTAAAATTAAATTGGCCTATCCACCTACCTACAGTTTCATGAACACGTATATTGGTAAACAGTTCAATAAACTTCTCACTTACCCCATCCTCTAATACATTCACCGCTCATAAAGCGTTGGTATTTACTAACTTCCCTTCATAGGTAACAAATCTTTTTCCCCATCTGACAACGAAACAAAGCTAACCCTGCCTGCGGCAAATGTTATCACGGTCTCCTCGCTAGAGTAGTGTTCAAGCCCCCTTCAACTTTTTTATCACATGTTTTAAACTCCAAGGAGAGAATCCCTATGCCCTGGTTCACCTCAGTGGTCCTCGTACCCATTTAATGTTTGCAGTACAGCAAAATGTCCCAACATCCGACCCTCCATAACATCCCCGACTTTTGTCCAAACAACCGACTTTGTTCTTCTAGGTCCCAACCAAGTTCGGATTAAAATTTAGCTAACACAATTCCAGACACAACCTCCGACCTCGGTCAGACTATTAGGAGTGCATGATACTGCTAGTGGGCGTGCTGTGATGGGTGGGTTCGGGGCGGGGCAGCTGATTTGTAAATGGGCGTTGACAGCTGTTCAAAAAACTGTCAAGCATGCGGCGTGTGGTGCTCTTCCCCCCCCTGTCCCCCCTGTCTCTTCCTGTCAATTGTTCCGGTCCATAAAACAAATACCGAGTCGGACGAATCGGATCGAAGCGGGGTAGTTAACACCGCGAACTCGGGGCTATAAATAAAATGTCAATTTGCTGGACACTAAGCATTATTAGGAACTGGTTACGACACTTTTGTGGGCGTTTAATGCCCCTAATTTAATACCTTTTTCCCGATACCTCCCTATATTCTATATTGATTTTAATTGTACATAAAGATTTTTTTTTTTACCGTTGTAAACACTTGAAATCTTGTATGTTTGTCTTACACGTTTATTTGTATCAGTTATTTTGTACATATGATTTTGGTTATTTCATCATCAACAATTTTAAACACATGAAAATTATGTTTGCATTGTTTTTTCAATAAAATTATTTTCGTTTCTAATGTGGAATGTCCGTCCCTGCTCTATTCTTCAAAGTTTTCTTCTATCTGCAAACATAAAAGATTAGTCATCGATAAAGAATATGAGTAAGACATATAATACACAGATAAGAGAAAACTCGAATGTTCCCTTGCTCGGCGGTCCCCTAGTACAAAAAGATTTGACTTCACCTTCACCTCGACTCTTCTCCTGTGGCGAGTGCAAATAAAAATATTTTTTTTGGAATCCAACATCCAAACAAAGATTTCTCTATGCATCACTTTCGATGTAACTTATGGTTTATAATTAGGGGCATTGTTCAACCCCCACAAGTGCTCACCAGTCTCCTATAATGCTCTTTATGTACCGGAACCAATTGACCATTTTATAGCCCACGCCTCGGTGTTGTTAATACACCAGATTCAGCACGCATCGGGTCTTTTCTGATTTGTATTTGATGTTACCCGTCAATGTTATGTTGGGTACTCCGTGACTTCCCGTAATGAGTGGTCTTTTTTTTATTTCCGCCTTCACAACGGTGTTTCATTTATAAAAAAATGATCATCATTAATTTTTTTTGGTCTGACGTTATAGGAAAGCCCAAGGATTTCATTTTCTTATCTATTTTCATTTAGTCTAAACCCCTTCAACACAAAATTATCTTCAGTACGACGGGGTTTAATTTGGTCCGGCCAACGGAACGGTTCTATTCGGACCGCCATCTTTGCTTTGGTGTTTGTTTTAATATAAATAAGAGTGTAACAGTTTTGAATATCCCATGTAGTAAAACAACCACTTTAACATTTCTAGTATTAATATGAATATAAATATCAACATGTAACTGAACCCAGGAACCAAAATAGAAAAAGAGTAAAATGACAGCAAAAAAAAGTTGCGGCGAAGTTTGTTTACAAAATCAGCTGATTTGGCGAATTTTCATGGGATTCAAATACGAGATGGAGTACATTCTTGTAAATAAGCGTATATAGTGTTTTTCCTCTACTTTAACATGAACATATCAGAAATGCTCTATCTTGTCTCATTTTTGTATGATCAATGCTCAGTTTGGGTCCGTATTTACCCCGGTGACAAAAACACTCGCGGGGTAAATTGGACCCAGTGTAATGTACCCCACACGGCATATCATGGTGAGGATTAACTGCTTATTTGCACTTGTTTCTTTTGTTTCAGGTTGTTGAATGCTAATATGGAATTAGTTTAAGGGTGCTGGTATATAAATTAAGGGTAAATTTTTACTCAAGGACCAGAATTCTCTACACAATTGGGAAAATAATTTCTGTTTACCTTAATGGATACGGTAAATGTGCAGTTTCAACCAATACTTCCTATAAACCAATACTCTCCTGACATAACTGGGGGGCTATGCCCACCCATACCTCCCTGCTAGTTAACTAACCTAACATGGGCATTGATTACGTAACCTAACGATATTATTTTACATTAGGACCGAAATTCCCTACACAATTGGGAGTGTGGTTCTGTTTACCTTATTTAATTCTAGGAAACATTTTCTCTATGAGTTTCCGTCGCAAATCCTTACTTTCGAAGATAATGACATGTTCATAGGGAGGCGAGAGCCAAGTGTTTACGTGCGCCTGACTCTTCTTCCTCTTGTGACCTGCATCGCCTCTGTTCTTCCCTTGCCGCGGACACTTTTTTAATGCAGATTTGACTTTAGTTTGGAGGTTAAAGCGTGGGTTAGCTTAGATTAGGTTAGGTTAGTGAGTCAAAAGGTGGGGTTAGGTTAGTTTAATTTTCATATCTCCTATACACTCGGATCTCCTTCCTATTAAAAACATCTTATATCTCCGAAAGAAGTGCCTTGTGACGGAAGCTCAGAGAGAATGTTTCCTAGAATCCAATAAGGTAAACAGAAACCATACTCCCAATTGTGTAGGGAATTCTGGCCCTAGTGTAAAATATTACTAAATTAAGTAACAATGCTTAGAAATTATAAAAGAAAACTAACATAGACCTAGAAAAAGAAGAAAGACTAGGAACTCAAAGACTGGAACCCAAACGTGTGCGTGTTGGTCATCTTTTCCGCCTAACCAGAGAATGTGAAGAACAGCTCACAGAATGTTTGATAGTGTCCATGGGCATGGTATGACATGTTGTTTAAGTTTTTGGAGGTTTGTCAAATTTTGAAGAAAAAAAAGTTTTTTTTTATATATATATGACCAATTTACCCCAGAGTTAGGTCCGATTTACCCCATTTAGTGTAACAATGCGGTCCGCACTTCTCAGTGTATTGCTAACAGAGCTATAATGGAAATTTGTTCAAACTTTAATGACATATAGGTAGTGACCCTCCTATGATTGTATTAACTTTTTGTTTGTTTATTTCAATAGATCTGGAAACTAGATCACAGTTTGTCAAAACCAGGACCAAATTACCCCGGTCGGCACTATAGTATTTCTATTATAATTTCCATTTTGTTAGTAGTAGTAGTAGTAGTAGTAGAGCGAAATGAGAGGGATGAACGGTGAGTGTGTAATTACCAAGTTTGATGCAAATAGTGGCAAGGGATAGAGTTGTGGAAAATTCAGTTTGATTGCGTGCTAATTGGTGGGAAGAGAAGCACGTAGTTGGTGTAGTAGAATCTCGGTGTAGTTAAAGGGCGAAGTGAAAGATGAAAGGATCAGGGCATTACAGATGTATGAACAAATAATAACAGTTAGGAAATGCATCTGCCGTGTTGAAAAGGTAAGTGAAACTGTTTCTTGCAGGCTATAGCTATCAATTAGAGAGAGAGAAAGAGAGAGAGAGAGAGAGAGAGAGAGAGAGAGAGAGAGAGAGAGAGAGAGAGAGAGAGAGAGAGAGAGAGAGAGAGAGAGAGAGAGAGAGAGAAATAAAATAAAATAATAGACAAACAAACAAACACAGTGAGCCCTACTCAGACAGACATATACAGATAGACAGACAGACAAACACAGAAAAAATAATATTGAGACAGACAGACAGACAGATATAGACACAGACAACTGCAAACCACAAACAAACAGACAGACACAAACACAAGAACACCCTCACCCTTACACACACAAACAAACAGACAGACACAAACACAAGAAAAGCCTCACCCTTACACACACAAACAAACAGACAGACACAAACACAAGAAATCCTTCACCCTTACACACACAAACAAACAGACAGACACAAACACAAGAAATCCTTCACCCTTACACACACAAACAAACAGACAGACACAAACACAAGAAATCCTTCACCCTTACACACACAAACAAACAGACAGACACAAACACAAGAAATCCTTCACCCTTACACACACAAACAAACAGACAGACACAAACACAAGAAATCCTTCACCCTTACACACAAACAAACAGACAGACACAAACACAAGAAAAGCCTCACCCTTACACACACAAACAAACAGACAGACACAAACAAGAAAACCCTCACCCTTACACACACAAACAAACAGACAGACACAAACACAAGAAATCCCTCACCCTTACACACACAAACAAACAGACAGACACAAACACAAGAAAAGCCTCACCCTTACACACACAAACAAACAGACAGACACAAACAAGAAAAGCCTCACCCTTACACACACAAACAAACACACACAAACAAGAAAAGCCTCACCCTTACACACACAAACAAACAGACAGACACAAACAAGAAAAGTCTCACCCTTACACACACAAACAAACAGACAGACACAAACACAAGAAATCCCTCACCCTTACACACACAAACAAACAGACAGACACAAACAAGAAAAGCCTCACCCTTACACACACAAACAAACAGACAGACACAAACACAAGAAATCCTTCACCCTTACACACACAAACAAACAGACAGACGCAAACACAAGAAAAGCCTCACCCTTACACACACAAAGACATAAAACAAATACAGATGAAAACATTGACACACGCAAAGTCAGGGATAGAGACATCACAAAGCTGCTCAAGAAAAAAGGTCAAATTAACAACCAACAAGGCCTTGGAAACTACAATTGAAATAAAACTATTCAGGGAGATTTTCCTGACACACCCACACCCACACTCACCCACCCACACACACCCACCACCCACACCCTCACCCACCCCACACCCACACCCACACACCTACACCCACACACACCTACACCCACACACACCTACACCCACACCCACACACACCCACACCCACACACACCTACACCCACACACATACCCAGACCCACACACCCACCCACCCACACCCACACCCACCCACATCCAACCACACCCACACCCACAACCACAACCACACCCACCCACACTCACACCCACACAACACACCCCACACACACATCAGAAAGAGACACACTTTTGTGAGTTTAGAAAGAGACAAGACACTTTTGTGGGTTTAGAAAGAGACAGACACTTTTTGGTGGGTTTAGAAAGAGACAGACACACACACACACACAGCCTATATTATGTATATAGATGGATAGATAAATGTATATTCAAAATAGATAACCAGAATACATGCATCGGTCCATGGGCTTTACTGACAAAAAAGAAAACATGAAAATTGCCAAGACATTTTTCTTCCAAAGACCCTGACGTGGATTCATGTTTTGATGATGAGAGGGAACACCAAATGCCGGACTGGAGGGAGAAAAGTAATCAGATAAAAAGGAAGGGAGGCAGGCAGAGAAGAAGCTGAAATCAATACAGTGTAAAGGAAACTCATACGAACTAAACAAAAGTATAAGTTATCTATTCGTCAGACATCTCAATAAGAAAACGCCGATACCGAGAGCAAGTCAGCCTCGGAAGACTGTTTCGGTTCAAGCGGCCGGGACGCATATTCTCAATGCGTTAGCCCTTTTCGGCAGGCCGCTTGCGAATTTTTTTTAATTTTTCGGTTAAGGTTAGGTAAGGTTAAGTTAGGTTAGGTTCGGTTCGGTTCAGGTTTTCATTCACAATGGTAACTTTGTGTGGGAATCACAATGAGGTTATTTAAAAAAAAATAGAGACAGACACTTTTTGGTGTGTTTAGAAAGAGACACTTTTTGGTGGGTTTAGAAAGAGAGACTGACACTTTTTGGTGGGTTTAGAAAGAGACAGACACTTTTTGGTGGGTTTAGAAAGAGACAGACACTTTTTGGTGGGTTTAAAAAGAGATAGACACTTTTGTGGGTTTAGAAAGAGACAGACACTTTTTGGTGGGTTTAAAAAGAGATAGACACTTTTGTGGGTTTAGAAAGAGACAGACACTTTTTGGTGGGTTTAAAAAGAGATAGACACTTTGGTGGGTTTAGAAAGAGACACTTTTTGGTGGGTTTAGAAAGACACAAGACACTTTTTGGTGGGTTTAGAAAGAGACACTTTTTGGTGGGTTTAGAAAGAGACAGACACTTTTTTGTGGGTTTAGAAAGAGACAGACACTTTTTGGTGGGTTTAAAAAGAGATAGACACTTTTGTGGGTTTAGAAAGAGACAGACACTTTTTGGTGGGTTTAGAAAGAGACACTTTTTGGTGGGTTTAGAAAGAGACAGACACTTTTTGGTGGGTTTAGAAAGAGACACTTTTTGGTGGGTTTAGAAAGAGACAGACACTTTTTGGTGGGTTTAGAAAGAGACAGACACTTTTTGGTGGGTTTAGAAAGAGACAGACACTTTTTGGTGGTTTAGAAAGAGACAGACACTTTTTGGTGGGTTTAGAAAGAGAGACAGACACTTTTTGGTGGGTTTTTGAAGAGACGAAAAAAAGACACTTTTTGGTGGGTTTAGAAAGAGAGACAGACACTTTTTGGTGGGTTTAGAAGAGAGACGACACTTTTTGGTGGTTTAGAAAGAGACAGACACTTTTTGGTGGGTTTAGAAAGAACTGACACTTTTGTGGGTTTAGAAAGAGACAGACACTTTTGGTGGTTTAGAAAGAGACAGACACTTTTTGGTGGGTTTAGAAAGAGACAGACACTTTTGTGGGTTTAGAAAGAGACAGACACTTTTTGGTGGGTTTAGAAAGAGACACTTTTGTGGGTAAGAAAGAGACACACTTTTTTGTGTGTTTAGAAAGAGACAAGACACTTTTGTGGGTAAGAAAGAGACAGACACTTTTGTGGGTAAGAAAGAGACAGACACTTTTGTGGGTAAGAAAGAGACACACACTTTTGTGGGTAAGAAAGAGACAGACACTTTTGTGGGTAAGAAAGAGACAGACACTTTTTGGTGGGTAAGAAAGAGACAGACACTTTTGTGGGTAGAAAGAGACAGACACTTTTGGGTTTAGAAAAGAGACAGACACTTTTGGTGGGTTAGAAAGAGACAGACACTTTGTGGGTAGAAAGAGACAGACACTTTTGTGGGTTAAGAAAGAGACGACACTTTTTGGTGGGTAGAAAGAGAGACAGACACTTTTGGTGGGTAAGAAAGAGACAGACACTTTTGTGGGTTAGAAAGAGACACGACACTTTTGGTGGGTTAGAAAGAGACAGACACTTTTGTGGGTAAGAAAGAGACAGACACTTTTGTGGGTAAGAAAGAGACACACTTTTGTGGGTAAGAAAGAGACAGACACTTTTGTGGGTAAGAAAGAGACAGACACTTTTGTGGGTAAGAAAGAGACAGACACTTTTGTGGGTAAGAAAGAGACAGACACTTTTGTGGGTAAGAAAGAGACAGACACTTTTGTGGGTAAGAAAGAGACAGACACTTTTGTGGGTAAGAAAGAGACAGACACTTTTGTGGGTAAGAAAGAGACAGACACTTTTGTGGGTAAGAAAGAGACAAGACACTTTTTGGTGGGTTTAGAAAGAGACAGACACTTTTGTGGGTAAGAAAGAGACAGACACTTTTGTGGGTAAGAAAGAGACACACTTTTTGGTGTTTAGAAAGAGACAGACACTTTTGTGGGTAAGAAAGAGACACACACTTTTGTGGGTAAGAAAGAGACAGACACTTTTTGGTGTGTTTAGAAAGAGACAGACACTTTTGTGGGTTTAGAAAGAGACAGACACTTTTTGGTGTGTTTAGAAAGAGACAGACACTTTTGTGGGTAAGAAAGAGACAGACACTTTTGTGGGTAAGAAAGAGAAGACACTCTGTTTGAATTTTTGGTGTTTAGAAAGAGACAGACACTTTTTGTGGGTTAGAAAGAGAACACCACTTTTGGTGTGTTTAGAAAGAGACAGACACTTTTGTGGGTAAGAAAGAGACAGACACTTTTGTGGGTAAGAAAGAGACAGACACTTTTTGGTGTGTTTAGAAAGAGACAGACACTTTTGTGGGTAAGAAAGAGACAGACACTTTTGTGGGTAAGAAAGAGACAGACACTTTTTGGTGTGTTTAGAAAGAGACAGACACTTTTTTGTGGGTTTAGAAAGAGACAGACACTTTTTGGTGGGTTTAGAAAGACACTTTTTTGTGGGGTTTTAGTTACAGAGAAAGATAAACGTTATTGAGGTTTTAATCATCAGGTAAACTCAATAGATGTTATATAAAGAAGTGTTAGTTGGATTTATCTGCAGTAATATTGGTGATGTGAACTTTTTGAAGTATCTTTAGGCTCTGACTCCTATACATATGCATACATGAACATTCTTCTCCATGTTGTTATATCAACGTGGTTATATACAACACATATACATACATACGTTGGTTTATGAAAAGAACGTGTCTGATGTGCATGGTTTAACAGTGCTATGATTTTATAAATTTACGTATTTCTCTTATTAAATCTGAGAGCAATGGAAATGTACTTAAGTTGAGTTTTAGTTAACTTTTTGATCAGTGACTTTTAATATTTGTTCTCCCTTTTGAAACACAACACAATACACACACAGTAATATTTCACAAATGAAAAACCCCTTATTTTATAAGAGATAAATGTGTACCAGAAACTACTGTGCTCAAGAAGTCATCACTATATTAATAACATTTTTTACTCTATTCATGCGTTGCGAGTTTGAATCGTTATTAATATCTCAAGTAGGGAAAGGTTTGGTCGTGCTTTTTTATTTCTTCCCATCTATTAAAAAAAATTACTTGAAATTGATCAAGTCATGGTGGGAATGTCTGGTGGGTAGCAAAGGAGTGGAGAACACATATACTGCTCTCCTCTATCCTTCTTCCTCCTGGATTTTTTAATGTCATTTATTCAAACTGGGACCTAAAATTCTCGGATTAATATACCTTGATTTCAGAAAAGCCTTCGATACAGTCCACATAAGCGACTGGTTGACCAAGTAAGGCACATGATAGGAGAGCCAATTATGTTCATGGATTGGCGATTGGTTTCAAATCGCAAACACGGGTAGTAATAAATGGTGAGGCATCTGATTGTTAGATGTCACTAGTGGGTGCCTCAGGGCTCGTCTTGGGTCCACCTTTTTCTGATATAATTCAACGATCTGGACTGCGGACTTGTATCTAAAATATCAAAATTGCAGATGACACCAATTAGGCGGTAAAGATATACAGAGAAAATGCGAACTCTACAAATGATTCGAAAACTATCAGATTGGAGTGATAAAGCTATTAAAATTCAATTCCGATAAATGTAAAGTAGCATATACAACGATAACCTCAAAATAATATCAATGCAAATAAATTGTTAATGAATACAGCAGGAAAGGATCTAGGTGTATCATCAGTAATGATCTGAAAACCAGTTCGCATTGCCTAGCTGCCAGTAAAAAGGCAAATATGATGTTGGGCTTTATTAAACGTAACTTTGAACATAAACTCCGAAAGTAATGACACAATATACACGTCCTTGGTTAGGCGCACTTGGAATATGCCGTTCAATTCTGGTCGCCCTGTTTCGTAAAAGATCAAGCCAAATTGGAATCAGTGCAAAGAAGAGCAACCAAACAAATTCCATCTCTGCGAAATTCATCTTATGAAGAGAGACTGCGGAAACTTAATATGCTTTCCTTAAAGGATCGTAGAATCCGTGGGGACTTGATAGAAACCTTTAAGATCCTAAAAGGTTTTGATGTCATTAATCAAGAAGACCTATTCGAGCTTTCAACTCAAGTGACAACAAGAAATAATGGTTTAAAAACTAAACGGTCAACGTTGCATCACCGATCTCCGTAAAAATTATTTCAATGTTAGAGTCGTTGATCGATGGAACAAGTTACCAGCAAATGTTGTCGGAGCCAACACAATAACTACATTCAAAAACAGACTTGACGCGCACTGTAAAGTAAATGGGTATTGATAGTGCGAATTCGTATCTAGTCCCCCGTATCGATTAGTTGTAGTGGTAGTGGTAGTTGTAGTTAGTATTTTTCATATCCTATCATTCTGCACTATGAAACTTCCATGTTCCTATCCTCTTTAGGGACATGGTATCATTTTCCAACTGTTTTCTTACAAGTAGTTGATAGTTAGTAGTATGTAGTTCAGCAGATACCCTCGCTATGGACCAATAGGTCTCCTGGTGTCTGTTACTCCTATGTAATCCTATGTAATCCTCCTCCTCCTCCTCTTCCTTCTTTTCCTCCTCCTATTTTTCCCAACTGTTTTTCCTGAATTCTCATGTTTCTGCATATCCTCCTCCTCCTCCTCCTACCTGTTTTTCCTGTATTCTCATCTTTCTTTCCTCCTCCTCGTCCTCTTCTTCCTCCTTGACCTCATGCAGTATCAATACCTCATTCAGAGACGTACCTGGTGTGTGTGTGTGTGTGTGTGTTGCCAGATGATTGCGATGACACCTATAGGGGGGGGAGGGGGACGGGTACCTCGCTCTTCAGGTATCACGTTCAACTTATACATAATTATATTCCCGCGGCTCGCACCAAATCCTCACCAGTCAGTCAGGGTCGAAGAGTTACGCCTTTTCACCAGACTTGCTTTATTAATGTTGCGACTAGTGTATGAGAGAGAGAGAGAGAGAGAGAGAGAGAGAGAGAGAGAGAGAGAGAGAGAGAGAGAGAGAGGAGGAGGAGAGAGAGAGAGAGGAGAGAGAGAGAGGAGAGGAGAGAGAGAGAGGAGAGAGAGAGGAGAGGAAGAAGAGAGAAGGAAGGAGAAGAGAGAGAGGATAAGAGAGAGAGAAGAGAGAGAAAAATGGAAAGAGGGAAAGGAAGGAGAAGAGAAGGGAAAAGAAAAGAAAGGAAGGAAAAGGAGAGAAGGAAGAAGAGAGAGAGAAGATAAGAGAAAAGGAAATGACAAGGAGAAAAAAAGGGGAATGAAGGAAAAGGTAAGGAAAGGAAGGGAATAAAGGAGAAGTAAGGAAAGGGATGTAGAGCAGATAAGATAGGAAAATAAGGGAAGAGGACATGTAGAAAAAAAGGGGAATGATAGGATAAAAGGTAAGGAAGATGGAAGGGAAATAGAGAGAAGGAAGGAAGAGGATGGATGGAGAGAAGATGTAAGGAAGGAAAAGAAAGAAAGGAGTAGAATAAGGGGAAGATAGATAAAAGGGGGAAGAGAGGAAGGGTGAGAGAAGTAGAAGGAAGGAAGGAGGTGAGAGAGTAAGGGGTGGAAGAGTGTAAGATGGGGGAAGGAAGGTAGAGGGTGGGTAAGAAGATGGGAGTGGGGAGAAGAAGTGGTGTGTGGTAAGAAATAGTGGTGTAAGAGAATGGTTGTAGGTGGTGAGATGTGGTTAGTGGTGGTGAAGAGTAGTGGTAGTAGTGGTGGTGAAGAAGAGTAGTGAGTAGTGGTGGTGAAGAATAGTGGTGGTGGTGGTGAAGATAGTGGTAGAGTGGTGGTGAAGAAGATAGGAGTGTGGTGAAGAAGTGTTGGTGGGTGAAGAAGAATAGTGGTGAGGAGGGATAGTGGTGGGTGGAAGAAGATAGGGTAGTAGTGGTGGTGAAGAAGATAGTGGTGAAGAGTAGTGAGTGGTGGTGAAGAAGATAGTGGTAGTAGTGGTGGTGGTGAAGAAGATAGTGGTGTATGTGGTGGTGGTGAAGAAGATAGTGGTTGTGGGTGGTGGTGAAGAAGATAGTGGTAAGTGGTGGTGGTGAAGAAGATGTGGTGTAGGGTGGTGGTGAAGAAGATGGGTTGTGGATGGTGGTGAAGAAGATAGTGGTGAGACAGATAGTGGTGGTGGTGAAGAAGATAGTGGTAGTAGTGGTGGTGAAGAAGAGGTGTGGTAAGAAGATGGGTGGTGGGAAGAAGATATGGTTGTGGGTGGTGGTGAAGAAGATAGTGGTGTGGTGGTGGTGAAGAAGATGTGGTAGTATGTGGTGAAGAAGATCTGGTTGTGGTGGTGGTGAAGAAGATAGTGGTGTGTGGTGGTGGATGAAGAAGATAGTGGTTGTGGTGAAATGTGGTGTGGTGAAGAAGATAGTGGTTGTGGTGGTGGTGAAGAAGATAGTGGTAGAATGTGTGGGTGAAGAAGATCTGGTTGTGGTGGTGGTGAAGAAGATAGTGGTAGAGTGGTTGTGTTGGTGGTGAAGAAGATAGTGGTTGTGGTGAAGAAGATAGTGGTTGTGGTGGAAGAAGATGTGGTAGTGTGTGGTGGTTGAAGAAGATGTGGTGTGGTGGTGGTGAAGAAGATGTGGTAGTGGTGGTGGTGGAAGAAGATCGTGGTTGTGGTGGTGGTGAAGAAGATAGTGGTTGGTGGTTGGAAGAAGATAGGTGGTTGGTGGTGTGGTGAAGAAGATAGTGGTGTGGAAGAGTTGGTTGTGGTGGTAAGAAGATCGTGGTAGTGAAGTGGTGGTGAAGAAGATAGTGGTTGTGGTGAGATGTGGTTGTGGGGGAAGAAGATAGTGGTTGTGGTGAAGAAGATAGTGGTTGTGGTGGTGGTGAAGAAGATAGTGGTGGTGGTGAAGAAGATAGTGGTTGTGGTTGTGGTGAAGAAGATAGTGGTTGTGGTGAAGAAGATAGTGGTTGTGGTGGTGGTGAAGAAGATAGTGGTGGTGGTGAAGAAGATAGTGGTTGTGGTTGTGGTGAAGAAGATAGTGGTTGTGGTTGTGGTGAAGAAGATAGTGGTTGTGGTGAAGAAGATAGTGGTGGTGGTGGTGGTGAAGAAGATAGTGGTTGTGGTTGTGGTGAAGAAGATAGTGGTTGTGGTGAAGAAGATAGTGGTTGGTGGGGTTGGTGGTTTGAAGAAAAATAGTGGTGTGTGTGTGTGAAGAAGATAGTGGTTGTGGTGAAGAAGATAGTGGTTGTGGTGAAGAAAATAGTGGTGGTGGTGAAGAAGATAGTGGTAATAGTGGTTGTGGTGAAGAAGATAGTGGTTGTGGTGGTGGTGAAGTAAATAGTGGTAGTAGTGGTGGTGAAAATAGTTATAGTGGTGGTGGTGGTGGTGGTGAGGAAGATAGTGGTAGTACATAGTGGTGGTTGTGGTGACGTTTGGGGTGGTGAAAATAGTTGTAGTGGTTTTGGTGGTGATAATAGTTGTAGTGATGATGATGAAGAAAATAGTGGTAGTAGTGGTTATGGTGGTGTTAGCAGTAGTAGTTTTGGTGATGGTGATAGCGAGAGTATTTTATAAATCATGATAAATGTAATCAATAATTCATACTTAATTTCATAGTATAATTTCATAATATGTTATGTAGAGGGTTAACTGAAGCAAACGTTGCGACACACGCGAACCCTCCATCTTGTTGAATCAAATATGAGAATGAAAAACAGATGCTAACATTATGAACGTAAGACTAAAAAGAAAAAGGAAATTAAGTTAGGGTACATATTTTTCACACCCAATTTGGATAGTAAACAGACATTAAAAAACACACGCACACACACACACAACACACCAATGATGCACCTATTCTGTAATCAAACCTTTTTTTTACATCCTGACTAAGTTAGACTAGATAACTCCGTATGTTAGATTGTATTCATATGTGTTCATTTATTACAATTTCTTTTAATATTATATTTTAATCATTTTAATTTTTATGTGAACTGTACGACAATTATCGTATTTGTACGATAATTTGACCTTTGCCTGACAGTTGGACTTTTACCGTTGTACGGCTCGTGAACGCGGACTCGCAGAGACTTGTGCAGCTATTGCCTACAAATTATTTCGGTAAAATAGACCTTGATTAATGAATTGTGTGTTGTAGTGCGAGGCTGTGGTGTGCTATAGGTGGCTCAAGTGTGACCTGTAGATGTGTTAAACCAGTGGTGATGTGGTGTGTGATTGTGTACCAGTGTGGTGTGACACCTAGTTGTGTGATGTGGCGCATAGTAGTGTGATGTGGCGCATAGTAGTGTGATGTGGCGCATAGTAGTGTGATGTGGCGCATAGTAGTGTGATGTGGCGCATAGTAGTGTGATGTGGCGCATAGTAGTGTGATGTGGCGCATAGTAGTGTGATGTGAAGCATAGTATATATGTATATGTATATATATATATATATATATATATATAATATATATATATAATATATATAATATTATATATATATATATATATATATAGTATTATGATGTGACGCAGAGTAGTATGATGTGACACATTATGTTATGTGGTGTAAAGCCTGAATTCAATGAAATATAAATTCATTTAGTGAATACATTATTTTACCTAAGGTTGTACTTATCGGTCGTATTTATCTGAAAATACGATTAATCTGGTGGCTCTGTGCGCCAATGTGGGCTACAAAAGCTCACATCCCTGCACCGGTCCCTTCGGCCTAAACATCTCACGGCCTAAAGGTCCCTGGAGCCTAAACATCTTACAGCCTAAACGTCTTACGGCCCTTGGCCCTTGGCCCAGATAGAATGGTCAGCCTACGGGGGAAACCAAAATGAGACGCCTCGGCGCAGTGACGTCAAGTGGGGGTAAACAGCCAGGGGCCACATTCAGAGACGCTAACGTCCATGCTAAACAACCTAGCGACTGCCATCACCTGTTTTGGTATTCTGCGTGGAGATTGATGATGTACTTGATAGTTACTTGACGTACTTAGTAGCCAGACTAGGGACTGGCAACTAAGCGGGCTTTGTGTTACCCATTTTTGTTGTGCCCTTGGCCAGATCCCTGTGATGAGAAAAAAAAAAAAAAAAAAAAAAAAAAAAAACTTAAAAGACGTTAAGCTGCCCAAACAAGGCGACTGCCTAAGCCCTAGAGTGTGGTGTGGAGGACGCAACATACATAAAGATAGTCATAAATTGAGTATATATGATGTTTTCTGACTCAAGAACTGAACAGGGCAAGTATACAAACGAAACTAGGCCATATAACAAACCCAGCCGCTTGTGGTGATGGGATAAGAGTGGAGAGCTGCGGCATCTCACCGGCGCGGGTAGCGACTAGCGATGCCAGACACCACCACGCGCACGGCTCCGCGTCAGACTGAAGGTATAGTGGCGCCCTTTTCCTTAATCAAAACCCAAGCCCTTGTCCATCCAACCGTGATGGGTACCGGGTACTACCGGGTGTTAGCCGGGGGTTTGTGACCCGCCTCCCGGGGTGGTGGCTTCCCCCAAATGGCAGGAAGACGAACTACGAATAGATTAGCAAGCGAAAAAGATCACAAGAAGAGCACCCTATTACTCTGAAGGAATAATTAATAGCTGGAATACAAGGAAGTACAGCCACCGGCGTGTTACCCGCATGTTGAAGAGACGGAGGTGACACAGGGGATGAAAGAATGATGGAATAAGCTAGAAAATATAAATAAATACAACGACCTTGAAATGCAGGCAGCGGCTGCTGCCTTGTGATTGGCTGACACGTTTGAGACACAATCTGATTGGCTGGGACGTTTGTTTTTACACAATTGTGATTCGCTGGCGAGGCTGTGACGTCGTTGTAGTCGCTCAGCCAATCAGCTATCGATGCCCATAGCAACCATGTACCGCCACTGCCATGTCTCGTACTGGAATACCCTCGAGCTCCGGGGTGTAGAAATAGAGGGATGTTGTTGAGCGAACAACCGTGGCCTTTAACTCTCTCTGAATGTCTGCCCAGGTTCCGACAAGCAAACAACGGTTAATTAACAACCGCAGTCCAGGTTTGACCGGGGTGATGAGAGGACAGGGACGGTGCGTCCCGGCCGCTTCCCGCTCGCCTCCTCCTTCTCATTCTTCTCATCCTCCTCATCCACCACACCCTCCTCCTCCTCATCCACCACACCCTCCTCCTCCTCATTCACCACACCCTCCTCCTCATCCACCACACCCTCCTCTTCCTCTACCACCTCCACATTATCCTACTCTTCCTTAACCATTATTACTCTCTCATATATATATATATATATATATATATATATATATATATATATATATATATATATATATATATATATATACTGTATAGCGTATACATATATATATAGCGTCTCCTGTCACCCCTGGTCAGTGTCCGCGCCTCCCGCCAGCTGGCAGCATGCTCAGTGGTCGTATTGTTTACATTTGGGCACACGACACTCACGGTTCACCTGCACAACCTCCATCAGTCCCCTGACCCCCACTGCCCCTGGTGCAGGAACGTCTCTGAGACTATTGAACACTTTCTGCTGCAGTGTCCAAATCCCACCGTGTAGTGCTACGCTCTCAACTCCTCACCCTGAACGTCGCCACCTGTGACTTGCCCACCCTGCTGGCGGCAGCTGGCGTCCACCCCTCCCGGCAACACGATGTCATCCGCCTAACCTGTGCCTTCCTGAGGAAGACAGGTCAACTACAGCGCCTGTGATAGCGTCATAGGACATCACCAGGGCTCATAGTATTCCCCAAGGGATCCTCGCAGCCATAAAAACAACAACAAAGTGACGTAAAAGTCCGCGGCGGGGTAGTTGATATTGGCGGTTGCCGGACAGTAAATACTGAAAAACGTGCGGGGGTGGGTAATGGCCTCAGACTGTTGCGATTCCCGGACCAGTGCTCCCCCCTATTAGTCCGGGAAAACGAGTTGTGTATATATATACAGGAAAACCTCGTTTATCCGGCACCCTCGGGGGGGAGCGCATGCCGGATAACTCATTTTGCCGTTGTTTTGAGAGTTACTCTTATGGAATCGCCCAAAAAAATCTTTTTTTTATTTTTTTTTTTTTTTTTATATATTTTTAATTTTTTTTTATACATCTAAGGAACTGGCCAAGGGCACAACAAAAATGGGTAACACAAAGCCCGCTTAGTTGCCAGTCCCTATAAAGAAGACGGTAAGAGAATAAAATAAAAAAGAGGGGTGAGCCAATTTTGTTCGGGAGGTGTCTTGTTACTCTTCTTTTGAAAAGATGTAAGTCATAGGAAAGTGGAAAAATAGAAACAGGAAGAGAGTTCCAGAGTTTACCAGTGAAGGGGATGAAAGGGTTGCCAACCCTGCGTACCCCGCCAAATTTGAACTGAACTAAATTTCTGCCAATTTTCTCTGTTTTTGAAATAATTATACCTAATTAATGCCTGGGTTATCCTGCTGAGTGCCCCTTTCTACCCCGCACTCCTCGTCAGGATGGACAAGCCAGTCCTCGTGTCGCACACCAGCAGCACGAACACTCTCCTCTCTTTTTTCACAGGATCTCTCTGACGAGCTCAAGCTAGCCCGTGGTCCTCCCTGCTGGAGGCCCGGAGAAAAAAAAAAAAAAAAAAAAAAAAAAAAAAAAAAAAATGCCTGGGTCGATTAGTGAGGCTGCCGTTGTTTTAAATGCCGGTTAAATGAGGTTCTCCTGTATATATATATATATATATATATATATATATACACAAACCTCGTTTTCCCGGACTAATAGGGGAGAGCACTGGTCCGGGAACCGCAAAAGTCCGGGAATCGCAACATTCCAGGAATTAGCCAAGTCCGATGCCATTACCCACCCCTGGACGTTTATCCTACTCTAGTATGTACTGTCCGGCAACCGCCAAGATCAACTACCCCGCCGTGTACTTTTACGTCCGCTGAGCATGCTGCTAACTGGCGGGAGGCAGCAGATAGTGTTCAATAGTCTCAAGAGACGTTCCTGCACCAGGGGCAGTGGGGGTCAGGGGACTAACGGAGGTGGTGCAGGTGAACCGTGAGTGTCGTGTGTCCAAATGTAAACAATACGACCGCTGAGGATGCTGCCACCTGGCGGGAGGCCCGAACACTGATCAGGGGTGACAGGAGACGCTCGGACCGCCGGACAACTTTGTCAATTTTCGAACAGGACCAGGCATTTCAACGTGGGGAAATAAAAAAAAATTAAAAAAATGTCTGGGACTCTTGACATATCCCCGGACCTCGGATTTTGTCCGGCAAATCCGATATTCTGGAAATCGAGGTTTGTATATATATATATATATATATATATATATATATATATATATATATATATATATATATATATATATATATATATATATATTTTGGCCCCCCCCTTTTCAATTTTCTGGGTACGCCACTATATACAGTAAAACCCTTATAACTCGGCACTGTATAACTCGGAATTTGATATAACTCGGCATGGCAAAGACAAATGTTTTTTTTTTTTTTTTTTTACACACACACACACACACACACACACCTATGCCCATAGCACATGTAGGCAGTAAGCTCCAGGGGTGGGATGGTAGGCCCTGGAGGCTCACTCGAGGGCTGTGATGGTTGGCCCTCGCCCGTGGTGGCGCAGGCAGGATTGTTATAGTGATGCCTGTAATTAGAGGTTCATGCCGCCCCCTGTGTCCTCACATGCACTCACAGTCGAAGGTAGAGTTAATGGACAGGGCATGTGGGTGTTCTTAGCCACTCGACGGTGCAAAAAGATTTCAAGTGGATTTATGGGTCTCACTCGGGATCGAACTCGGGTCTTCGAGAACGCCACTCGGTGACTCTAACCACTCTGCTACCACCTCACCTAAACTGCATCTCATGGTTTTCACTCGGCATATCATGTCCTCACAACCTCTTCTGTGAACATGTAAACAGAAAGTTGGCAAAAAATAATGTATCTCGGCATATTGATGTTATAACTGCATCTCTTCGCTTACACTCTGCATATCGTCAGTCGCATAAAGTCGTATTTTTGTCCTTTTGATCTTTTCCTGCAAGCTCAGGCTCTTCAATTTCATTCCCTTCCTGCTGGAGACACCCTTGCGTGATGGAGCTGACATCTTTAAATACAGTACTGTATGATGTAATCCCAAAACACGTAAAATAGGTGGCAAAGTAAAGCAAAGGTCGGGAACCAGCGTGTAGGCTGTCAGCTGCTGAGCTGTGTTTATGTCGTCAAAGCACCGTCTTGGATACGAATTCCGTTTTTTGTCGAAATTGAAAAAGGATTGGTTTCTGCTTCAAAAACACAACAAGCTTGGTAGGAGCTGAAATAATAATCAATGCAAAACATTGCAAACAATATCACAGAGTAGTATAACACACATTTCAGCAAGTGTTATTGGATTGGGATTCGTAATCCAAGACGGTGCTTGGATGACAAAAACACGGCTCAGCCTACACGCTGGTTCCCGATCTTTGCTTAATTTGCCACCTATTTTACGTGTTTTGGGATTACATCATACAGTACTGTATATCAAGATGTCAGCTCCATCACGCAAGAGTGTCTCCAGCAGGAAGGGAATGAAATTGAAGAGCCTGAGCCTGAGCCTGCAGGAAAAGGTGAAAGTGCTGGCAAGGATGGATGCAGGTGCGTCCATGTGTGCTATTTGTGCTGAGTTTGATATCAAATCCAGCACATTCTACCTGTTCACTGGTAAGTGTAGTTTTTATGCTTTTACAGTACTGTATTTCCTGTTTTTTTTTTTTTTTTTTTTTTTTATAACCCATATCAGAGGAGGACATTGAATAACTCGGCAAGGGCCAGAGCCCCTATCGTGCCGAGTTATAAGGGTTTTACTCTATATATATATATATATATATACATATATATATACATATATATATACATATATACATACATATATATATATACATATATACATATATATATACATATATATACATATATACATATATATATATATATATATACATATATATATATATATATATATATACAGGAGAACCTCGTTTATCCGGCACCCTCGGGGGGGAGCGCATGCCGGATAACTCATTTTGCCGTTGTTTTGAGAGTTACTCCTATGGAAATCCCCAAAATCCTTTTTATTTTTTTTTTTATTTTTTTTTATTTTTTTTTCCATCACAAGGAACTGGCCAAGGGCACAACAAAAATGGGTAACACAAGGCCCGCTTAGTTGCCAGTCCCTATAAAGAAGACAGTAAGAGAATAAAATAAAAAAAGTGGGGTGAGCCAATTTAGTTCGGGAGGTGTCTTGTTACTCTTCTTTTGAAAAGATGTAAGTCATAGGAAAGTGGAAAAACAACAAAAACAGGAAGAGAGTTCCAGAATTTATCAGTGGGAAAAAAAAAAAAAAAAAAAAAAAAAAAAAAAAAAAAAAAAAAGAAGCCTGGGTAGATTAGTGCCGTTTTGAGGCTGCCGTTGTTTTGAATGCCGGTTAAACGAGGTTCTCCTGTATACATATATACATATATATATATACTATTACCATATATATATATATACATATATATATATATATATATACATATATACTATATATATACATATATATACATATATATAATATATATATATATATAATATATATATATAATAATATAATATAATACTATATATATATATACATATATATATATATACATATATATACATAATATATATATACATATATATATATACATATATATATATACATATATATATATATACATATATATATATATATATATATATATATATATATACATATATATATATATAATTATATATATATATATATATATAATAATATAATATATATATATATATATATATATATATATATATATATATATATATATATATGTTGATATTTCAGGGTGGCAAAGACACTCGTCATTCTTGGGTTTCTTTATGCGCGTGCAACGTTTCGCCAATGGCACTTGGTATCATCAGGCTAAAATAGTTTATAAATCAAGTATAGACGTCCAGCCTCTGGCCCCTTTGCTTTTGGCTCAGTTCTTGCGGCTGGAACGTGGCAGCGAGCCACGTTCCAGCCAATTAACTCATTACGTGAATTACTCATTAAGGGCTTGTTCTTTGCAAAAAGTTTGTTTTACAGACCCCCATTGATTTTGACAGCACTACTTGCATGTCGAATTTCAGCTCAATCCAACAATAATTAGGAGTAGTTTACGCTAATTACTCATTAAGGGCTTATTTTACGCAAACAAATTCTTCCGACGACCCCCATTGATTTTGACAGCACTACGTGCATGTCAAATTTCAGCTCAATCCGACAATATTTAGGAGTAGTTATACACTTTTTGGCGGAAACTTGGTTCCACGGGTCTTATGGTAAGCGACAGTATCTAAAAATTAAAAACACAATTTATACTTAACAAACCTTGGTGTGTATGCTGTCTAGGTTGGCAGAGGACTGAATGAACAATAATTTTACAGGTAGCATTTCGGTTCGTACGGGGCAATCGAAACGAGAGTCGGACGATGGAAACAGTGTGATAATCATTTGAGTATATGTAATTGGTATGAAGTGACTTGGTTATTAAGATCAGGGGACAAGTGCTTGATGTGTATGGATTCTAATAATTTAGTGTCACTAGAGAAGTTTGCCTTTGATAGGATTCTAAAGTCATTCGTAGAGAATGGGTGATCAAGATCATGGGAGTGTGAGCGAATAGCAGATTGTGAAGGAGAAGAAATAGGTCGACCAGTACGTGCGGAGATACCTTTATGCAGTTACGTACACATTCATCACTTTGGGAGGTTTGTGTACGTATATTATGCATGTGTGTGTGTGTGTGTGTGTGTGTGTGTGTTGTGTGTGTGTGTGTGTGTGTGTGTGTGTGTGCTGACCATTTATGAAAAGTATGGGTGGGCGGGTGTGGGTGGTGAGGTTGTGGGTGGGGGGGTGTGGTGGGGGGGTGTGGTGGAGGAGAGGAGGGGAAGGAAGAGGAGGGGTAGTTCCATCACCATTTTGGGTTGGGGAGGGTGAGGAGTGGGTGGTGGCTTTTGTATCTGTGTGTTTACTGGTTTATTGGGGGGGGGGGTGAGGAGTGGGTGGTGGCTTTTGTATCTGTGTTTACTGGTTTATTGGGGGGGGGGGTGTGAGGAGTGGGTGGTGGCTTTTGTATCTGTGTTTACTGGTTTATTGGGGGGGGGGGGGGGTGAGGAGTGGGTGGTGGCTTTTGTATCTGTATGTTTACTGGTTTATTGGGGGGGGGGGGGTGAGGAGTGGGTGGTGGCTTTTGTATCTGTATGTACTGGTTTATTGGGGGGGGGGGTGAGGAGTGGGTGGTGGCTTTTGTATCTGTGTTTACTGGTTTATTGGGGGGGGGTGAGGAGTGGGTGGTGGCGATCTGTATGGTTATTGGGGGGGGGTGAGGAGTGGGGGGGCTTTTGTATCTGTGTTTACTGGTTTATTGGGGGGGGGGGGTGAGGAGTGGGTGGTGGCTTTTGTATCTGTGTTTACTGGTTTATTGGGGGGGGGGGGTGAGGAGTGGGTGGTGGCTTTTGTATCTGTATGTTACTGGTTTATTGGGGGGGGTGAGGAGTGGGTGGTGGCTTTTGTATCTGTTTACTGGTTTATTGGGGGGGGGGAGGAGTGGGTGGTGGCTTTTGTATCTGTGTTTACTGGTTTATTGGGGGGGGGTGAGGAGTGGGTGGTGGCTTTTTATCTGTGTTTACTGGTTTATTGGGGGGGGGGTGAGGAGTGGGTGGTGGCTTTTATATCTGTGTTTACTGGTTTATTGGGGGGGGGGGGGGTGAGGAGTGGGTGGTGGCTTTTATATCTGTGTTTACTGGTTTATTGGGGGGGGGGGTGAGGAGTGGGTGGTGGCTTTTATATCTGTGTTTACTGGTTTATTAGGGGGGGGTGAGGAGTGGGGGGGCTTTTTATCTGTGTGTTTACTGGTTTATTAGGGGGGGGGTGAGGAGTGGGGGGGCTTTTGTATCTGTGTGTTTACTGGTTTATTAGGGGGGGGGGGAGGAGGGGGGGGCTTTTGTATCGTGTGTTTACTGGTTTATTGGGGGGGGGGGGTGAGGAGTGGGTGGTGGCTTTTGTATCTGTGTTTACTGGTTTATTGGGGGGGGGGGTGAGGAGTGGGTGGTGGCTTTTGTATGTGTTTACTGGTTTATTGGGGGGGGGGGTGAGGAGGGGGGGGACTTTGTACGTGTTACGGTATGTGGGGGGAGAAGAGAAAAAAAAGGTGGAGAGAGGAGAGAGAGAAAGGAGAGAGAAAAGAGAGAGGAGAGAGAGAGAGAGAGAACGGAGAGAGAGAGAGGAGAGAGAGAGAGAGAGAGAGAGAGAGAGAGAGAGAGAGAGAGAGAGAGAGAAAGAAAAAAAAATTCCCCAAGTGACGTAGTTAAGAGCTACGCGAAGGCCGACCATTCTATCTAGACCAAGTTACGGCCTAAACGTCTCACGGCCTAAATGGTTCACGGCCGAAAAAAATACGGCCGAATCGACCCGAACTCATTATAATTATCATTATCATCATTATCTGCCTATTCTGCTGAAGTTTGCATTATTTCTGGTACATAATGACTCCATATTTGTGTGTGGCAAATGTTCAGCAGGTAAATAAACATCATACATAGTGTTAAGTCATCGCCATATTGTCTGTTACTCAAAATATTTGTCAAATAGTGCTGGTGTCAAAATGTATGGATGCACCAAAGTAATAGCCATTTCATTTTCACATTAACTGAAACACAGTGCATCCCTCCCACGCATGTAGCTGAAAAGGGTACTTTTTTCTCTACCAACCCGGAAGTTTGTGCTGGTCGTAAAGACTATCCTACCTCATTTTGTAGGACTTTCAGCCATACGTCTAGTGCTTCGCACCCTTATAATCAAACCATGGGGTAGAGGAAGGACTAAAATAGTGCTATCCAACAAAATGAAGGTTTTGGCTAAAGTGGCGCTTCCGTATGTTTTGACGCACCCGCATACCCTCAAATACAGTAGATAACTGTATTGATAACTGCAGCTCTAGGTTCCGAGATGCCAAAACATGATAGCTGATTGAGAGACAGGGAGCTGGCATCTCATGTGCTGTGGAGCAATAAGGGGCGGCAGAGCGCCTCAATACATATCAGAAGCCTCAAGATGGGAACTTTCTGCTGTTGTAATTATGGAATTAATATGGGAAACTTTTCTGTGCACCATTGTGTCCAATGCTTCAAAATCTATCCAACAAAAATAATTCTAATCTCTTTTGTAATAGTAGTGGCCGCCAAATGTTGTGGCGGCGGACTTCCTGATGCCGTCACTGACACGCTCACTCAAAATCCCACAAAATATTCGTAAAACATTAAAAATCAAGAAACTGTGTAACTTACCGGTATCCTAGTACTTGATTGCATTCCCTTTCTTCCTTATAACATCTTGCAGTCGGTTAGGTAACGAGTCTGCAAGTTTTTGAAGAAGCTCCTTTGGTAATTCCTCCCACAAGTTTAACAGTGCAGCTTTTAACTTAACCACTGAACTAGTGTCCACTTCTTGAAGCTTCTTTTTCATTATGGACCAAAGATTTTCTATTGGGTTCAAGTCAGGACTATTAGGAGGCCAGTCAAAGCAATCGATAGCACACATATCCAACCATTCCTTAACAACGTTTGCCCTGTGACATGGGGCACCGTCCTGCATACAAGTTTCTGCCCTACACTTGTCGTAGCAGGATTAAAGATTGTCATGCAAGATGTCTAAATATCGCTCACTGTTCACAGTAACACCTTTTTAAGAAATACGAGGTTATCCACTCTATAATGTGAAAAACAAGCCCACACCATGAGAGAATTTGGATGTCTTACTCTCTCCACGGTGTACCGAGGGTTGTGTCGGTCAGAGCTCTTGGGCCGCCTTACTTTTGCAAAGTTAGTTCCTGTCACTGTAAAGACACTTTCATCCGACCATAATATGCGTCGAACTTTCTCAAGAGGCCAGTCTTTGTGTTTTTTAGCAAAAGTGAGTCGCTTTATCTTGTGACGAGGAGTCAGGAGTGGCTTTACAGCGGCAGATCTTGAAAATAGTCCGAGATCACGTAGCACATAACGCTGCACAGTGCACAGTTCTCACTGACACATTACCCAGTAAGGCAGGATTGTTTTCTTAACCCCTTGAGGCCCAGAACGTAATTTTCATTGTAATTTGGGTACCATTAGACCGGTCCATAAAAACACCGGATCGGACCGGATCAGACCGGATCTGAGCAGTAAACACCGGCGAATAGGGCCAAAGGGGTTTTAATAGTGTCTAAAAAGAGGATGTATACATGACATTAGGCGTAGTTGTATCATAGTTTATCAAATATCGATATTAAGAGAGAACTTGTAACACGGGCATTTTATATTGAACAGCGATCTGTGTCATTTTGTGTCTTCAGTTATAATGGACGAGAGTTTCGCGGTCGTTTTCAGAGACACCTACTATTTTTTCTTGGCCTACAATAGGTGCTTGTTCTAATGGAGATTGTTTTATTTTGCGAGAAAAAAATGTAAGAAAACAAAGTATATTGTGTGGTTAAGGTTAGGTTAGGTTTCATTAAAACCTTTAAGGTTAGGTTAGGTTTCATTAAAACCTGTAAGGTTAGGTTAGGTTTCATTAAAACCTGTAAGGTTAGGCTAGGTTTCATTAAAACCTGTAAGGTTAGGTTAGGTTTCATTAAAACATAAGGTTAGGTTAGGTTACAATTTTTTTTTTTTTTTTTTGGTTTGCGCAAAATAAAACAAGCACCATTAGAACAAGCACCTATTGTAGGCCAAGAAAAAATAGTTGGTGTCTCTGAAAACGACCGCGAAACTCTCGTCCATTATAACCGAAGACACAAAATGACACAGATCGCTGTTCAATATAAAATGCCCGTGTTACAAGTTATCTCTAAATATCGATATTTGATAAACTATGATACAACTACGCCTAATGTCATGTATATATCCTCTTTTTAGACACTATTAAAACCCCTTTGGCCCTATTCGCCGGTGTTTACTGCTCAGATCCGGTCCGATCCGGTGTTTTTATGGACCCCCATAAGACGATTTTAAGTGAATATAAGCAAGATTTCATATAGATATGACTTGTTTGATATCCTTTCGACTAACTAATTTGGTATATTCAGTGACTTTTCGTAATTCTATGGCTAACAACGGACGATTTTTTATAGCAAAGGAAAGATCTGGGCGTGAAGGGGTTAAACTGTCACCATCACTACTGTTATTAAAGCTGGCCACACACACACCGGCGCGGCCTGTCCGGCCGCCAAAAAGTGGCGGGGCATCGTTCGCCGGACGAGACCCACACACACACCGGCCGCCTCATGAAAATATACAGTACACGTCGGACCACCATGATGACAACATGAATCCGCTGTCCGAAAATGACTTGTTGGTGATGGCTGCATGTGCAGCCATATATAATACCTATATATAATACGTCATACTATATATAATACGTCATATATAATACCTATATTATTATAAATACAATTATAACTGGTACAATTAGTCATTATCTGGCCGAGCGAGGGGCGGGCCGCGCCGGAAGGCACCCACACACACGCAGGCGGCAGGCCGCGCCGGACGGAATTTTCAAGCGTCGACTGATTTTCATCCGGCCGCTGCGACAGGCCCCGCCGGATGAAAAACACCCCCACACACACACCGGCCGCCTCTAGCCACGCCCCTTTTCGTCGGCCAGACAGGCCGCGCCGGTGTGTGTGTGGCCGGCTGTAGGCAGACTAGGTACGCGGTGAATGGTGGTAAAGTTGTGCTTGATTTCCGTCCGTAACCACAACTCACTCTTATAGAACACTTGGTACTTCACTCGCATCATTACACTACTAGGGACACAACTCACTGTTATAGAACACTCAGGACGACTTCACTCGCTTCAATAAACTACTATATGGGTGCACGCGCGTATCACAGGGACACGGGCACAATATGGCGGGTGGGTTGCATTCACTCCTCACTGCCTCCGATTCTAACCTTATTTCACCATAAACCAGCATCCCCTCCGAGGTTTTAATGTACACGCAGTGACGACCGACCCTGTCACTTAATCACACTCGAATATCCTCCGGTAAAGTAAGGAATTTAAGGCGAAAACAAGATGAACACAACAGATATGTAGTCCACGACACACACAAACACGCGGGAGGTTACGTGACTCGCTGACAGCCTGCATATGCCTGGCAACAAGGCTGATCTGCTCAAATGAACGTCTTCCTCAAACACAAACCAGAAATTTAACGTTATAATATCCTTTTAGAAATACTATCAATTTGAATCACAGTTTACTTTTTTATATCAAACCCTAAAGAGGAGAGAAATATCTTACTGGTCATAGTTTTAATATTTTAATAAATACTCGTATGATTAAGTACACCTTGCTTTCTTTAAGTATAAAAAAACTGTACGCTAATCGTGTTAATATTCTAAACCAAATTATTTCATTGTTTTCCTAATACAATACCAAAAAAAAGACTATGAATTGGGCATATCGTTACCACAAAATGAAATAATGGTACACATACTGTGACATACAGAAAATGGGAACTTGAGTAGCAGGCTTAAATATATTTCCATCTCGGCATCTTTGTAAACCAATAATCGCCTTCATCATTCACCACACCGTAATCAAGAAAGCTAACTATTAGAGTCAACAACTATTTCCTTCAGATATTTCCTCCGTGCTTATCAATGCGCAGTAATTCCATTTTAACGAGTGAAAAGGTGAATCCAGGGAAGCAGTTAGTTACTCGTTGAGGTGCTGAGTAGCAGTGGCGTCACCGCGGGGGGGCTAAGAGGGACTTAGCCCCCCCAAGTCAAGGACTCAGCCCCCCAAAAATTGAGCCAGGGTAAGGCAGTGGGTGGCAGGGTAACACAGGACGGGAGGCAGATTAACACAGTGGTAGGCAGGTTAAGGCAGTGGGAGCCAGGGTAAGGCAGTGGGAGCCAGGGTAAGGCAGTGGGAGCCAGGGTAAGGCAGTGGGAGCCAGGGTAAGGCAGTGGGAGGCAGGGTAACACAGGACGGGAGGCATGTTAACACAGTGGTAGGCAGGTAAAGGCAGTGGGAGCCAGGGTAAGGCAGTGGGAGGCAGGGCAACACAGGACGGGAGGCATGTTAACACAGTGGTAGGCAGGTAAAGGCAGTGGGAGCCAGGGTAAGGCAGTGGGGCAGGACAGGGGGCAGGTTAACAGCAGTAAGCGGGGAGGCAGGGTTAACACAGTGGGAGGCAGGTTAAGGCAGTGGGGAGGCAGGTAACACAGGACGGGAGGCAGGTTAAGGCAGTGGGAGGCAGGTTAAGGCAGTGGGAGGCAGGTTAAGGCAGTGGGAAGCAGGGTTAAGGCAGTGGATGGCAGGGTAACACAGGACGGGAGGCAGGTTAACACAGTGGATGGCAGGTTAAGGCAGTGGAAGCCAGGGTAAGGCAGTGGGAAGGCAGGGTAACACAGGAGTCAGCAGGTTAAACATGGTATGCAGGTATAACATGTTGCCAGGGTAAGTTGTGGGAAGCAGGTTAAATCGCTGTTTAGTTACTTTATCATGGATCATGTACTTTATTCTGCTTAACACAGTATCCCGTGTACCTGTTGTTTGTCAATAAGGGAAATACCTTGAATATATTCAATCAATCAATCATTGGGGCATACGCCGGGAGGCCGTCGCCCTGCCCACCCTACGACGTCCACTCCCGGGGGTCACCACGCGCGAACGTTCCACATGCAGGCTCTTTCCATACCAACGCAGCTCTCGACAAGAAACATCAACTTGCCCAGCCACAGCCTGTTTGGGCAGCCCTTGGCCTCCTCCACGCCGATTGTTCCTACAGATAAACCGAGGAGAAGATCGGTTTCAGGCTAGCGTGCCACATGCCCATATAGCGAAGTTGGGCTGAACGAGACTATGCAGGTAATAGGCCTCGATTCAGTACTCACGGTGAATCGCAGATTTGACACGTAATCATCCCAGCGATACCCATGTTCTGCGAAGACACTTATACCAAAGGCATTGATTCGTCTACTTCAAGTCATAATTTAGTTTCCATGTCCACTACCATAGAGTAAGACAGGAATCACAAGCGAATTGAAGATCACGGATCTTTGTCCTTCTGCACAGGTACCGACAACGCCAAATACTCCGCTAGCAGAGCCATAACAATGTGGGCTATGCCAATCCGCCGTAAGACTTTTGACGTGAACCCGCCGTCATTATGGACTGCGCTACCAAGGTAGTAAAACTTTCCAAGATCTCAATGTTCTCGCCACACGCATGAACAGACTGTACTGCTTCATTAGTAAGTCTCCAAACACCTGGACCTTGGTCTTGAGCCAGGAGACCTCAAAGTCCCAAAGTCTTTGCCTCCTCGTGCAGCGCCTCGAGAGCCATCACCAGACCTCCAGCGACTCAGCAAGGATTACTGCATTATCGGCAAATACAAGATCAGTGATCTGGTGTTGCGACGGATACTCCACAATCACTTTGAACTACAAACCGTGTCAATACCCAGTCCATACAAGCGTTGAAAAGTGATGGGGCAAGGAAGCACCCTTGCCTCGCTCTTTTCACAGAAAGAGCTAGATACACCTGCCCACACTTCACAGCACTCCATCCCAGAATACAGACAGTTACAACCAATAGAATATATTGAAGGGTTTATTTATATATTTTTTCATATCAAGATAAACTATGAGAAACAAACAAAAACTACAGTGCAATCCTTGTTTATTAGTGGAGAGAGAAAAATGGCAATTTATATTGTATAGCAGATATTTTTTCTTCAATTTATCAAATTAGTAATAGGATGGCATGTAAACTCTATTAATTATGTTCATGTAATTAAGCTTTCCACTTTCTTTCTTTTTTGGGCCTAAATACCGGGAAACTGATTAATTTCAAAATTACCCCGACCCCCCAGTGGAAGGCTGCTGCGCTGCCTAACCCCGGGGCTAAAGCCCCCCAAATTTTTTTCCTGGTGACGCCACTGTGAGTAGCTTTCGGCATTACGTTAAAATATCAGGTGGCATATCTTAAGCCCTTCACAAAACCATAATGGAACACGAAAGCCCCAACAATGCAATGAGTAGCGCCGTCATGTCTGGTATGGTCCATGGACGAAGGACATCGTGACGCACTCGGCCGAGGCTACGAAAGTAATGCATGCACTAAAAAATCGGAAGCTCCCGAATTTGTACCCAACGCAGCGCTATCGTAAGTTATGTGACGCTATCGTATTGTAGCAGCTTGTGACGCTATCGCTGTATGTCGTCTATCGGACTTAAAAAAACCGTTACGTGTGCTCATCCACTTCCCCCTTTTTGTACCCCTTCCGCTCCCCCTCTTTTCTCATTCACCTCCCCCCCACCCCCGACTCCACACCCCCTTACCCCACCACGTGGTGATACCAACCCACCTCCGTTTAACCACTCAATCAGAGAGCTTCACAGAGAGTGCCCAACTCGGCGCGAAATTTTGGATTTAACGGGTGCGCCGCTATGCGGAGTGCAACCCGTCAAAAGTGTCACAATGTTATATCATTATGTGCACGGTTTGCTTTTTCAATACCCAAGACGCAAATATATGTAGTATTAAGGTTATATAATGAAACTGAAGTGTATTGATGGATGTATTTTTTTTATTACCCCTTTTTTTCCCTTTGTTTCATTACCGAAGCCCCGTATTCCAAAAATTGTCTCCAATCTCAATACCCTCTCCCCCAACACACATTGGGTTTTGGTCTGAACTCAAAATGGGTGGGTGGTGATGGGTAATGGGTGAGTGAAGGGTGGGGTTGAGGGTAATGGCCGGGTGTGGGTGAGGGTGGTGAATGGGTGTGGGTGGTGGGTGGGGGGTGATGGGTAAGGGGTTGAGTGAATGGGTTGGGGTAAAGGGAAGGGGGAGGAATAGGTGGGGGTTGATGGGTAATGGGTGTTGGGTTAGGGGTGAATGGGTAGGGATGGTGTGGGGGAATGGGTGTTGAGAGGTAAATGGGTGAGTGAAGGGGGGGTGATGGGTAATGGGTGTGGGGTGATGGGTGTGTGAATGGGTGGGGGTGAGGGTGATGGGTGATGGGAATAGGTGGGGGTTGAGGGGTAATGGGTTGAGTGAATGGGTGTGGGGTGATGGGTAATGGGTGAGTGAATGGGTTGGGGTGATGGGTAATGGGTGAGTGAATGGGTGGGGGGTGATGGGTAATGGGTGAGTTTAATGGGTGGGGGGTGATGAGTAATGGGTGATGGAAATGGGTTGGGGGTGATGGGAAATGGGTGATTGATGATTTAATGCCAAAAAGGTGAATGTGCCAGACAAGGGAAATGGTTTTGAGCGAATGGGTGTGGGGTGATGGGTAATGGGTGAGTGAATGGGGGGGGGGTGATGGGTTTTGGGGTGAGTGAATGGGTGTGTGGTGATGGGTAATGGGTGAGTGGAGGAATTCCCTCCCTTCTTTGATTCCTTATTTTTCCTGGGTCAGTTCCTCTTCTGACTCTCTTCATCCCTCCAATTTCTTCCTTACTCCTTATTCCTCCATTTCCTTCTCTCATATTCCTTCTTCCCCTCTCCACACCTTTCATTATCACCCCATAAACCCACAAAAAGGAGGAGCGATTCCCCCTCTATCTGCACGGGCGACTGTCAGTGCGTGCCCCAAAACCGCTAGGATCGCTGTCGTCCATGAAATCAAAATGGTGCCCCATGTTATATCGCCCGAGTGACACCTCTCGGTGAAGCTCTCTGCTCACATCCCCGCCACCACCTTCAACAACGCCTTCTCTATCCTCCCCCCCCCACCCCGTTTTCCCACCAACACCAACACTCCCTTTTTTCATTAAAACCCCCTCCCCCCCTTTTCCCCCCCTTCTCCATGCCCAACACCCACCCCTGTTGGGGCATGTTATAGCTTTTGGGACGCTATCGTGATACGTTCATGGCACCGTCATGGCACTGTCGGGGTTTATTGTAGCTCTATCGTGACGACAAAATTACCGTTAATTTTTCATTCGTGACTTAGGCCCAGTTGCAAGAAAGGGGACGTTTCCCATCGAGTACACGATAGTGAGTGGGGTGCCGACCATCGGATACTGCATTGATAAGTTTCATGAACGGTGATTTGCCCCCATCGGAAATGATGTCCCGACGTCGGGAGCGAGATGTACCAACCCGTACGAAAAATAGAATGATAATATTTACTACTATAAAGAAATTCATTCCGTCATTTCTATCAGAATTTTTGTTTTCTGAAACATAAAAATAAACTAATACTTGTATTAGCAATGCTGTTTCAATAGAAAAGAGGCGGTACGAAAAGATTTCACAAGTTCTGAGGTTGGTAATTTCAGTTACCTAAGAAATAAGAACATAAGAAAATAAGGAAAGATACAAAAAGCCGCGAGGCCTAAAACGTGGTATTTCCTGTCCCCAAAACACTACCTCATCCACCTTTCATCCCCATCCATAAAACCTATCCAGCTCCCCTTTAAGCTCCCCAATGACTCAGCACTAACTACCTGTTACTGAGCCCAAATTCCATTCATTCACCACCCTATTTGTAAAACCAGTTTTTCCCTATTTCCTTTCTAAAATCTACGTTTTTCCAGTTTGAATCCGGAAATTTTTGTTTACCCGGGTTTAAAAAAGCCGTAAAAACTTTTCCTACCTTCTTTATTAAATCCCTTTATCCACTTAAAAACTTCATCAGATCGCCCCTTACTCGCGGTCTCTCGAGTGAGTAATTTTAATAATTTCAATCGCCTCTATAACTAAAGTTACGCATCCTTGTATCATTTTGGTCATCCTTCTTGCACTTTTCTAACAACACTATATCCATCCTGTAATATGGAGACCAAAACTGAACTGCATAGTCTAGGTGAGGCCTGACTAGAGCCAGATAAAGCTTTAGAATAACTTCCCCCTTTCTACTTTTAACACTTCTGGTAATGAATCCTAATACTCTATTAGCTCTATTTCTGGCCTCAATACATTGTTTCTAGGTCGGAGGTCTGGGCTCACCTCACTCAAGATCTTTTTTACCTTCTGATCTTCTCAGCGATACATTGCTTATGGTGTATCTATTACCAGGGTTTTTTCTACCAAAATTCATACGCTACATTTATCAAATTAAAATTCCATCTGCCATCTGACTGCCCACTCGTTAAGTTATCTAAGTCTCCCTGCAATATGTTTACGTCAGACTTGTGTCTAATAATCCTACTAACTTAGTATCATCAGCAAAATTGCTGATATCATGCTAATCCCACTATCCAAGTCGTTTAGTAAATCAAAAATAGTAATGGGCCCCAAAAAAGAACCCTTGTGGAACTCCACTTGTCACCCGTTTCCCCCTTTAGATTTGGAACCATTAATTGTAACCCTTTTTGGGGCCTATTTCTTAGCCATGCTCTGATCCAATGAAGAACCCTTTCCCCTCTATACCATGAGCCCTAACCCTTAAACTAAGAGTCGCTCGTGTGGTACTTTGTCAAAGCCTTAATAAAGTCCAGATATATTATATCATAATCCTTTTCATATCTGCCGTCTCCTAAACTTTTCCCATTAAAACTCAATAAAAATTTGGGGAGAACCTACACCTTGTGAATCCATGTTGTGAATCATTGATCAAAAATATGTTTATCTAAGTGCTCTCTAATGTTTTTTGCAAAAAATAGATTCCAATAATTTACCCACCACTGATGTTAGACTTACGGGTCGATAATTTGACTTAGTCTCTGTCTCCCTTCTTAAATATGGGAACAACATTTCCTTTCCTCCACAAATAATGGCACATCGCCTATCTCAACCGATTTCTAAAAATGTGCACTAACGATCACTAACAACCTCCTTGCATTCCTTTAATACCCTGGGATACACTTTATCTGGTCCTGGCGATTTAAATGTTTTTATTTTTTCTATACCCTCCTCCACCATTTCCCCAGTTATCACAATATCTTTGAGTTTCTCCTCATCGCTTCCTTTGAACATCTGTTCAAATATCAGGTATCGTTTGTGTATCCTTCCCCGTAAAAAAAACTTAAGAAATAATCATTTTGACTCCTACACAATCCTCATCCGTATTTAAAAACCCACCCTGTCCTGACCTTAACGGCCCAAAATAATTCCCTTGTCTTGGTTTTATAAACCTGATAGAAACCCCTTTGGGTCCCCTTTCGCCTGTTCTGTACTTTAATCTCATAATTGTTCTTAGCAACTCGAGTTAATTTCTTCACTGTCCTGCCATCACGTTATACTGTCTTTGTTTACCAATCCTGCCTTGAACCTTAATTAAATGTTTCTTTTTATTCCAAAAGTTGTTTTAACTTGGTGGTCATCCATTTTGGATCACTCTTTCTGGACCTATTTCCTATAAGGAATATTTTTTTTTCTGTCCGTCAATTTAAATTTCCCTTTCAAATGAGGTATAATCCCCCTCGGCTCCGACCTCACTTCCCCTTCTAACCTCTCTAATTACCTCCTCAGCCCTGACCTCACTTCCCTGTCTAACCGCTCTAATTATCTCCTCAGCCTCGACCTCACTACCATATCTGACCGCGCCAATTACCTCCAGGTGCCTTCCTAATCTTCATAAATTAGCCTTTTCATCTGTCATCGCCCTGTCTGGGAAATGTTGCTCCTCCATCCCACACCTTTATTAATAAAACCTCCAGGTGTCTTTTTAATCCCGCATAATTGGCCTTTCTGAAATTAGGTATTCGATGCTATTGCCACTTAATTTTCCAAAATTCCCATTTTTAAACTAAATCTGATCTCATAATGGGCGCTATTATCTAAATTCCCCCGACCTCCACATTTGTAACTAAATCGTCTTATTTTTCAGCAATAGATCTTTGAATATTATCTCCTCTAGTAGGCTCCTTGATTGCTTGACTTAGGAAGTTATCCTGGGTATATTTAACAATTCATCTGCACTCGCTGTCACCTATGATTTAAACCCAGTCTATATTCCAAGATTAAAATCTCCCACCACGCATAATCGATTATATCTGCAGGCCTTTTTTATTTCTTCCATATAGGGGCTGAATCCTCTTTACATAAGTTTGGAGGCCTATACACTACACCCAAAACCATTTTCTCAGTTCCCTCCGTAACCTTACCCCTATAGACTCTATGCTGTCATCTGTTTTATAACATTGTTAACACAACACTGCAATGCATCTCTTGCATAAAGCGCAACTCCTCCTCCTGTCTGCCTTACCTTTTGTCCTTGTGAAATAACTTATACCCAGCTATCCGACTTCCGGATCGAATACCTTTTCCCGACATATCCAACCATGTTTCTGTTAATGCTATTATATCAAAATCCTCTACACTATTTATTCCTCTCAGGAAATCTATCTTTTTAAAATACTCCTACAGTTTGTATAGTAAACCTTCAAGCAACTCTCTTTTTTTTGTCAATTTTCCCTTTATCTTTAACTAAACCCCTCCTCTCTCCCTTCTTACGAATCACTTTAGTTCCCTGCCTCTGAAAACTCCTCCTATTGTCGCAAGTTTCCTTTACCCCGACCCCGTGTCTAAAACCCCGGTTCTCTATCTTAAAAAAGCTGCAGTGCATTACCTCCCTTTCAAGGGGTTCAGACAAGATCTGAACTCCTTTCCTCGAAAAGTGCACCCCGTCCCGCGGTAGAGGTTGTTAGCCCCGAAAAAGAGGTCCCAGCTGTCGACAAAGGCCCAACCCTTGGCTTTGCAATGAAGTGCCAGCCGGCAATTCACCGCCCAAAAGCCCTGGAGTACCACAGTCGTCAACAAAGCGTCTTGGAAGGACACCACACACCACAGGGAACCACCCCTGTCCCTAAAATTTACCTACAGCTTCCTTGAACCGCCGTAGCAAAATTCCCCACTTCTTACACACTCAACATCATTTCCCCAGTGGCTCAGGCAGACGATGGGCTTTTTCCTTGGTTCGCCATGCACTCAAAATATCTTTTCACTAAATAACCTATCCCTTCCGGGTAACTCACCGATTCATGCGATCCCTTCTCTGTCACAGAACCTGCTTTAAGATGCCTAACGGGGCTGTCACCAACAACCAAGGGTTTTTCCTTCGGGTAATGATGTATCGTCTACCTTCCTAACCTCCGTATCATCCTCTTGCAGCCCCGAGAGTACCGAGAGTACCTGAAATGAGTTCGTGCACAAAAGATGGTCATTGTTTACCTTTTTCTCCTGCGGGCAAACGACATGACAACGCCCCGATGGCGTTCCAGCTGAACCTCCTCTCTCTCTCGCTCTCGTTCTCGCTCTCTCATGGTTACAATTCATTTGTGTTTCTAGATGATTCTAGTCAGTAATGTTTAGCAATATTACTTATTATCATTTCGAAATGGTAACTGCATAGAAGTTTAACACATACCTTCAATCATAGTTAAAGTCTGTTCACTTATATCCCAGCGGGAATAGGTACCAAGCGGATATTGGCCGGTATTGTTTAGGGCTGCAAGGATCCGTTGAAAAACCATATAGGGTGATGTCCTATGATGCGTTCACAGGCGTGGTAGTTGACCAGTCTTCTTCAGGAAGACACGTACAGGTAAGATAGATGACAAGGTATCGTCATGAGGTGTGGATGGACTCCGCCCGCCTGCCCCATACCACCCGCCGCTGTCAATAGGTGGCGCGGACATCCATCCACTTGTCTTGAGTTCACGGCAACTAAAAATTATGAATTAGCTGCCTTTTCGGCTTAGTAACCGCGTTGATTCTTCCTCAGAAATGTATTACATATTGAATATGTTGATTATCGATGTTCAATGGAAATATTTGATAATATATGGTGCTCATCGATCATCTCATCGGTAGGGGGTTACTGCCGACGAATTTTTCCCGATGGGGCACACGATGGGGGTGAAATGACGCTGTTCTTGAACCTGTGCAGTCGGGCATTTCCACCCCGGAACCCTATAGGGCACACGATGAGACCTTCTTGCAACTGGCCCTTAGTCTTACACCTATCATGACTCCATCGTGACCATCTTACGAAGCGTCATGACCAGTGGCGTACCGAGGGGGGGGGGGTGGGGGGATGCAGCCATGCCCCCCGCCCTTTTGCAAAAAAAAAATAAAAAATATGATATATATATTATATATCTTTATATTATCTAGTATATAATACGACGATCGATGATATTCAAGTATAGGCGTCAGTCTCTGGCCCCTTTGCTTTTGGCTTCAGTTCTTGCGCTGGAACGTGCAGCGACTCAAAGTGCTTTTAAAAATACCTAGTCTACAGAAGTTACAGAGTCTACACCAAGCAAAGAAGTTATGTGAACCGAAGTTTATTTAGCACTAAGTAAAATTACCCTAATTACTCATTAGGGCTTGTTCTACGCAAAAAGGTTTGTTTGCACAGGCCCCCATTGATTTTGACAGCACTACTTGCATGTCAAATTTCAGCTCATCCGACAATATTTACGGAGTAGTTATTAACTTTTTGGCTTTAAACTTGTTCCCCCCCCTTCGCGATGGGTTCCTTATGGTAGTAGCAGCTCGCTTCGCTTCGCTGCCCAATTTATATTATTATCTATATATATATAATATATATCTATATATATATATTATTAATATATATATATAGATAGATTTAGATATAGATATAGATATATAGATAGATAAAAAATTTATAAAAAAAATATATAAATTACTTTATTGGCACGAGTGAAGCGAGCTGCTTCTTACCATAAGACCCTGGACCAAGTTAACCCAAAAGTGTGAATAACTACTCCTAAATATTATCGGATTGAGCTGAAATTTGACAACTGCAAAAATGTAGTGGCGTGTCAAAATCAATGGAGGATCCTGTGCCAACAACTTTTTGCGTAGAACAAGCCCTTAATGAGTAATTAGCGTAATTATTTAATTAGAGCTAATAAACTTCGGTTTTTCATATAACTTCTGTTGCTTGTTATAGACTTTTGTACTTCTGTAGAGTCGATGGTTATTTTAAAGCACTTTGAGCTCGCTGCCCGTTCCAGCCGCAAGAACTGAGGCCAAAGCAAAGGGCAAGAGGCTGGACGCCTCTGGCGTCTAGAATCTTGATTGGCAGCCGAGCGACGCGGAGCTTGCCTGACTTAACCATAAAACCCATTCGCGTAAGGGGGAGTGGAAACCAAGTTTCAGCCGACAAAAGTAAACTACTCCCTAAATATTTGTCGGATTGAGCTGAAATTGAAATGCAAGTAGTGCTGTCACCTCATGGGGGTTTGTTTAAACAAACTTTTTGCGTACGAACAAGCCCATCAAGAGAATTAGCGTTATGAAGTTTAATTGGGCTGAACGTGGGCTCGCTTCCACGTTCCACCGCAAAAACTGAGCCCAAAAGCAAAGGGCCAGAGGCTGGACGCCTATACTTGATTTTTAATTGGCAGCGAGCGAAGTGAGCTGCTACTTACCATAAGACCCATTCGCGTAAGGGGAGTGGAACCAAGCCAAAAAGTGAATAACTACTCCTGAATATTGTCAGATTGAGCTGAAATTTGACATGCAAGTAGTGCTGTCAAAATCAATGGGGGTCTGTGTAACAAACATTTTGCGTAGAACAAGCCCTTAATGAGTAATTAGCGTAATGAGTTAATTGGCTGGAACGTGGCTCGCTGCCACGTTCCAGCCGCAAGAACTGAGCCAAAAGCAAAGGGGCCAGAGGCTGGACGCCTAGACTTGATTTAAATTGATCTATTGGCAGCGAGCGAAGCGAGCTGCTACTTACCATAAGACCCATTCCCGTAAGGGGGGTGGAACCAAGTTTAAGCCAAAAAGTTAATAACTACTCCTAAATATTGTCGGATTGAGCTGAAATTTGACATGCAAGTAGTGCTGTCAAAATCAATGGGGGTCTGTGCAACAAACTTTTTGCGTAGAACAAGCCCTTAATGAGTAATTAGCGTAATGATTTAATTAGTGCTAAATAAATTTCGGTTCTACTACTTCTGTTGCTTGTTGTAGACTTCTGTAACTTCTGTAGACTAGGTATTTTAAAAGCACTTTGAGCTCGCTGCCACGTTCCAGCCGCAAGAACTCAGCCAAAAGCAAAGGGGCCAGAGGCTGGACGCCTATACTTGATTGGCAGCGAGCGAAGCGAGCTGCTTCTTACCATAAGACCCGTGGAAACCAAGTTAAGCAAAAAGGAAAAAACTACTCCTAAAATTGTCGATTCAGCTGAAAAAATTTGAAATGCAAGTAGTGGTGTCAAATCAAATGGGGGCTGTGCTAACAAACTTTTTGCGTAAAACAAGCCCTAAGAGTAATTAGCGTAAATTATTTAAATATTGTCGGATTGAGCTGAAATTTGACATGCATGTAGTGCTGTCAAAATCAATGGGGTGTCTATAAAACAAACTTTTTGGCGTAGAAACAAGCCCTTAATGAGTAATTAGCGTAAATTATTTAATTAGAGCTAAATAAACTTCCCGGTTTCACAATAACTTTTTGTTGCTTGTTGTAGACTTCTGTAAATTCTGTAGACTAGGTATTTTAAAAGCACTTTGAGCTCGCTGCCACGTTCCAGCCGCAAGAACTGAGCCAAAAAAAAGGGTTTTCCGAGGCTGGACGCCTAACTTGATTGGCAGCGAGCGAAGCGAGCTGATATTTCCATAGACCCTTTTCGCGTAAGGCAGGGGTCGGCAACCTTTCAGTGCGAGGGTTTGGGAAAAAGCTTCTAGGAGTAGCCTGCGGGCCGAGTGCCAAAGAGATCCCAAAAGGACAGTGTACAACATTTTTATAGAAAAGCAGGCACACATGATAGATTACAAGAAATTTATTGAAAAACATGAAATCATTGATGAAAAAAAAAAGTTTTTGTAAAATATCAAAAAAATATAAAAAGCAGGCAAACCTGATAGATTAAAGAAATTTATTGAAAAATGCAAATCAGGACTGCAAAAAAACAGTTTTTGACAATAAAATTTTTTTTTTTTTGTAGAAAAGCAGGCAAACCAGGCCTAATTAAAAAAAATTTTATTGAAAAACATGCAAATCAGTGACAGCAGAACACATTTTTATAAAGAGAATGCAAATTGTGGGATGTTGGTGCGTTTGCCAGGAGAAGTGATAAATGTTGGGACGTTTGATAGGTAGACAAGGGGAAAAATGTATGAGGGGCGGTCACTTAGCGGGAGCGAATGCGGACTTTTGAAATTTTCTTTTTTTAAAAAAGAGTTGTTCACAACAGTAAGTGCTGCCAAACATGGAAAACGATGGTTACATGCTCAATGAAATTTTGGGAAAATTTGTTAAAAAGGGAGGACGGGGGTACGGAAGAAGGCAGGGAGAGGGGGGTACGGTACTTTGCCTTCGGGTTTTTTTCGCTTTACACTGAAGCTCCACCAATCCATCTGAGGAGGGCAGGGGCTTCGTCCACAGGGAAGTCAAAAGGGGAGGGGAAAACAGTTGAAGCCCGGAGCCAGTGGCCTGACCCCCGTGAAACGGGAGGAAAATTTCCCCCCGCAAAGGGGTGACAACACCAAACAAGGTTCAGGTCCAGTCCAGGTGCACAAGCCGCAATACGGGGAAAAATGCTAAACTGCCAGCAGCCATTTGAGCCTCCCACAAGCGCAGTTTACCCGTAGGCGGTGATGTGCAAAAACAGTCTGTGACTAGAATGTTTTTGCCTTGCAGTTTCACTTTGAGGTCATTTAGGTGCGTAGTGAATCTGTGGAGGGCCGACGGCAAGCCTTGGGGGTTGGGAAAAAGGGGATCGCCCCGGGGAGGTTTTTTTGACAAAAATGAAGGTGGGATCCCTGCTGCAGGTCGCACCGCGGGACAGTGGCTCCATGACTCAACCAGCGGACCCCCCACAGAATGACTCAACCAGCGGACCTCACAGAAGTAAAGCAGGTCACCATAGTGTGCGTTACTTGTCCTTTTAAGCCCCCGCCCCACCTGTGCCTCATGACGCGCGCGCGGGGTTTAGTGGTGGTGTTGAAAAACGAGTTTTTTCAACACCCCCATGGTCATCTGAGCTAACCCCCCCGGCCCGTTTGGGGTTGGGACACGCTAGGCCCCCAGTGCTCCCTTTGACTTCTTTAAGAGGGGACGTCGCTCGCCCGCCCCCCCATGAGTGTTTTAATTTTACCCCCGGTATTATCAAAATCCCAGAAATGAATGATATTTAGGAAGAAAAACTCCTTCATTTTCACGAGACATTACTGGTGCAGGGAAATAAAAAATGCAGAAAACTTCCAGAATAAGATAACAAGACTAAAGCAAAATAGTGATAAACATTTTTTCCTCTCCACCTTTTTTTTTTTCAACCCCTTTTTATTCGTTTTTTTGCTTGCATTGCATTTTTTTTTACTGTTCGGAACACAACTTTCCGATTCTAACGGTATATGTACGTTCAATGAAAAAATATTAGGGTGGTAAAAAAATTGCAATGAACATAAATCAAACTTTGGGGGAGCGTTGCCTCAGCCCATGGGGTGAGGCACAGTCGGGACACTCGGGTGGGCATACAACACTCCCCCTCCCTCTGAATCCCATGAGGCACAGGTGGAGGGGGTTTTTAGGGCCGGGAACTGGGGGTTTTTAAGGCTGCGGGAGAGGATGGAGTTGACAACCTTCACGACTACAGACATAACTCATAAGGGTTTGGCAGACTTGGCAAAGGGATTTTCTTGGTGGTATGCGTGCCCCTGTGGATGGGCTTGGGTGTGTCTGGGGGGCCTACAGGACGCCTAGCGGAGGCGGCACCCTTTTTTTTTCCAGTCTTGTTGGGGCACCGTGGGGCGTCACGAAATCGAGACTGGACAGGTGAGGGAGTGTTGCTTCACACACTGAAGCACGGGTCGAGATGTCTTGCCCAGGGTGGTGCCGTGCAATGGAAAAAGTGGAGAAACTCCTAAACCTGAAGGGCGCAGTACTCCACGGATAAAAAATGGCCAGCTGGGCTGTGCCTTCATGTTGGCCTCATAAAGAACGAGAGAGAGGCATCGAAATTTGAGCAACAGACTTAAGCAGTCGTTCACGCTGTCTGACATCTCCTCAAGCGACGACAAACGTGGGGGGTGAAAGGTCCCCTTTTCAAAGGCAGAACGCTTTCAGGACAGAGGGAATCTATCAAAACCTGAGCACCCCTTTTATAAAGCCCCCGTCTTGAATGGTTCACCCCGGGAGAAAGGGAGGCGGGAAAAACCTCATAGCGGGCACGCGCATTTTGTCAGCCTCATAGTCCTTAGGGAAAGTGAATTTGCTTTTCTGAAAGTTGCTGACATTTTTGACAATGGCCTCCTTTCCCTCTCGGCAGGACATCGATGCAAAGCCGATGCTTGGGCTGTGTCCCCATAGGGGCGCACATTTACTCTTGAGGACAGAAGTTTTCAAGCAAATGAGGCACGGGCCCCCCCTTAAAAATGTTCATGAAAAAATATTTCTCCCCACTCGGGGTTTGAAGGCCCGACCTCGAGGTCCTTTTTCCTCTTTCTTAAACAATTGCAGCCCTGATGTTGGCAAAAAAAAAGAAAAAGAAAAGAAAAGCACAAAGTGCGAAATAATGCCCCACATTTTTAGACACGAATACATGCAAGACTTTTTCATAGTAAACAAAACATACAAAAAATTTAAAAATTTCGATACAGAGTCCACACAGTATTTGTGACAAACAAGTGTTGTCCCGCGTTGGGTGGGGGTGCGTGTGTTTTAATGGGGGGTTTGAGTGTGCGCGCATGTTTTGGTAAGGCTCCGTAAGCCATTGTCGATTTGGGCGGGGGGGGCGGGACGGACCTACCAATACGAGTAAAAGTGGCGTGAATGTGGTCGTGAGCTTTGAGGTGGGTGAATGGGTGAAAGAAAAAAAAAAGGGAGAGGAGAGAGGAAAGGAAGAGGGGAGAGAGGGGAGAGGGAAAGGGGGAGAGAGAGAGAAGGAGAGAGGAGAAGGAGGAGGGGGGGAGGGGAGAAAATTGGGGGGGAAAACTGCCTGGACTGCCAGAAAATATTGGCAACCAAAACCGGGAAAACGGCAAAATGAAAGACCCATATAAGGAGGGGACCATTTAAAAACCCCCCAAAATCCTGGCCCCCCGCAGAGATGAACCCCCATCAATTTTTATTTTGCCACGCCCCCCCAAAGGGGGAGGAAAAAAGGGGCAGAAAGTTTGGGTTTTTGAGTTTTACCGGGGGTTTTTAAGGTCCTCCTGAAAAACCATCTACCAATTTACCCTACCCCAAATCCCAAACAATTTAAACCCCTAAACACCCTTAAAACCCCAAACCCCCAAAACAACCTTTACCCCCACCCAAAAACCCCCACAAGGTGTATTTGTTTCATCAGCTGTGGGTTTTGTGTTTAAAGTTTTCCCGCCTACAGTGTGTTGGGGCGCTATTGGTTAACATTTACTAAAATTCCTAACAACTAAACCCCAAAATCTTCCTTAACTTCTTACCCAAACCAATCTTCTTTAACCAAAAAGGGTGTGTTTAAGCCCCCTTGTGGTGTGTTTACCTTTGATTCATCTTTTCCGCGCCCGGGAGTGCGCGATTGGCCAAGAGCTAGAAATCGGCCCTTGGGCCCTATACTGTTTCCCTGAGGGTGGGGGCCCCCCCCACGGGGGAAAAAACACGCTGCCATTCCGCCTCACCTGTGCCTTCCTGAAGAAAAAAACAGGCAGCTCCCGCCTGTGATAGTCATAAGTAGGACTGCCGGGTTTTTAAATTCCCCCAAAGGGGTCCCCGCGCCCTCAAAACAACACCTGGACTCACTCACATCGGCCAGTCCACCCTTAATGTGGGGCTGGGGGTTTCAGCCCGGAGCCGTGGTGACGGTTTTACCTGCTCTCGCTCCGCTCTTCCCTTCTCAACCAGTGTAACGGCTCGCCCTTCGGGCTGTGGCTGTTCTGCACTGCTCCCTGGGCTTTGCATCGCCAGCCTGTGCTTGCACTTTTTGGATTTACCGCCCTTCGCTGGCAGTCTAAGCCGCTACTAGACTGTGTTTTCTGCCGCCGCCATTCTACACGTCACCGGAATCGGGGCAGCCATGAGGATGTTCAGTGGGGTGACGCCTTGTCCTCCCCCCCCCTCCCCCCGCCATCAAGAGGGCAGGGCCCCTTTTTCCCCCGCAGGAAAGGGCCGATAAGGTCCCTCGCACCGGCCAAGACTCCCTGCCCCTTCCGGAAGGTATGTTCAGGGTTCCCTCCTCCGAGCTGTGTCGGGCAAGGGTTTTTTTCCCCAAACCCCCGCAGGGTCTCCCAGGGGTCTCCCCCTTTCGCCCCTTGGGAAGTACGTCCCCGAGGGGGAAACCCGGCCCTGGGAAACGGCTGTGCCCTTTTAGTTGTGTTCTGGACACAATCCCAAAGGTACCTGAAATGGCAGGCCCTCCTTTACCCTGGGGGGAAAGGGAACCACCTGCCCCAGGGCTGAGCGTGAAGGCCCCGACTACTTTACGCCAGGGTGGGGCCCCAGAACAAGATGAATCGGGGGGGTCCGGAAGGACTTTTGATTTTCGATTGGGGCGAGGGGTGAAATCCCTGGATCCCGCCCCGAAATCTGCCCCCGGGGCCACCACAGGGAAGTGGCCCGCCCTGAAGGTAGGGGGGCCCTTTTCCCCAAAGGGTCCATCTCCCGTTGGTGACTGGGGCGCCCCTACCTTTCCCCCCTGCTCCGCTGCCCTGGGTGCCATCGAATTGGGGCCCCTCCCTCCCCTGGGTTTTTTTCCCGGTCATCTCCCCCCCGGGCCTCACCCTGCCAGCGTGCGAATTTTCCTGCACCAGGGGCCCCCCCTGCCCAGGTGGGGGATCCATGGGGGCCCAGGTCTGCGTATGCCCCCTTCAACTGCCGGGGCCCGCAGCCCCCTATGTGTTGGCGCGGGGGGAACCCCTGCACGCCATCAACACGCAGCGCGGGACCTTGACCTGCCCACCTTTCCGACCCACCCCAGGCCGCTCCTTTACCACCCTCGCCCGCACCGACGAAGCCCCCCAAACTACCCCCAGCTCGGGGTCCACCCGGGTGTGCAGTTTTCCACCATCTCCAAGGAATAGGTTCGGCCCGGGTGCAGGAGGCCCGGAAAATAAAGCCTCCTTGCCCCCAAGATTCCCTCATCTCCCCTGGGCCCCGGGAGCCCCCCTCCTCTCCCGGTACCCGTCGCAACCACCGGGGTAACCCCGTAGACCGCCGGGTTCGCACTTCCATCACCCCGACCCCCCGATCCCGACCCCGGTTCTCCTACTCCCCCACGGGCTGAGGGGCCACCAGCCGCACGGCTCCCCCTCCCACCGTGGCAGGGCCAGGGGGCGTGCCTTCCCCCATGCCACCCCCTTGCTTCCGTCCCCCGCTAGCCCCCCAGGCCTCCCCCCCCCGGCTCCTGTTTTTTCCCCGCTCGGTCCGGTTCCCCCCCCCTCCTCCCCGGATACGGTACTTCCTCTCTTTTCACCCTCTCGGAAGGGTTACCACCCATACCAAAGGGTAACCTGTGCCGGGGATTCCACCTATCGTGGCCCCCTCTCCTCTCATCTCCCCTCTATTTGAAAAGGGGGTGGCCCCCATTCCTCCTCTGGAATGCCAGGTCTCTCCTTAGGAAGACAGCGGAGCTCCAGACCTACATGCGGGACTCCCTTCCTTCAGTGGTCGAGTTGTGTGAAACCTGCCCAGCTAACCATCACCGGCGGGCCTACGTAGGCTGTAGAGCGGCGAACGGCGGCCGACGGCGGCAAATTTACCTCCGTCAGCCCTCCGAAGGCCCGCTGGTGTATTTTCAAACGGGATAATTTACTATGTTGAAAATTAATGTACAGAATTTCAAGAATTGAATATTTCTATGTGTAAACATTTTGAAACAAGATATATGATTATCTTGCTGTAGTATTACATCAGTAGTGACAAGCAGCGGCAACTTGACGTCAATCCTCCGGAGGCTATATATATATATATATATATATATATATATATATATATATATATATATATATATATATATATATATATATATATATATATAGCTAGTAGGTATTTGTATAAGTGGGAAATATTCATTTACTATTACTGTATATATATTCACACAGTAATATACATAGTATCTCAATATCGGTACCATCACTATCATTAGGCCTGTTCAAGCTATTAAAAATTGTTATAAAAGTTTTTATAATAGTTTATAGAAATTATCATATTTCAGTTTATTTCAAATATTTCCAGCTTAATCAGGAACACCGAGAGATACATAGAAATAAAGATGAGATACGTACATAGGAAGGAGTTTACATGGAAAAAGGTTATCAGTTAGTCTATGTGTGCAGCTAGTATCATATAAAAATAACATTTGATTATCCGAGCAAAGATTACAGGATAACACAAGGTCATATTTTCCCTTATTTCAATCATTTCCAACATATTATCAACACATATCAATACTCAACGGTACACCTAATGAGGAATATGTAGATGATGGAGAATTAACACGGATAATATCATGATTTAGAATAGAATATTATTTGAAATCATTGCGCAGCTATCAATGCACTAAACTGCCAGACGTACGATAGCTATTACAAAGGGTTAAAAACCCACAAAAGGCCTAAATTATCACCCTTAACCAGACGATAACATAATGAGAAATTAGTTATAACATGTGTTCGCTCCTTCATTATGTCGAAATAGACTGAATATAAATTATTGCAGTACGACACGTTTTTTTTAGGAATTCTTCGGCAGCGTTGTGTCAGTGACTCAGTGAAATCAGTTACTTGGAAAACGCACAAGAGGGTGGATATTGTTATGTTTTTCGCCGCAATCAATATCCTTCTACATGGCTGTACAGTGTTCCACGTACACCAGCATGTAAACTCAATAACGAAAATGTTTTTGTACTTATGAAATAAACAATGTCCGTAGCAATTATGATCTCCTTTTCATCATATTACTGGATAACGACATAGGAATATTTATGGTTATACTTTTTAAGTATATTGCAGATATCGTAATGTTTTTATAAATATTGAACAGCCCATTAGTCTATTAATCGGCTAATGGGTTGTGCAACACCCCTTAAAACATTACTATATCTGCAATATACTTAAAAAGTATAACCATAAATATTCCTCAATCAGTTAATATAACAGCGGCAAATGGTCATATGCCCTACGGCGGGCCGCTGGGAGCGGCCCGCCGGTGAGCCTCTGAGCAAATCCCCAGCAGCCCTACGTCGTACACTTCCGTCGGACCGCCGGTATGACATACGGAGGGCCTCCAGAGGCCCTCCGTCTTTGTGTTTGCTGGGTGGCTCCCCCCTCATCTAGCGCTCAACCTTCCGGGCTACTCCATCCTCAGGCGGGACCGCCAACAGGGCCGTGGTGGGGGTGTCCTCCTTGCCCTCCGAGACGGGCTGCTCTACTCCTCGCTGCCCCTTCCTCAGTGGCCGGGCGGGCACCTGGAGGTTGTTGCTGCCAGGGTTAGCCTCCTAAGAAGTTCGCTCACCGTGGCAGTGATTTACAACCCGGGTGGTGCCGCCACTTCCCAGTAGATTGAACACCACATCGCCTCTCTCCCTCTCCCGGTGATCATCATGGGGGACTTAAATGCACACCACCAATGCTGGGAGCCTGACCTGCCTCCCCATAAACGGAACCCCTCAGGTAACACATTATTCCAGATAATGTTGGATTCTCCTCACCTCTCCCTAGCTGCTGAGCCCGCCTGGTCTGGCCACCAGGTTCCATCCCCACACTGGTGCTCCCTCGGTCCTGGACCGTTTATGTGACCCGGCCTTCACCACCTCCACCTCTCTACTGGCCTACTGGGTGACTACCTCCTGTGCTGGCCTCTGTCCCACGGCTCCCCGACCCATCCTGGTGCCTGCCCCTGAGATACTCCGGGCCGCGATACAGGGAGCCCTCCAGACCCCACGATCTCTCTCTTGCCCTTGGATGACGCGCGTCTTCTTCCTCGACGCTGGAACGCGGTTGCGGGGCCTCCCACTTGCTACGCGTCGCACACCCTCGCCCTGGACCTGGTGAATGCGACTTGCCGGGCGGTACTGCCCCCGTCGAGCCTGAACCAGTGGCGAGGACACCCGATACTCGGCCACTCCTATCGCCGTCTTATGCCCTCTCCCAGACCACCTCAAGGCCGGGGTGCACTGGTTCCCGCTGCTCCTGCCCCTCCTCCTTCCTCCACCACGTGACCCTGCACCTAGGAGGGCAGAAGGGCCCCCCTATCCCCAAGCAGGACGGTGCCCGGCCCCTACTACCCCTAGAAGGCGGCCCTGGCCTCCACCCACCTGGGAGACGCCCTCCCCCTCTTCTCCTCCGGCGGCCTCCCCCTGTCTTCCTTCCCTCGCCTCCATTACCCGGCCTCGCTCAACTCTTTCCCCGGCGGCTCCAGCGGCCCTGTCCCGTGCGCCGGCAGGCAGCTGGACGAGACTGCTTCCTTATCTTCCCACCTCACCCCCCCCCCCCCCTATACAGGACTGCCTCTTGCTCCTATACAACACCAGCTGGGAGACAAGCCGGTACCCCACCTGTTGGAAGCCCTCTGTCCTCATCCCCATCCCCAAGCCGGGTAAAGATCCAACGCTCCCGTCTTCCTACAGGCCCATTGCACTCCTCTCCTCTTGGGAATTGAGGAAGCGCTGGTGAGCGCCTGGGTCCATGGGCCTGAGGGAGCTTGGAGGGAGCTGTGAGGAGCAGTGCGGCTTTCGCCCCCATAGAGGCACCCTGGACGTGCTGGGTCAGCTGGAATACCATGTTTGTGACACCTACCGTCAGCGCCAGGTCATGACTACCATCTTCATTGACCTGGAAGGAGCCTTCGACACAGCACCACATGAGGGTATCCTGTACAAGCTGGTCGGCATGGGCATTACCGGGGCCACCCTTGCCTGGGTCCAAGACTTCCTTGTTGGTCGCTCCTATCAGGTTGCGGTGGGCGCCTCCTTGTCACCCTCCCGTCCCATTCGCGAGAGCGTTCCTCAAGCTCCATCCTCAGCCCTCTTCTATTTAACGTCCTCCTCTCAGACCTTCGCATTCCCCCCCACTCACACCTCCTTCTCTACGCTGACGACATATCCATTGTCAGCCGGGCACCAACTTTGCCCAGGCGCAGACCCACCTGCAAGAGGCGGCAACCTCCCTCGGTGACTGGGTGACCACCTGGGGTCTTAAGGTCAGCGCCCCTAAAAGCACGCTTATGTGTTTTCACACCTTAAGCGACTTCCCTCCCCACCTACTCTCCAACTGTGCAGCCAGGCAGTACCTTACTCCAGGACGCACACTTTCCTGGGGGTGCGGCTGGACGGTCCTCGCCTCTCCTGGGCCGGGCACATCGATTATCTCCGCACCTCCTGCAACAAGCGCTTGGACGTGATGAAACGGATTGCCGGTGTCCGTTGGGGTGCCAACCGAGATCTCCTCCAATACTACCTTGCCACCATCCGGCTCAAAATCATATACGGCAGCAGCATTTATGGGTCAGCGGCACGGACTGTCCTCACCAGGCTGGATCCCCTCCAGAATACAGCCCTTCGGATTTCCATGGGGGTCATGAAATCCTCTCCTGTTATCTCCCTGCATGCCGAGAGTGGCATCCTCCCCTTGTCCGCCCACAGAAGGGAGGTTCTGTGCCAGCACTACCACCGCATCTTGTGCTTGCCCCAGGCTCACCTCTTTGCTACTCTTTACAGCAACTCTGGTGTGGACCATCACACGCCTGTTTGGTCTCCGGGTGCCAGACAACCACTGCTGGTTAGGGCCCTGCAGGCTCTCACCGTCTTCGACCTACCCCCACCACCACCACAACCCACCAGCCCACACTCTCCCCTCCCACCCTGGCTGGACACCACCTCTAAGTTTACCCTGCACCTTCCAGGCCTCCCCTCTCGGCACTCTGCAGGTATTCTGGCGGCGGCACTATTCAGCCAGATGGACAGGACACTGTACCACCACCACATCAAGCTCTTCACCGATGGATCACACTCCCCGTCACTCCCCTCCACGGCGGCAGCCGTCTATGACCCTGCCAACTCCATCTGCAGGACATGGAGGCTCCCACCGGAGACAGACGTTCTGACGTCTGAACTCTATGCCCTCCACCAGGCCGTCACACACCTCCACATCTCTCATACCAAGGGCAAGGCTGTGATCTACACAGACTCCCTCTCCTCCCTCCACTTCCTCCTCTCCCGCCACTCCCACTCATCCACGTCCCTCGTCCACGTCATCCAGAGAGCCCTTCTGCACCTCAGAGTACCATATTTGGTACTTTGCTGCACCTTACCACCGAGGGCTGGGATATCGCTTTTCATTGGGTTCCCTCCCACGCTGGTATCCCAGGCAACGAGGTAGCAGATTCTGCTGCCAGGATGACCTTAACTCAGGTAAACACAACACCCTTCCCTCTGCCGCTCTCCACAGCCACACGCCTCATCTCCCGGGTCTGCCGCTCCACCTGGAATAACACGCTCGGCGATGCCCTCCGCATCACCTCCATGGGCCATTACCGCAGTGACTCTTCCCCCCAGGCGTGGATACGGCAAAAATCCCGTGTCCTGGATGTCACCCTCACCCGCCTCAGCCTGGGGCACACGACACTCACAGCTCACCTGCACCGTCTTAGTCTGTCCCCTGACCCCGACTGCCCCTGGTGCAGGAACGTCTCTGAGACTATTGAACACTTTCTGCTGCAGTGTCCGCGCTTCCACTCCCACCGTGTAGTGCTACAGTCTCAACTCCTCGCCCTGAACGTCAACACCTTTGACCTGGCCACCCTCCTGGCGGCGGCTGGCGTCCACCCCTCCCGGCAACACGCCGTCATCCGCCTCACCTGTGCCTTCCTGAGGAAGACAGGTTAACTACCGCGCCTGTGATAGCATCATAGGACATCACCAGGGCTCATAGTGTTCCCCAAGGGATCCTCGCAGCCCTAAAACAAGAACAAGAACAAGAACTGTGGACTGAAACAAGATTAATATGACTTAGAAGGCCTTTGAATGTCTTACAGTATGGTAAATATGATGACCACTATCATGCTCCATGATATTTGATGTTTGGGTAAAGATTTACAAGACGGTAAACATGCAGTTTCAACAAATACTATCCATTGACCATGACTGGGGGGGCGCAGCCGACCGAGACCCACCTTAACTTAACCGGGGGGTAATATTGAGTTAATGGTAGCCTACTGAGGTTAAGATTAGGGTTATAATGGACGAGGACTTCGCGGTCGTTTTCAGAGACACCGACTATTTTTTCATGATTTAAAATAGGTGCTTTTTCTAATGGAGATAGTCTTTTTTTGCGCAAACCCATAGTTTTCAACAAAAAAAATCACCACCGAATTATAGGAAAATCTTAAAGTAATCGTCCAGACCATTTCATCATTCCTGATTTGATGTAGTTAGAGTATAGCCATTATCGAGTGTATCAACAATATGTTGTCACTTTTTGCATCCAGTCAGCCGTTTTTTAATAATCCGCAATCAAAATCTGTTAATTCCCCGAGCTTCGAAAACGCTGCTGGCAACTGGCAGACGATGCGCCACGGCTCGGTCACGTCACAAGTGGAAGGCTCCTCTTTCCGCGCTGATCAGAAGCACGTAAACACAAGAGATAAATATAGTACTTGAAGATTTTTGGGTGTTTCTGATGGATTTTTTTTTTTTTTTTGCGATATGCCACATGCATGCATCCTTTATGGGTGCAGCAAGACAGCTGTGCCTTTCTCTCTCTCTCTCTCCTTCCTTTTCTCTCTCTCTCTCTCTCTCTCCTTCCTTTCCCTTCTCTCTCTCTCTCTCTCTCTCTCTCTCTCTCTCTCTCTCTCTCTCTCTCTCTCTCTCTCTCTCTCTCTCTCTCCTTCCTTTCCCTTCTCTCTCTCTCCTTCCTTTCCCTTCTCTCTTTCTCCTTCCTTTCCCTTCTCTCCTTTCTCTCTCTCTCTCTCTCGCCCGTCAGGGTGGCAAGGTTGGTAGAGACGTGAGCTCGCAATGTGCAGCGTCCCTGTGCATTCGGTCAGCGGTTCGAGTCCGCCTAGTTCGTGCTGACGTGGTGGCGCTTTGTATAGTCAATAACCTTGTAGTTGGTACTTGCAAAGTGTCTAGATAGGATGAAAAAAATCTTATCTCTCTCTCCTTCCTTTCCCTTCTCACTCTCCTTTCTCTCTCTCTCTCTCGTGGAGGATGAAGAGAGAGAAGGAAGAAGAAATAGATGAAAAAGAAAGAAAGGAGAGAAAGAGAGAGAGAGAAAGGAGAGAGAAGGGAAAGGAAGGAGAGAGAGAGAGAGATTTTTTCTCATTTATTGTCTTATAGCTATGTATTCATCTTTTTTGTTTTTATAAGTTATTTTTTTATTATGGTGGTGGTGCGTGCACCACCCTGCACCACTACCAACGGTTCAGGGTCCGGAGGGCTTTCCTTCCAGGCGGGCCAAGACTGACAGGCCATGGGTGGCCACGGCCAAATGACCGTGACCAGCACAGCTGCTGACGGTCCGTCTTCCGCAAGGATCCCCCCCTAACCACACTCTCTAACCGTCTGTCCTTCCTCCGTGCGAGTCTCACAGGAAAGCCAAGACTGATGGTGGCGCAAGGCAATGTGCTAAAAGTTCGAGACCCGGACCCTTGCGTCGTCACCGACGGCCTCCACACCCGCGGGGGAGCAGACCTGGATACACCACACACAGCGGGGATGAAGACTGGTTGTCTTTCGGATCGTCCGTCGGGTTGTAAATCTATCGGTCGGTGGGGATGCAAATCGGTCGAAAGTCTCTTCGTTGTCCTTCTCAGCCACTCTCACTATCCTTCCGTGGTTCGGACGAAGCCACATTAAATCCAATGACCCCTTTGCTATACGGACGGAGGTATTCTTTTCCCCCCTTTTATGCTGCTGCAAAACTTTTTACTCCTACAATCCACTCCCCCCCTCCTCCTCCTCTAACTCACTGCTACTATCCTACCGTGGTTCGGACGAGGCCACATTAAATCCAATGACCCCGCTGCTATACGGAGGTAATCTTACCCTTTTTACGCTGCTGCAAAACTTTATACTCCTACATTCCACTCCGTTCCGCTCGCCTTCCCCTCACTATCCGTGGTTCGGATTCCACGAAAAACTGTAGGTCCCTCCGCTATACGGAGTCCTTCTCCCCCTGTCCACTCTTTGGTAAAAATAAAACAAAAACAAAAAAACACTTTTAATCTCGGACTTCTTTCACTCATTTTTTCACTAATTTTTTCCTCCTTGTGGTATGTTTTGGAATGGGGGGATGGGGTTGAGAATGATGCCAGCCGCCCGTGCGGGGTGCCGTGGCGCTTGGGGGTGTGCGCGAGTACATGGTAGTGACAAAACAAGTAAAAACTATAACCCAAAATCAAGACAAGTAACAAAAAAACAAACAAGATAAGAAGAAAGAAGAGAAGAAGGGAAGAAGAGAGAAAAAAAAAAAAAAAGTCAAGCCTGAAGACAAACAAGAAGATCAAACAAAAACTGAAGAACCCTGCGGTGGGCGGCGGTTGTGGGCGCGGGGTTGTCTTGGGTGTGTCCGGGGTTCCATCTTTCGAGGCTCATGCCTGCCAAGCCGTCCCAGAGTGGTTTCTGTTTGCTCGTGCGAGTTGAGAAAACGTGTCGAGATGTCGAGACCGACCCACAACAACACACAAACACTTACAGCATCTGGGTTAAGCCCCGGAGCCTTTTTCTCTTACTAGCCTCCTTTCTCTCACCCATCTATTCTTCTCCCTGTCCCCACTTACCCCCTCCTGCTTTCTCTTTTTGTTGATTTGATTTGATAGATTTTACTAGAAAAGGGGTTGTCTTTTTTTCTTAGAAATTTCTTTAAAAAATCAGGGTGCGTCTTCCAAGATGCAGCGTCTTACAAGCCATAAAATACGGTACCTACAAGGTAAATCCATCAATATTTTCTGAACTAAACAATTCACTTGTAATCTTACATCAGAAATGGGTTCAGGGCACCTTCAACCCTCTTGGAAATTCATTAAATAAGTGGAGGTATGTATCTTTTTTAGTTTTCCATAATAAATTAGAAATGTTTGACCAAGAAGTCAACCATCAATTGGCACCTCTTTCCATCCGCGCCCGCCATGGAGCTCATGTCGGTATAAGTGCAGTTTAAACTGGTGCAGGAATTGGTCTCTCATGTGAGGGCCTGTACCCCACATAAATAATGGAGGTTGATTGAGTCCAAGAGGAGGAGCATTGGAATGCTTTGACCAAGGGAGGGGGAAAGCAAGGTTGTCCCGCCCTGCCATGGGTTTAGCGTGTTAAGGCAGTGTGAAATTGGTCCTCATGTGAGGGTGTGTCCACTAAGTGATGAGGGCAAAGGAGGAGCGAGTGGAAGGCGCTTGATAGGTGGCGGGGAAATCAGGTGTCGGCCCTGTGGGTTTCCCAGCAGTGAGTTAAGGCAGTGTGTATGGTGTGCTGAGAATTGTGACTGTCACACTGTTACAGGGTGCCGGGCAGCAGGCTGAAGCTGGGTCGCTTGGCAGATACAAGTGGACTTATTCTTGACGCCAGTGGTGAGGAGTGGCATGCTGAGTATGGTGGCAGAAATTATCTGCGGGGAGGCGTCCGGCCAAGGAGCAGCAAGTGGTGGAGCCAAGATCGTGTCTGTCAGGTGTGGGGTAAAGTGTGATCAAGAATCACCTGACAGCATGTCAGTGGGAGAAAATAGATGGAGAGTGGGAAAGATTTACTTCAAAAGTGACTCGACCAGACACACCCTGTACACAGTGGTGTTAGAAATATGAATGTTTAGAGTGTGGGAAAAGATTTACTAAAGTCTCACCTCACCACACACACCCTGGTACACAGTGGTGTTAGAAAATATGAATGTTTAGAGTGTGGGAAAAGATTTACTCAAAACGATGACCTCACCAAACACACCCTGGTACACAGTGGTAGAAATTATGAATGTTTAGAGTGGGGGAAAAGATTTACTGTAAAGTCTCGCCTCACCACACACATGTTGATACACAGTGATGCCAAAGATTATGAATGTTTAGAGTGTGGGAAAAGATTTAATAATAAGTGTAACCTCACCAAACACACCCTAATACACAGTGGTGTTAAGAATTATAAATGTCTAGAGTGTGGGAAAAGGTTCACTGAAAAGAGTAGCCTCACCAAACACTCCCTGACACACAGTGGTGTTAGAAATTATGAATGTTTAGAGTGTGGGAAAAAATGTACTACCAGCTCTAATCTCAGTGTACACACCCTGAGACACACTGGCTATAAGAAATTCAAGTGTGATATTTGTAGCAAGTGTTTCAATACAAAGAGTGAAATTGGCAGGCACATGAAGATCCACTTATGAGGTGGTGCGTTGTGTGGACAAGTGTGGTTGTAGCTGTGCCTGTGGGAGTGTGTCTTGTGTGGCAACGGGTGGTGGTAGTGGGTAGTGTGTCACATGTATCTATCTAGTTGTAACATACAGGAAAAGAGCTAAGCTCGTACTGTCCCGTCTCAGAAACTACAATTATCCAGCTTGGCTTTGAATTCGTGAATATTCTTGGCATGTACCACCTCCTTATCCAAGTTATGCCACAGTTCAATGGATCTGTATGGGAAGCTATACTTCTTAATGCCTCTCTTGCAAGGGGTCCTCTTCAACTTCTTCCTATGACCTCTTATCTCTCATCCCACAAAAACATATCCTCTCTATCAACATTTTCCAGTCCCTTGGAAACCCTGAACATATTTATCAGATCCCTCTTGCCTTCTTATTCCAGGGCTGGAAGATTTAATCTTAACAGTCTTTCCTTGTACGATAAATCTTTCAAACTTGGGACCAGCTTCATTGCCGCCCTCTCTATTCTTTCAATCTTTCTTATATTTGTTTTCTATGCGGTGACCAAACCACTGTTGCATATTCCAACCTTAGTTGAATCATTGATAAAATCAGCTTTTTCATCATCTCATCCAAGTAAGCAAACGGCACTCTTATATGCCTTAAGAGGTTCTATGTTAATCCGGTGATCTTATTGATGTGCCTCTCTGATGTAAGGTTGCTAGTGACCATTACTCCCAAGGCTTTTTCTTCCTTTGTTTTTCTAATACAGGTACACTAGGCTCCCACATAAAACGAGAAATTGGTCGATAAACGAGGTTTTTCTAGGTGAATTCGCTCTATGTGAAACACATAACTTATGGGAAACATTGATATTGGTCGATCGGTCCTCCCTACCGTACCCGTACATTTATACTTATCTATAAAATAACATATAACTGAAATAACCTGGAGCTCCCCATGAAGAGTAAATTCAGAACATGTAACAATGAATGTACCAATTTGGTGTAATATATGTGGTAGCTAAATCATTACTGACACATAGAATACAAGCATTTTCATAGAAAAATGCATATGTACTACATCCCTTCTTCTTCTTTCTGTTTAACGTCATTTTTTACCATAATATTTTATGAGGTTAGAAGGCCGATGATACGCTTCCAACTATCTCTATCTGTTGCCTCAACTTCTTCAATGCCCAATGCTGCCAGATCCTCAATACACTGCCTCCATCTTCCTTGGCCTGCCCGGTGGACGGCGACCTGGAACTTCCACTCTAACAGCTCTCCCCAATGCCTCACCACCTTCTCTCCTCTTCACGTGCCCAAACCTCCTCAATCGCCTTACTCTCAGCACTACTTAGCTCATTCAATACACATTTTCTTGCCATACTTTCTTCTATTTATTTTCATGATTTACTACATCCCTATGAATGAAATTACCTTCCTACATTATGTGGCTATATATTCAGTTCAACGGAGTAAGAAATGTATGAGTGTATTAATCGTGATCACCCTGATCATGATTTTTTTTACTCTGATTAAAATCTATTAAAATCAAATTATTTAAGTAATTTTATTTTAAAAAACACCTGATTTCCAGTAATACCATAATGCAGAGAAATGTCTAAACTCGACACGTTGCATACTGAATCTAATCTCATGTTAATCTGCTTACCCAGGGGGACCCAGCAAGGATTGACGATTGGCTACTGAAAGTAATGATAAATCCTATTATCAAGGCATTGTACAATGTTCTTACATTAATCAATAGTGTGTTCAAGAAAGACTCGGGCAAGAGATGAGCAAGGTCAAGGCCAGTAGTGCAGTCAGGGGGGGGGGCCTCGACCCCCCCCCCCGAAATGTTTCCATAAGTTCGAGAATAGATTGGAAATCATACATGTCAAATACTTCTTAACCCCTTCACGCCCAGATCTTTCCTTTGCTATAAAAAAATGTATATTGTCGAGCCATAAAATTACAAAAACTTAACTGAATATACCAAATTAGCTAGTGGACAAGGAATAGGTCATATCTATAAACTATTGCTTATATTAATTAAAATCGTCTAATGGTGGCCTAATTACCATGGAAATTACGTTGTAGGTCTCAAGGGGTTAAGTCCAGGGTGTAATACTCTGTATGTCACATGTTTGGGGAACTGAAAGAATTTGTAATTCTGGGTAGAAAGTCTTCTATTGACACATATACTTTATAAGACTTACTTTACTTTATGTGTGAGCATGGATGAAGCCAAGAGTTTAATCCAACATTGCACTATTTGGACGGGTGGCAAGATGGGTGATTTAGTTATACAACAATGTGCATGGTGAAGTGCAATGTGTTTTTAAATTTCTTATGGTACACCCTAATATAATTTGTTCACCTGGAAAGGATGGTGGGCGAAGGGACAAGGTAGCGAGAAGGGAGAGAGGAAGGGAGGTGGTGGAACAAGAGAGCTGGATGCCTGGGGTGTGTAAGGATGGAGAGGGGCATATGGAGACTCATCATGTAGGCAACTCTTAGAGGGGCTTGTCACAAAAAGGCATGCAAGTAGATACATTGACAACTGAATGCTGACTGTCTTTCAGGATGTGGACGTGATCCCCCTCAAGGTGCCGCAGGACCAGGGCCACCAAATGTATTTGTCAAGCTTCTGCTGGGACGGCACTCAGGAGGACGTGGAGGTGAGGGTTTTATTTACGTAAATGGATAGCCGTGGGTGTGTATTATATGCTGTAGGTTTTACACGTATTCACACTAATGGACTAGTTGATGAGCCTAGTAGTTTGTAAAAGCTATAAAAACTGTATTGGGGATGGAGGTCTAGTTTGTAGTATTGTTCACACAGTTTCAAGTATCTGCCCTCAGTGTTATCAATGACAACACACTGCTCAACCAACCCTCCTGGTACCTCTGTCACATCAAGGACACCATCGTGATTAAAGCATCCTAGTCAATCAATCATCATTGGGGGCATATGCCGGGGGCGCGTCGCCTCGCCCACCCTAATCGACGCCACTCCTAGGGTCCACCGTGAGTCCCCTGAGGCTCCCATCCTATACCAAGCAGCTCTCGACAGGAAACATGAACTTGCCCCAGCCACGAGCCTTGTGGGGCCCATTGCCTCCTCCAAGCCGGATTGTCTCTTCAGATACAACCCGATGGAAGGATCATTTCAGGTAACGTGCGCTGGCGCTGACGTTATTGCGCTGACGGACTATGCAGGTAAAAGCCCGATTCATCTTACGGAATTGCTGATTTGACACGTAATCATCCCAGCGATACCCCATGATTCTGCGAAGACATTTATTACCAAAGGCATCGATTCGCCTCTTCAAGTCGCTATTTAGTGTCCATGTCTCACATCCATAGAGTAAGACAGGGATCACAAACGACTTGAAGATCCGGATCGTTGTCCTTCTGCACAGGTACCGGCAACGCCAAATACTCTTGCTGAGCGAATCCATAACACCGTGAGCTATGCCAATCCGCCGTAAGACTTCTTGAAGTAACACGCCGTCATTATGGACTGCGCTACCAAGGTACACTAGGGTCCCGCATAAAGCGTTTCCCCTATAAAGCGAACGACCTAGATTTTTTTTTTTTTTTTTTAAATAAATAAATTTCCAAAATTTTTGTTAGGAACGAATTTGATCATATAGAACAATTCCGCCATCAAAGTAGGGCAAATCCGAGGAGTTCTCATATAGAGCCCCGAAATATCGTACATAACAAAGGTTGTGTCCCTGGCATGGGGTGAGGTGGGGCACGGCGGCGGCGTGTCGCCACGGAGGTGGGGTGAGGGTGGCATGAGGTGGGGAACGGCGGTAGCGACCACGCAGTTCTCGTCCATTATTACCAAACAAAACATTCATGTGAAGGATATATGTTGTGATCCATTCACAATATCATCAGTTATCGTAGTTTATTGATGGCTTTCATTCGAGGGTACACATTCGTTGCTGTTGTTGTTTTAGGGCTGCGAGGATCCCTTGGGGAACACTATGAGCCCTGGTGATGTCCTATGATGCTATCACAGGCGCGGTATTTGACCTTTCCTCCTCAGGAAGGCACAGGTGGGGCAGATTGCAGCGTGTTGCCGTGAGGGGCGGACGCCAGCCGCCGCTAACAGGGTGGGCAGCTCAAACGAAGGTGGTGATGTTCAGGGCGAGGAGTTGAGAGCGTAACACTACACGGTGGGAGTGGAAGCGCGGAGACTGCAGCAGAAAGTGTTCAATAGTTCAGTGACGTTCCTGCATCAGGGGCAACTTTCATTGTTGTGGGTTTGTTTACAAGTTATCAGCAGTGATCGGCTGATTATCCCCGATCGATGTGACGATGAGTGACCTACAAGATGCCTTGGAACCCTCGCCCCCTGTAGATAATGCCTATTAGATTTAAGGTAAGCAACAATATGCCTATTTCATCATTTATATGCATAACTTATCATTTATATATGTTTTGATATGCATGGGTGTGAATGAGTATAAATGTACGGGTATGCACGGGAGGACCGATCGACCAATATCTATTTTTCCCATAGGTTATGTGTCACATAAAATGACCTCATTTATCGACCAATTTCTCATTTTATGTGGGACCCTAGTGTATGTAAAACTTTTCAAGATCTCAATGTCCTTGCTGCATGCATGAATAGACTGTACTGTTTCATCTAATAAGCCTCCAAACACCTGGACCGTGGTCTTGGTGTTTGGAGACCTCAAGTCCCAAAGGCTTTGCCTCCTCGTGCAGCGCCTCGAGAGCCATCACCAGGACCTCAAGCGACTCGGCAAAGATTACTGCATCACCGGCAAAAATAAGATCTGTGATGTTGGTATTGCCGAGGGATGCTCCACAATCACTTTGATCTACAACTTTACCCAATACCCAGTCCATACAAGTGTTGAAAAGTGATGGGGCAAGGACGCACCCTTGCCTCACTCCTGTATTCACAGGAAAAAAGCTGGATACACATCCCATACACTTCACAGCACTCTCAGTCCCTGAGTACAGGCATCAACCCAATAGTCCTTGCAGGAATCCCGCGAAGTCGCAGAAGATCCCAGAGTGACTCACGATGCACTGAGTCAAACGCCTTCTTGAGATCAACATAGGCTGCAAGCATCCCCTGTCGAAATTCACGTCGGCGTTCCACCAGGACACGCAGCGCTAGGATACGGCCCATTGTTGACTTACCAGGCGTGAACCCTGACCCATGGTGTCTGGTCAGGGTTGTCTCCTGCTACTGGTAACATGTAACCCAGTACAACCAGCCGCATGGTCGGATCGTCGGCGACTAAACCGGCTACCCCACTGGTTCTACCAGAGAGGAGGGTGTGCTGTACACCCAGATGGGCTAAGAATAAGACCATCTTTAAGGACAGATGAACTCATTATTGAGTCAATGGCCATCCAGCCCCATGGGTGAAATAGTGGGAAGCCTGGGGTTAATCCCTACAGGGGATCTGTGTCCCTGGCCACGGTGAGCAGTAAGGCCAATACCTGAAATAGATTGGTTGGGGATGGACTTGCACCCCATCCCTGTAAAAATTAACTAGCCACAAACATAATAAGAGGGGGCGTGGTAACCGGGCCCCAGACCCGGTTTTGCCGGGGGGGCCGACCATGCAGACCCCTCCAATGCCGATGCAAGGGGGGGGGGGGTCTGCCTATGACGAGTGCGGGGCAAAGCCCTCGGGAATCCCGCACTCTAAATTGAGTGATAGGGCCCCCTAGCCCAACTTTTTCTTAATGGGAGTGGCCGGGGCGGTGCAGAGGCGGCGCCTGCCCGTCGAATCACTCCTGGGATAAACCTACGGAGGGTTCTTCGTGTGGGCTCGTGGAACGTTCTGAGCCTCTTAGACTCGTCTAACTCTACTACCTCTCCTATCAGGCGAGCTCAGTAGGCTGAGGGTGGATATAGTGGGACTCTGAGACAAGGAGGCCTGGCAGTGGCGAGACTAGCAGTGGGGGTTACACCTACTACTTTTCCGGCATGAGCAATGGTCACCGTGTCTGGGGAGTAGCTACAGGCATCTCCAGTAAACTGCAGCCGTCAGTTGTTGAGATTACTCCGGTTGATGAGCGTATACACTACCCTCCCGAGTTTCGCGCTTGCTTTCTTCCGGAGGCATAGCGCGAAACTCGCGGATCGCGAAACTCGGGTATTATAAACCCTGTAAAAATGCTTATTTAGTCCGTTTTTTTTTTTGTGTGTGTGTGTGTGTGTGTGTGTGTGTGTGTGTGTGTGTGTGTGTGTGTGTGTGTGTGTGTGTGTGTGTGTGTGTGTGTGTGTGTGCCTACAGCGCCGTTAGGCAGTGACCTCCAGGGGTGGGATGGTAGGCCCTGGAGGTTAACTTGAGGGCTGTGTACCTACCGTATTTTACAGCTTATTAGACTCACTTTTTCCCCCAAAAAATATCCTGAAAATGCCCCAAGCTCCTGTCCACCCAGCAGTGAATGGGTACTGGGTGTTAGCTTAGGGTTTGTGACCCGCCTCCCGGGGTGGTGGCTTCGGCCAACACTACGCAGAGAAGAGGAGCTTGAGATTGAGCTTGAGTTGGGAGTCACCCAGCGGATACTGTTTTGGTCTGAGTGAGTGAGCTTGACACATATCTTGTCAGCTGATGGTTGTGTGACAGTGTTATACGGCAATAACACTGTCACAATGCCTTCCTCTCTTCTCTCCTGTCTCCTCCAGTACCTCCAGAAACCACATTACCACACACATCATGGTTAATCACTTATAAAGGAGTATTTTGTGGTAAATAGTAAGGAACGGCGGGGGTGTAATGTAAGGTGCTACTTATTTTGAGGTGTTACCTATCTTATGCCACACTGGCTGCTCCTGTAGAGAAAAACACAAACAAATGGGAAAAAAATAAGCAAAACTACAAGCTATACTAAGCCTATTATAATACTATACTAAGCAGGAAGGAAGGAAGACGTGTCCCGTACGTCTCTTATGGGAGGCGGTAGCAGAGTGGTTAGCGTCAAGATATATGTCAAGCTCGAGCACGAGCTTGACAGACGACCTACAAAGTGATACTAAGCAGAAAGGGTCATAAGAAGAAGAAGAAGTCTCCGAGTGGCGTTCTCGGTGATCCGAGTTCGATCCTTGATGAGGGCTGTAAAATCCACTTAAAATCTTTCTCTGCACTGTTGAGTGGCCTAAGAACATCCACACGCTGCCCATTAACTCTACCTTCGATTGCGAGTGCATCGGAGGACACAGGGGGGCGGCATGAGCCTCTAATCACAGGCGTCACTAGAGAAATTCTGTCTGTGCCACCACGGGCGCCAAAAGGGCCAACCATCACAGCCCTCAAGTTAACCTCCAGGGCCTACCATACCACTCCTGGAGGTCACTGCCTAACGGCGCTGTAGGCACACGCACACACGCAAAAAAAAAAAAAAAAAAAAAAGGAAACCCGGGGTTTTTGCCGAAGTCGGGGAGGGGCAAAATTTAAAACCTTCGAAAACCGGGGATGCAAACTCCAAAGCGTAAACTCGGGAGGGATGAACAAAGGGGGGGATAAAACCATCGGGTTTAAAATTCTTTTTTGCAGGAAGCCCCCAGGGCAAACTAAGAAATTTTTAAAAACTCCGGGCCCATGCCTCCCGGGAACAACGGGCTTGGGCAACCACACACGGCACCGGAAAGACTCGGTTAGGGGGCCCCCCGGTGGCAAAAAAATTAAATTTTCTTCCCCGTTTTTTCGGCCAGAGGTGGAAATTGGGGGTTCTTGATCGAGACAGGTGCCCCTTTGGGCATGTTGGGGGGTAGCTAGAGTCGAAACCGGGTCCTCGTTGCCCCGTTTGGGGTCCTCCAGAACTTTTTGGGTTTAGGACTATTCTTTGGAACAGATCCAGATTGTTGTTGTCCTTAAAGAACATAACCCCATTTTTTTTGCAATAGTTGAAATTAAAACCTTTCCCAAAAAAATTTACGGCCTTTATTTGAAAAAACCGATTTGTAAATTGCGCCCCCGAAAATTTACCTCCGAACGGGTTACGATGTTATTTTGGACGTCAAAGAGTGTCTTCCCCTTTTCTCCCCTTTTTTTCCTTTTTCTTCCCCTCCCCTTTTTCTTTTTTCCCGCCCCCCTTTTCCCCCTTTTCCCCCTCTTTTTTCCCCCTTCTCCTTCTCTCTCTCTCTTCTTTTCTCCTCCTTCTTCTCTCCTCTCTCTCTCTCTCTCCCCTTCCTTCTTCTCTCCTTCCTTCCTTCTCTCTCTCCCCTTTTTTTTTTCTCTCTCTCTTCCTTCTTTCCTCTCCCTTTTCCCCTTTCTCCTCTCTCTTCTCTCCTCTCTCCTCTCTCTCTTCTCTCTCTCTCTCTTCTCCCCTCTCCCCTCTCTCTCCCCCCCCCCCCCCCCTTTCCCTTCTCTTTTTCCTTTCCCTTTTCCTTTTTCCCCTTTCTCTTTCACTTCCTTTCCTCTTCCCTCTCTCTCCTCTCTCCCTCTCTCCTCTTCTCTCTTTTCTTCCTCTCTCTCTCCCCTTCTCTCTCTCTCTTTTCCCCCCTCTTCTCTTCTCTCCCTCTCTCTCTTCTCTCTCTCTCTCTCTCCTTCCTTTCCCGAAGCTTCTACAAGGTTCACTGGGTGTTTAACTGGCGCGCCTTTTTTAATTTCAGGGCGGCGCGATCCTACGGCAGCAGGGCCTTGACATCCCCGTGCGAACGAGGGGAATCTCCCCTTTTTTTTGGATGGGGTGAAAATGGAGGGGGAGAGGGGAAAAGGAAGGAGATTGAGAAAAGGGAAAGAGGAATAAGGAGTAAGGAAAAAAATTGGGGGGATGAAGAGTCGAAGGAACTGACGAGGAAAGAAATAAGGAATCAAAAAAGGGAAAGGAATTCCCCCACTCACGCTTTACCCATCTTCCCCACCATCACTCCCCCATTCCCCACCCCCCACCTTACCACCCCCCCCAACACCTTTCACTCCCCCCCCCCCCATTACCCCCCCCCAAACCCCGTTCCCAAACCCCCCTCCCCCACCCCCTTCATCACCCATCACCCACACCCCTTTTCTTCCCCCATTACCCACCCCACACCCCAAAACCCCCATCCCCCCTTTCAAAATTTTTTTTTAAATTTAAAAACTTATAATTTAAAAAATTTCAAAAATTTTTTTTTAATTTTAAAATTATAAAAAAACTTTGGGGGAAAATTTTTATCAACTTTTCACAAAAAAAATTTATCAAAATTTTAAAGGGGTAATTTTAAAATTTATTTATAAAGGGGGGGGGTTAATTTTAATTTATAATTTAAAACAACTCAAAAACATTAAAATTGATTTATAAAAGCTTCTTTTTTTTTTTTTTTACATCAAAACTTTCCACCCCGCAAACCCATTTTTCCTAAATTTACATATAAATAAAACTAAATTTTAAACATTTCCCTTCCCTCACAATTCACATAATAAAATTTTTTTCCCATCAAAAAAACAAAGGAAATTAATTTTATTCTTTATTTAATAATTAAAAAATAAAAATTTTAAAAATTATATTTTATTAATTTTTAAAAAAATTTTATTAATTTATATTCTTCCTCAGGGGTTTTTTTGGTTCTTTGGGTCTCTTGGGCCCCTTTCCTCCTTCTAGGCCTCCTTTTGTTTTTTCTTGGGGGGGTTTCCTTCTTTCTTTTTTTTCTTCCCCCTTTTTTTCCTTTTTTTTCCCCCCCCCTTTTTTTTTCTTTTTTTTTTTCATTTTTTTCTTTTATCCTAACAGAAGAGAAGGAAGGAAAGGAAGAAGAAAAAAGAAAAGAAGGGAAAGGAGATAGGAAAAAAGAGAAGGGGAGAAGGGGGAAAAGGAAGATAAAAAATTTAAAAGAGGGGGGGGGAAAAAAGAGGGAGAGGGAAGAGCAACTGTTGCTGCACCCAAAAGGATGCTGCATGGGGCATATGAAAAAAAAACTATCGGGAACCCCCTAAAATCTTAAAGTACAAATTTTATCCTTGTGTTAAATGCTTGATCAGGCCTTCCTTTGTGCGTCCCCGACCCGTGGCCTCGTCTCTTGTGTGGGGGGCGTTTTGGAAGCTCGGGAATTTGCAGATTTGATTGGGATTTTTTAAAAAACGGTACTGGATGCAAAAAGTGACGAAATATTTTTGAATATCGTTCATGGCTAAATTTGATTGATTAAATCATTATGATAAAAGGGGTCGGGACGATTATTTTAAGCATCTGTCAAGCCCGAAAAATTAAAGAGGTCCTTTTTGTTTCATCTTGAAAATGAAGGTTTTGAACCCCCCATGAGTAGCAGTGACGTCTCAAATCACTTTGATGTGCTGGGGTCCCCCGGGGGGGCCCTTTGAACTGTGGGGGATCCTTCAAAGTGAAATCTCAGGCTGAAAGAGTGTATTGGGGAGCACCCAGGTAAAGGGCGTGGTTTTTGTCTCGACACGTGGGAAATATCGAGGGGGATCGCGCTGCCGGCTTGGGGGAACCGGGCCCAGCCAGGGCTCTGTCACCGGACTAAACCCTCCTGGGAAAAGACAAGGGAGGTATGTCAGGGTCTCGCTGGGGTGTCGAGGCCATTTGAAGCTAAGACCCCGACCCGCCACCGACCCGTAAGAAGTCCCCAAGTTCCATCCGGCGAGAGCTTTTTGAGAGTAGGGGGCCCCCGTTTCGGAAAATGGATGGGCAGAGGGCTCTTTGGGCTGGTACTTGGGCAGTTTGTTCAGGTGGACCCCAATTGAAAAATTCACACCTTGGGTTACGGCAGGGGATGGACCCCCCCATTGAGGAAACCGCCCCCTCTCTTGATAAGTCAGAGAGGCGTAGAAAAGTTGAGGGGTGGAAAGGCGGGTGGGTTTGAAATATCATTTCAGACTCATAAAAGTGGGGGTGGGCCATACCCCCGGGCTGCTGCTGTCCTGACGCCGTGGGAAATCGGGTACCTTTCCCCTCCTGACGGGAAAAGGGGGCTGATCACCCCTATCTGGGAAAGGGAAAGGGGGACCGTCGGACGCAACAATTATTATTATTTTTATTTTTTTTTTTTTTACATCACAAAGGACGGAAAAGGGCAAAACAAAAAAGGTAAAAAACAAACCCCCTTTATTTCCACCCTTAAAAAGACAGTGAGAATTAAAATTAAAATAAATAAAAAAATAAAAAAAGGGGAGGTGGGCCCAAATTTTGTTTGGGGTTTTTGCACTCTTCTTTAAAAAATTTTAAAGTCAGGAGGTTGGAAAAATAAAACAGGAAAGATTCCAGATTTACCGTAAAAGGGATAACACAGAAACATAAGAAAAAAAGGAAGCTAAAAGGGGCCTAAACCCTACAATAGTTACTTTACTTAATCTACCTAATCCCCTCTTTCCCACCATAAATTTTCCAACTCCTTTTTAAAGACCCCAAAGCCCCGCATTTCCACCTGAGACTGAGTCCTTCCAACATTCCCCCCCTATTTGGAACCAGTTTCTCCCAATTTTTTTTTTTAAATCTAGTTTTTCCAGTTTAATCCGTTATTTCTTGTTCTACCTGTTATACCAAAATTTTTCCAAACCCGGAAAAAAGGAAAAGATACTGATTAACTCTTGCATTGGGAAGTACAGAATAGGATGAGAATGAGTAAAAGTTTTGTGCAGAAAGGTTGGGAGGGAGGGGGGGCATGCAGTTAGCAATTCGAAAGCATGACATGAAAATAAGGGTAGAAGTAGAAGAGCGCAACATTGGGGCGGTGTTTTAAAAGATTGAAGACAGTCATCAGGGAGGGGGAGTTGATAAAAACAAAAAGCATTTGAATCAACTCTCTTTAGGAGCGTAGATGGACCCCCCCCCAAACAGTGAGACTCTCCATACATGGGGTACCCCTGTAAGAGAAGAATGGGGGGGAGAAAAAAAAAGGACGCAGACGCTACGGGACACTAACTTCTTAGAAGCTGTTTTTAGCAAAAAGGGAATGTGAGATTTCCAGTTCGATTTTAGTAAAGGATCCAAAATGATCATTGTAGAAGAAGGAGATATTTGGTGTCATTAAAAAAGGGGGGGGGTAGTTATCGGAGGTTTGTAAGTAGCATTAAAAGTCTACTAAATTTGAATTACCAGGGTATTAACAGTAAAACCTTATAACCGCACGTATAACTGGGGAATTTGGGATATACCTGGGAAAGGAAGACAAAGGGTTTTTTTTTTTTTTTTTTTATCTATCCTATGGCTGTAGGCGAAAGCTCAGGGGTGAGATGGAGGCCCTGGAGGCTCATTCGGGGGCTGTGAGGTTGGCCCTTTCCCCCGTGGTGGCGCGGCGGGGATTTTTTAATGACGCGAAATTTAGAGGCCATGCCACCCCCCTGTTTTCCTCCCATACACTCGAGTCGGGGTAGATTTAATGGACAGGGCTTGGGGTTTTTAGGGCCACTCGACGGTGGAAAAGTTTTAAAGTGGTTTTAGGGGTCTCACCGGGATCGAATCGGGTCTTGAGAACGCCACTCGGTGACGCTAACCACTCGCTACCGCCTCCCTAAACTGCTCTTTTGGGTTTTTCACTCGGCTTCATGCCTCACAACCTCTTTGTAAACGGGGAAACAAAAGTCGGCAAAAAAAAAAGTTCTGGCATATTAATGTTTTTAACTGCATCTTTTTGCTTCACTGGGGCATTCCTCAGTCGCATAAATCGGTTTTTGCCCTTTTTTGCCCCTTTCCTGAGGCCAAGCTCTTAATTTCCCCCTTCCTGCGGGAGAACCCCCTTGCGGAGGGAGCTAAAAACATGAAAATACGTACTGTTCTTGAAATCAGTATCTTAAATACAGTACTGTATATGTAATCCCAAAACACGTAAAATAGGTGGCAAGAAAAGAAAAAGGTCGGGAACCACGGTGGGCTGTCACTGCTAGCCGTGTTTATGTTTCCAACCCTCTTGATACAATTCCTTTTTTTGTCGAAATTTAAAAAAGGATTGGTTTCGCTTCAAAAACAAAAACAATTGGGGGGCCCAAAATAAAAATAAATGCAAAAATTGCAAAAAAATACCCAAAAAGTAGTTAAAAACATTTCACAAGTGTTATTGGTTTTGGGTTGTAACCAAGAGGGTGCTTGGATGACAAAAACTGTGCCAACCCGATTTCTACTTTGTTTTGGGTTTTTTTACCATACATTTCGTATATCAAGATGTCGCCCCATCCCCAAAGGGGGTTTCCCAGAGAAGGGAATAAAATTGAAGACCTGAGCCTGCGGGAAAGGGAAATTGCTGGCAAGGATGGATGCGGGTGGGCCCAGCGTGTATTTGTGCTGAGTTTGTATCAAATCCCCCACATTCATCCCGGGAAATGTTCTTATGCTTTTTAATTTCTGTATTTACCCCTTTTTAAACCCTATCAGGGGGGAAAAAGGAAGGGCCAAAACCCCACCCGGTTTAAAGGTTTTATGTACACTGCTCAGGGGCAAGGTGCTTCCCTCTATTTCTGAAGGGGCCACAGTCTTGCTGGGAAAAAAGAGATCCGCGTCTGGGTTTGCCCGGTAATCAAAAACGGGCCCTATCCTAGCGTGGTGTGTGGAAGCTGACGTTTTTAAAAGGGGAGCTTAAACCTATTTGAGCTCAAGAAGGCTTGACCGTGCATCGTGTCCTTGGGTTTTGCGCTTTGCGGGACCTGCAAGGATGGTTTGGGGTCTGTACTCTGGGACTGGGGTTTTGAATGTGGGGGAGGTGTACAGCTTTTTTCCCTGAAACGGAGTGAGGCAAGGGGGCGTCCTTTTCCCCCTCACTTTTCAACACTTGTTGGACTGGGTTTGGGCAAATTTTAGGAAATGATTTTTGAAAAACAACTTTTTTTTTTTGGGTTAGTTTTTTGCAGTCGTGGGGGTCCTTTTTGGGGTCTCGGCGCTGCATGAGGAGGAAGCCTTTGGGACTTGATGTTCTGGGTTAAGAAAGGCCAGGGGTTTTTTTTAAAATAAAAGAAAAGTTTTTTTCTTCTAGGGGGTGAGATCTTGAAAGTTTTACATACCTTGGTCAATTTAAAAAGGGCGGGGCCCTCAAGAATTCTTCGGCGGATTTCATAGCCCACGGTGTTATGGGTCGCGGGGGGGATTTAGCCTTTGGGGGGACAAAGATCCGGTTTTTCCCCCTTGATCCCTTCTTTTCTCTATGGTTGTGGACATTGACATAAAAAGTGATTGAAGAGAATCGCCCTTTGGAAAAGGGTTTAAAAGGTTATTGCTTGGGGGGTCAAACCGTTACCAAAAGGGGGATTACCCCCTAAACCCCCGGGGAATTGGGATTGGCCGAAAAACCAAACCGACCTTCCCATCGTTGTATCTAAGAATAAACCGGGGAGGTGGCCAACACCCAGGCTTTTGGGGGGGGTGTGGTTGAGGTTTGTTGGAAGGAGTTTCCCCCTCTTTTCCCTGGGGGCCCCCCAAAAGGGCAGGGGGGGGGTCCCCCCGGGTTGCCCCAGAGTGAAACCCGCTGGCCCCGAGCCTAGTGAACTGCGGATCCCGGGTTTTAGAATGTGGGAAAACGCGGGGGGTACAAATAAAGTTTTGGCGTTTTCCCCCCCCCTTTTTTTTGGGGCCCGCCCCTTTTTCCCTAAAAGGCCTTTCCACAGGGGGGAAGAAGCCTTTGGGGGGGGTGCGAGTGGTTTTGCATTGATGCACTCGGGGAGGGGTTTACCCCTGAGCCCCCCCCTTTAAAAACTTTTTTTCCGGAAGGCAAAAAACCCCCAAACCCCTTTAACCCTTTTTCGTTTTGGGGGGGCACAGGAAATTTTAAAAATCATAGGGGGGAAAAAACCTGCCTTTCGCTCCCAAAGGGCCCTAAAAATCCTGGGACCTAGGGTACCATATAGCCCCGGGGAAAACCATACACAAAATTAAAAAAAAAATTATTTTAAGGCCCCGGGCACCCCCCCCCCCTTTTAAAACCCCTTATTTAAAACCACTGTTTTCCCCCTCTTTTTTTCCCCCCCTTTATTTTAAAAAAGGGGGGTTTTTTTTTAGGTGCTCCCCGCCTTTTTAAAACCAGGGGGAACTGTTGGGGGCCCCCCAAAATCCCAAAAATTTGCCCCCCCCTTTTTCCCCAAACCCCCCCTTGGTCATTACCCCCCAAAAAGGGAAAAACTTCACTCAGGGGGGAGGGCTTTTTGGCCCCCCCAACTCCTGAATTTTTTCTTCCCCCGGTTCTAGCCCGCGGGGGCCGTCGGTCCTGGTTCCCCCCAAAACCAGCGCAACTCCGAATTCCCCTTTCCCCCCCAGACCCCCCCCCCCGCCTCCCCGGTTCCAAACCTCAGGGCCCCCGGGGGTTTTTTAAGCCCTTTTACCCCAGGGGGACCGGCCAAACTTTAGCCTTCAGCCTGGGAAATTTTAGTTTTAGTTTCCCAAAATAAAACCCCATGGACCCCGAGATTTTTTGGGTTTTTACATAATTGTTACCAAAATTTTTTGCAAGCTAAACCCCCCCCAAAAACTTGATTTGAGGATCCCCCGAGATAACAGAGGGGGGTTTTCCTTGAAACCCCTTCCCCAAAACTAAACCCCCCTGCAGCTCTGGCATTTTCCAAAAAACCCAACCCAAATTTGGTCGAAATCGGGGAAATTTTAATTTCCCTTTCCCCAGGGGGACCCCCTAACCACCATCTCCAAAAACCCCAAAAAAACCCGAATGTTCCCTTTCGGACGAAAACAAAATTTTAATTTGCTTTTTTCCATTCATTTAAATTTTTTTTGCACATTTCCCCCTAAATTTTTAAAATTTTTACAAAGGGGTTTTTAAATGAAATTTCGTAAAAATTTTAATTTTTTGTTTTATTCCAAACCTAGGGAAAATAAAATTTTTCATCGGTCCCCCTGATTTCCCCAATTTATTTTACCCCTTTTTTTAAAAAAAAAAAAAAAAATAAAAAATTTTAAAAGGCTTTTTGGGTTTCCTTAATTTACATTTCCGGGGGGGGGGTTCCAAAAATTTTTGGGGATATCTAAAAAAGGGGGTTTTTTCCCCCAAAAATTTAAATTGTAAAAAACCCCCGGTTCCCGGGAAGTCCTGAACAAAATTTTTTTTGATCCTGCCTTAACCTGTAAAACCCCAACCCGTGCCCCCTTTGGTCCGCAGATACACCCAGCCTGGTAACCCTTGGTGAGGTAGTGATGGCCTTGCATTACTTCTCCCTTGCAATTGAGTTCATGATTTCATTTGTGCACAAGAATTCATGCTTTAGGGCTAAAGCCTTCATTCCCTGGTCACAGCATTCCCTTGCTGGCTGACAGTCACCTGTATTACCAGGTGATGTTTGGCTTCATAGAGATTGGAGTTTATACAAATATATCTAATGCGCCACCCTTGTCTGCTGCTTGGTGTTTATGTGAATTAAGTATGTACTCTTTAAGATAAAGAATAATCATTGTGAGGCATCTGGGTAATGTTCGTAATAGAAATAAATTTATGCTACAATATTTCTACTTTGAAGACTGCCCACTGTAAAAAACATTCAAAGCAAGTATTGAAGGTAGTGTGTCATTCAGGGCTTGAAAACGAAATAATTTATCAAACGGTTCGTTCCGATCAGAAACAGTATTATTAACGTTTCGTTTTTCGTTCCTCCTCCAAACATAACGTTCCTGGGGCCAGATGCTGAGAGTGAGCTAGGGCGCCCTATCCACTAGGGCGCCTGTGGTAAGGCGAAACGCCCTCCCACCGCAATGCTCAGTCGAGACTGCTGCCTTAGTGGCACCGCTAAAGGCGCTGAAAACTAAGGCATGGTCAGACCCTGACTTAGTGAGCTGCTGTGGGCCTTTGACAGACATTCATCTTCTGTTTATAAAGCAAATACAGCCTTGTTTCAGTTCCTACAACGTAACAATTGGTGTTTACGTATTAATAGTGTTGCAAGGTGTGTATGAATTGATCGTGCAAGACTAATGCGGCATTATAGGGTGTTATATGCTGGTGATAAGAAATGTTGTGTTGTGTGTTGGTTAGGGGCGGGCGGCGGGCGGCAGGTGCTCCGCCCGCACTAAAATGTTGTGCTATTACACGGTATTATCATACTACCAGATGATATTTAGGACAGCTGAACATAGTATCATCTTCACGAGACATTAGTGCATATCATGAATGCATAAAACTTGCAGTAAACTATACCTATAATAAGATAATGAGAGCAAAATGAAATCGTGTATAAACTTTTTTTTCACCTTTTTTTATTCATCTTCTCCTTATTCCTGGAATGTTGCTTGCATTAAATTTTCACTCACTGTCCCGGAATCGGCACACCTTAACGATTATCATGGTGTATGGCACGTCCTAATGCAAAAATATATAAGTGGTCAAAACCTGCGTTGAACGTCAAACTTGTGATGAAACAGCTTTTGGCGGGGGAGAGCGGTGTGTCCTTGCCATAAGTGCTTGGTTAGGGAGGGAGGGACAACATTCCTTGCTTCAGCAGAGACGTGTTCAAGCCTTGTGATTGGTCGAAGCTGCCTAAGCAGCGCTCAGATAGGCAACGTGATTGGCTAGTAGGATTCTCGGACCACGCCCACGCCATAGGCTTTGGAGGTGTAAGGCAGTGCAAAAGCGCCTGAACTTTCGACTGTACATGGGCTTTAGTCGGTGCCTTAGCCGGGCCGTTACAAAAGCGCCTGAAGACGGGTAAGGCGCTCTTTTCGCCTTACCTCTATGGCACTTCTCAGCATCTCCCCCCTGAACCGGTTAGGACGAAATGAAAACCGGTTAGAACGTTATTCTCAAACCATGTAATGAATATGCTATTAGCCCTAATAAATAATAATGCCTATACATGACTACATTTTTATAGATGGTAATAAAGCCATACATTTCATGGTGCATAGTATCCAACAAAATAAAACCCTTAGATGTTGTAAGAACTCTATTATTATACGACTTAAATAAGGCAACACATTTACATATACAATACAGGAAGCGTGTTGTAGAAGTATGCAATCTCAGTCGTCGTAAAGACATGAATCAATAATTATTTATTAATATTATATATGGTAAAACTATATTTAATTCGTAATATCACCAGCCCACTAATTAAATAAATCTAATCAATGACTACATGTGGTACTCCAAGGACTCGAACTTAGGACACTCGCACCGAAATTCGGCGCACCAAGCATTAGGCTATGACCACAGTTAAAAAATTAAGCACATACCCACGATATATAATCCCTTTTCGAATACTGGATATTAATCTAAGCATATTCTTAAACCAAACTGCAGTATAATAGTTTAACGATTGCACAATTGGAAGGTGTAATAGAATAAGGGAACGTGATGCATATCACGAATACATAAATTCATAATTATATAAGGTAAAAAATAGTTATTCTTCACAAATTAAATGAAAAGTGGTGCATATGATACTATTTGAAACAAAACCACATCGTCAATTGCCAAGTGAACAAATACAGTAGACTTAATTAATGTATGTATGTAATACAGATGCCTTTACTTCATTCAATCATTTGGCTACTCTAAGTGAAAATAGATTAGTGACCAAATATGGCATGGAACAAAAAAATTAAGCTATTAACCGGTTACAGGGATTTCAAAATAGCCTTTTTGCTCAAGAACAGTAAATATGATAATGTTTTCGTTTCCGTTTTTGTTCCGAGCATAATTTCGTTCGTTTAGGTTTTCGTTTTCGTTCCCTTAAGGGGAGAGTTCGCCGTGAATTTTAAATTGCATCTACGGTCATGAATAATTTATATGTTGTGTATATTATTATATGTATGTGTATATTATTAGTACCCTTGTTATCACATGAACATTTCAAGCTGATCAGTTGAAAGAAAAAATTTGAAAAAATTAAAGAACCTATTTGTGTCGGTTTTTTATGAAATTTTGAATTGCATCTTCTCAGCCATTTTTTGACCGATTTCCTTGTGACATGAGCATACGATAATTCATTGTTATTCTAACAATTTGTTCTGAGAATATTTTGAAAAATGTTTTCGATTTTTTTTTTTTAATTGTTAAAAAAAAAAGAAAAAAAAAATTTAAGAATTGTTTTCCCATATATCAAAACTAAGACAAAAAAAAAAAAAAAAATCTGAACAGATTTTTCTACGATATTTGATTTTGTGTCCTAAAGTTTCATGAAAATCGTGCCATAAATAAAAGCAGAGATGAATTTTATGTTCATTTTATACTAGTTATGAGAAAAACGCGTTTGAAGTTCTGTTAAAGTTTCTGCGCTTCAGTGAAGGTACTATACTGTCAATGCTACTTGCATTTGAATTTTATGGGATCAGTAATCACATATCAATGCATGCATAAAAGGATCTGCACCTTGGCCCCTCTTATAAAGGTATTAATTAATCGCTCAAAGGCGAGGGTGTCAGGGCGCGCCACGCCCCTCATTGTTGCTAGGTTCGATCAAAATTCACCTGGTGCATAGCTTTCGGTTGGAATTCCTTTGTCTGTCCTCCTCTTCTTGTTTATTGTCTTCTTCGGTGTAATTCTTCTCTTTTCTCTCTTTTCTAGTCCTTTTTGGATGTATACATTTGTTCCAAAATTGTTGTGAACAGGTTGCACTTTTCATATCCAAAATTGTGTTCCAGAATTGTTACCTGGGTAACAAACTTCACCCTGAAGATTGCTGTTTTTTTTTTTTTTTAAAGGCTTAGCTTTGCTATATGGGAAAATTATCCAAAAAAAATTCAAACTTTTCTTTCTTTTTTTTACAAGTTTTGAAAGTTTAAATGCCCCTCGCTATGGGCATTTAAAAAAATGTCCGACTGAAAAAAAATCCACCATTCGAAAGCCAAAGGATAGGGTGTTGCCATAGACCATATAACTCAAATTCGTATATTAAAAAATTATTTTCATATTTTCACGGCGGACTTTCCCCTTAAACCGTTTCCAAGCCCTGGTGTCATTAAAGTTCATATTGAGAAACAGTACATCTTTGTACCATTTTGCACATGAAGCAGACAAGACAAAGTTATGTATGAAAGGAAACAGATTAGTGGAAGAAGCTCGGACACTTTCGGGTGCAGTAACAGGAAAGAACAGTGAGAAAAGTAGCACAGAAATTCACAAGTGTTCTCACATTGCAAATTAATTTTGAATTTGTATTTCAAATCCTTTTTTTCAGGTAATTGACATCGATCATGACCCAGAGGAGGAAGACAGCGATGAGGAGTTTGCACTGCTGGAAGACATTGACGAGGATGAACTGGAGGCTCTGCTGGATGCAACCCTGAGCAAGGATTCATAATACACCACAGTGTGTCAAGGAGCCATGGCCTTTAGTACAAAAGTAAGTATGTATAAGGCACTGTTGCCAAGAGCTGGTTAGGTGATTGTGTAAGGAGGGACTCATGGATTGCAGGTGCTGGTGGGCGACAGTCATGGTGAAATGTGAAAGAATTTATGACACAGCTCCTCGGAAGTATACTATCATGTCTAACATTTATCTCGTGAGTATTTGATGACTGAAGTCTTGCCTTAAAGGATGTTATGAGATATTGTTGCATGGTGTTTGTTTATTTTTTCATACACGTAATTGGCTTTCTTTTAAAACAAGTGGGTTGGCTCATAACAAACAAACAAACAAATATTTTCATAGGAAATTGCTCTACTAGGGGAAGGCTTCAAACTCTTTGCCTTCATCCCTACATGGCACACCACCCTCACACGCCAAGAAACATTAAAACAACACACAGCACACACATTATGACACACAAATTATATCATCACTTCCACCTTGTCCTCCCCGAACCGGCATCCAGAGCCATATCCATACCCAGATCACCATCGCTCCATCCAATCACTCAAGGACAACACTCAGCTGCCAGCACGGCCCCCACACATCCACCCTTGTCCTCCCTTCCCCGTGAGCACAGAGTCCACCTGGCCAGGCCGCAGTGTGGACACCACCCGGCTCTTCTGAGCCATCAGAAGAGGCTGGCTGGGGCCATTGCGGATGCCTGTCCGGTGTTGTGGGAAATGTTGACGGCACAAAATCCTGTAGAGCCCTCCATTCATCTCTGATATTTCACTGGTTTTACAGCTTAACTGCTGCCCTGATACATGTTACAGGCAACATCGAGTCATTAGCTTCCCTTGAGAACGTTTACAAGTAATAATAGTTACGTACTCAAAAGCTTAAAATATCCGTCAAAAAGTTCAAACAGGAATATGGTTCTTATCAGGTATAATTATTATCCTTTGTCTGGATACCAGTGCATCTAACTACTCTCATAAATTAACAAGCATCTCAGAGTACCCTGTAACAAGTTTCAGGGCAGCGGTAATGCTGTAAAACATGCAAATCAAATAATATACTTAGGTAGCTTACGAGAAGGTTCAGCCTTTTCTCTGATTTGCATGTTTTACAGCATTACTGCTACCCTGAAATATGATACAGGGTACTCTGAGACACACTATTTTATGAGAGTAGTTACATGCACTGGTATCCAGACAAAAGATAATAATTATACCTGATAAGAACAATACTCCTGTTCCCACAAGCTGACTGATTCACATGCATTATTTGATGTGGATATTCTAAGCTTTTAAGTAACTATTATTAATTGTAAGTGTTCTTATGGGTGGCTAGTGCCTCGATGCCACCTGTACCATGTATCAGGGCAGCAGTTCAGCTGTAAAACCAGTGAAATAAAGAGATATGAATGGAGGGGTCTACAGGATTTAGCGCGTTGACAACATTTCACACAACACCGGGATGCAACACAGCATCCCACACTATCAAACATATTATATAAGACTGCACTGTACATAATCACACACGTCAACAACACAACACACAATCCATGAAGGCCCTGTGGGAAAACCCGGTCCAGGCCATGGCCTATCTTAGGAGCCCGGGGCTGCTCGGCCCGGCAGCCTGAGCAACAACAACAACATCCTTACTATATCTTAGGAAGTATATGAAGTAGTTGAAAGATCAGAAACATGTTTCAATCAAGGCTTGTATACTGCTGGATCTGCTAATGTGTATGTGGTGGTATGAACACTGTGTATAAGTTCTCTTCAGGTTTACAGGAACTACCACGTGTAGGTCTCACGGCCTCTTGTAGCTTCCTTATTTTCTTATATTCTTACGTGTTTTCTGATTTTATCCATCTATCTCTGACGCCGGTTTCTAAGAACTCTCCCAAGGGGATGCCCGCAACAGAAGGGTCCATTTATTCCTGTCCTTGCACACCCTCTTTGCATGCTCCTATCCTAACATCCTTCTCTTGCCCCTTTCTCTCACATACTCCAGCACTCTCTCCTCCCATTTCACTGGAGGTCGTCCTCTGCTACCCACCACATCTACTGCACTCATATATACTACCTTGGTCAACTCACTTTCTGCCATTCTTTCCATATGACCAAACCACCTCAGTGCTGTGCTTCACCCCTTCAACCACTATACTTTTCAACCTTCACTTTAACGTGACATACCAAACCTGTTGCATACACTTGCACTACTTTCACCATCCATTTGTCCCACACACAGGCACTTCTCAGATAATTCATTTCAGTTGCTTGGACCCTTGACCCTTGTCTTTCATGCCACACAAGTGCCAAGGCTCACTTCCATACTAGATTGTTGCTACATTTATTGTATTTCTCAGTCCCTTTTTTACATAAGAAGATAAGGAAGCTACAAGAGGCCGCGAGACCTACACGAGGTAGTTCCTGTTCCTTTTTACCTCCATGCTCACACTCCTTCCTTTTATCATACATCTTAGGGATCCAATTACTTTCCTCCCTTACAACACTTTCTCTGGTCTCACCTTCCATGCTTGCACATAATCGAACCAAGATACTTAAATTCATTAACCTCCTCCATTCTTTCTACATCCAGCTTAATTTTACATTCCTTTGGACACTTCATTCTTACTCTATATGAGCTTTCAAAATCTACCACTTAATATTTACTCTTAATTCATGGAGGGGCCATCCTCTTATATTTGTATATATATTTGTGGTCCTACAAGGCAGACGTGAGTTACTAGTCTAGTTTAGTCCACGCTGCTGCCTGTCCTTTATAACTCTCAGTAGGGGGGCCACCACAGCAGTCCCTGTTTGACCTGTCCACGCTGCTGCCTGTCCTTTATAACTCTCAGTAGGGGGGCCACCATAGCAGTCCCTGTTTGACCTGTCCACGCTGCTGCCTGTCCTTTATAACTCTCAGTAGGGGGGCCACCACAGCAGTCCCTGTTTGACCTGTCCTCGCTGCTGCCTGTCCTTTATAACTCTCAGTAGGGGGGCCACCACAGCAGCCCCTGTTTGACCTGTCCACGCTGCTGCCTGTCCTTTATAACTCTCAGTAGGGGGGCCACCACAGCAGCCCCTGTTTGACCTGTCCACGCTGCTGCCTGTCCTTTATAACTCAGTAGGGGGGCCACCACAGCAGTCCCTGTTTGACCTGTCCACGCTGCTGCCTGTCCTTTATAACTCTCAGTAGGGGGGCCACCACAGCAGTCCCTGTTTGACCTGTCCACGCTGCTGCCTGTTCTTTATAACTCTCAGTAGGGGGGCCACCACAGCAGTCCCTGTTTGACCTGTCCACGCTGCTGCCTGTCCTTTATAACTCTCAGTAGGGGGGCCACCACAGCAGTCCCTGTTTGATCTGTCCACGCTGCTGCCTGTCCTTTATAACTCTCAGTAGGGGGGCCACCACAGCAGTCCCTGTTTGACCTGTCCACGCTGCTGCCTGTCCTTTATAACTCTCAGTAGGGGGGGGACCACAGCAGTCCCTGTTTGACCTGTCCACGCTGCTGCCTGTCCTTTATAACTCTCAGTAGGGGGGCCACCACAGCAGCCCCTGTTTGACCTGTCCACGCTGCTGCCTGTCCTTTATAGCTCTCAGTAGGGGGGCCACCACAGCAGTCCCTGTTTGACCTGTCCACGCTGCTGCCTGTCCTTTATAACTCTCAGTAGGGGGCCACCACAGCAGTCCCTGTTTGACCTGTCCACGCTGCTGCCTGTCCTTTATAACTCTCAGTAGGGGGGCCACCACAGCAGTCCCTGTTTGACCTGTCCACGCTGCTGCCTGTCCTTTATAACTCTCAGTAGGGGGCCACCACAGCAGCCCCTGTTTGACCTGTCCACGCTGCTGCCTGTCCTTTATAACTCTCAGTAGGGGGCCACCACAGCAGTCCCTGTTTGACCTGTCCACGCTGCTGCCTGTCCTTTATAACTCTCAGTAGGGGCCACCACAGCAGTCCCTGTTTGACCTGTCCACGCTGCTGCCTGTCCTTTATAACTCTCAGTAGGGGGCCACCACAGCAGTCCCTGTTTGACCTGTCCACGCTGCTGCCTGTCCTTTATAACTCTCAGTAGGGGGCCACCACAGCAGTCCCTGTTTGACCTGTCCATGCACCTCTTTCTCATTTCTTCCAATCCTCTCACTCCTGCATCTCCTCCCTCACTCACATACTCCACCACCCTATCTTCCCATTAAACAGGAGGTTGTTCGCTCACACTCCCTACATCTACTGTGTCTGTCAGCAAGATGAGAGATGAATTGGGAGAAGGTGGGAAAGGACTTACAAGATAGCCGACTGCCAAAATGGTACAATGCTGTGTTGATCTGCAAACCCAATGACTTCTCTCTTTCCTTTCTCAAATACTGTCACCTTACATTTGCCACATAATCTTTAAAGTTTCTCATCACAAAAACAGTATTGAAATAGTTTAGTTCCAATTTCTTGTAGGTCTTCTTCACTCTGTTAGTATTATACTGTGTCATCTACAAAGAGTTTATTATTGAACTTCCACTTTTGTTTATGTATACTCATCTCCATACCATCATTTCCAACCTTTGCTTTCATTTCTCTGGGCACCACCCATAAACAAGTGACATTATACAGCCTTGCTTCTCACCCACTTTTATTTAGAAACATTCTTTCTCCCATCTCTCATTGAACTTTTACACATATTTTGGCATCTCTGTAGAATGTCCTCACAACATCCACCTTTCCACTCGCTCCATAAACCTTCAATACATTTCACATTTTCTTCCAGTCTATTCTGTCTTATGCTTTATCTCAATCCAGGAATGCAGCGTAAACCTAGACCTTCTAATGTTTTCCTAATAACTTAAATCACCTTTCTTCTTTCTGTTTAACGTCAGTTTTCCCATAATATTTTATGAGGTTAGACGGCTGATGATACACTTCCAACTATCTCTATCCGTTGCCTCAAGTTCTTCAATGCCCAATGCTGCCAGATCCTCTTCAACGCACTGCCTCCATGTTATCCTTGGCCTGCCCGTTGGATGGCGACCTGTACCTTTCACTCTAAAAGCTCTCCCAAATGCCTAGCCACCTTCTCTCCTCTTAACGTGCCCAAATCACCTCAATCGCGTTACTCTCAGCACTGTACTCTGCTCCTGTAGTCAACATTTTTTTGCCACCTCTTCACTGGACACTTCATCTCTCCATGTGATCCCAGTCATATATCTCAACATTCTCCGATCGTAACCAACCAACACATCCTCCAACTTCTTCATCAAAGCCCATATCTCAGAACCATACAGCAAAACTGATCTTTTACAGGCTTCAAATACTCTTCCTCTGTTTTTCAGTGGAATACTCTTGTTTATCAGCAGTCCTGCTATCTCTCTCCACTTCATCCGTGTAGTTGCTACTCGTGTTCTTACTGCTCTCTCCACTCCACCTTCGCTATCTAACATGTCACCAATATAACAAAACTTTCACTTCTTCCATTACATCACCATTCACTTCTATCGTTTCTACCTCTCACTCTTCTGGCAGGCCCCCTCTGTTTATTCTTCTTATACACACTGGACAGCAGAAATCTACCACCATATTCAGGTTTCCTAGTCCCGAACATTTTTATGGTACCACTTGTCACATTCCTTGCAACGAATAGTTTACTCCTACTCCACTACCGCAAACTCCACAGGGAAACCTTCCCACTTATATATTTTGCTCTATTTTCTTGCCTGTTACCATCATCTTCGTCCTGGACATATTCACCTTCAGACCTCTTCTCTCCATTGCTTGCTTCCTATCAATTAATCTCCTCTCAACTTCCTCCTTTGTCTCAGCTGCCAAGACCAATTCATCTGCATATAGCTGTTCCCATAAGTCTCTTGTTCTACATTCCTTTGTGGCTTCTTCCATCACTACCACAAACATAAGAGGACTGAGAACTGAGCCTTGATGTGCCCACACCTATATCAAAGGCATCTGATGTTCCTCCAGCTACTTTTACCTTTGATCTTGACCCTTCATACAGTGCCATTAGTTACCAACCTTACATGCCTCTCAGGTACCTTTTGTCTTCGTAATGCCCATCTAATTGTTCTTCTTGGAATCCTGTCAAATGCCTTTCCCAAATCCACAAACACATGCTACAGCCTTTTCTTCTTCTCCTTATATTTCTCCTGGAGATGTCTTGTGATGAAGATTGCATCGGTAGCTTACTTTCCAGCCAGAAAGCCAAATTAGCAGTCATCGATCTTGATGATTTTATCAAGCCTTTCACACAACACTTTCTCCCAAATCTTCATCCCATGTTCTAACGGCCTCAAACCTCTGTACCCACCACATGACAGTGCATCCTTTTCCTTTAAACAGTGGTAAGCTAAAACTTTTTTCTTTTTTTTCTCTTTTTTTTTTTTCTTCAAAAGTGCCTGTAGTGCCTGTAGGTAGTGACTTTTCATGGATGGGGATGAAAGGTGGATGTAGGTAGTGTTAGGTAACAGGAACTACCACGTGTAGGCCTCACGGCCTTTTGTAGCTTCCTTATTGTCTAATGTTCTTATGACTTCCAGGGCTTGGATGGTAGGCCTTTGCCCGTGGTGGCACAGGCAGGATTTTTTTATAGTGATGCCTGTGATTTGCCGTTCATGTACCGTTCATGCCGCCCCCCTGTGTCCTCCAATGCACTCGCAATCAAAGGTAGAGTTAATGGGCAGCATGTGGGTGTTCTTAGGCCACTCGACGGTACAGAAAGATCTTAAGTGGATTTTGGTTCTCGTCGGGGATCAAAGTCGGATCACCGAGAACACCACTCGGAGACGCTAACCACTCTGCTATCGTCACCCCAAAAACTAACCTTCCATTCTTCTGGACCTTTCTCCTCCCCCATAATCTTTTCAAAAACTCCATTTTCCCATGACTGTCCTTGCTGTTAGTTTCCACCAATCAGTGCTTACACCCGATGGGCCTGGTGCCTTTCCATCTTTCATCCCCTGCAATGCTCTTACTACCTCTTTTTATATTATATATTCCACTGGACCTTCCACCACTTCAACCTCCTCCAGCTCATTGTTATTTTCTACATTTAGCAGTCTCGCCTCTCTCTCCACCACTTTGATATCTCCGTTTTCGTCCTTTTAGTCACCAAAAACCAAAATTTTGAGAGAACCTGACATGGCATGCTATACTTTTTCTTTGTGTTTTTACTATTAATTTGAACATTAAGGTATGTGGAATGAGAGGTCTGCTCTGGCGGAAACGTTGCAGAAAAAAATTGTGCCTATTTTTGTATAAGCGGGCTTTGTTTTTTTATCGAAAAATGTGAAAAGCTTTTTTTCCATAAAATCCTCAGTGGATTGTGTATGCTGTCAATAAATGCAACCACGTTTCACTGACCACTTGTGTTCACAATATTAAGTTGAGAAATACACTTACTTAACTGTTCACAATGATTTATAATAATTTTAATGCAAGAGCAGCCCCTATTTTCTTTTTTTTCAATATTTTCATTTATCTTTCTTATAAAGCAACTATTCCCTGAGTTATGGCATCATCCAATGTAGCATTGCTTTCACCAAATATTATAGCTATCAAATAGGAAATAGTGAAAATAAAACAGAAATCAATGGATCAGTGGTGACTTTATTACCCTTAAACTCAAAATTTCGAGAGACATCCGCATATCATAATTATACTGTATATATATATATATATATATATATATATAGCATAATGGAAGTTTATATTAATTACTAGAAAAACTAATTCTGCAACATCACATGAAATCAACATTCAACTGAACAAATAACTTATGGTTTATAATGTGTAATGCCTATCACTCTTTTATTGTGAGTTCAATCCTTGAACATTTGTTGGCGTCGCTAGTGCAGAGACATACGATGACACACTTCACGTTGGCTCTAGCACAGGAGCATCCCCGGGCACACATGCTTTTTTTGCAAAGACAATATTTGGTACGTTTAAATTCTGCATGTTTTGCCTCCTTCAGCATCATGGTTGCCATCAATTTACCATTCACAAGCTCTCTGCCAAAGTCAGTGGCAGCAGGGTAGGTTGGCTGAATAATGTGTGCTCTCTTGCATATAACTAACTGATGCAGGGCTCGGCGAAGGTGCAACTGGAAGGCAACTTCGGTAAGTGGAAGACATCGAATGTCGCCTTTGATGTTACCAAAGAGATGGGCTCGCAGCGCATCCAAATTACCACCAAAGTCACTCTTTTCATACAGTGACACCATGTATCGCCTAGCTGCTGTCACAGCATCTTCCTGAACATCCAGGCTTACTTCAGAGTCACCGTATATGCACAGGGGCAGAAGGTCTGTCAGATCTGTCTTTCCGGCTACCAACACAGACGTGATATCGATGTGCATATACTAACTACATCACACGCCTGGCTGGCCTGGAGGAGCTGTGGGTGAATAAGATGGATATCTACCTATCTGCTCATGCAATTGCCGAAGCCCTGGCTGTGAAGTATAGTTTTGAAGCTCCAGATCTTACATCCATACTCCTCAGCACCTACATACTGACTGGATGTGACACAGTGAGCTATCTCTACAGAAGAGGGAAAAGGCGCACCTACAAAATGCTGTAAATCATCTGACAGACCTTCTGCCCCTGTGCATATACTATACTTCACAGCCAGGGCTTCGGCCATTGCACTCACTCCACTCCTCTGATGCTTGTTTCGTTGCTATTGCCACTTGCCTCCTTGCATCATTTGTCCTTTCTCTCTATATTCTTTTATCCACCTCACATCTTGATCGTTGCCACTGTTTGAATACAATTCTTTTCTCCTTTATTTTCTGTTGCAGCTCTTCATTCCACCAGCAAGTCTCCCTTTCCTTACTTCTTCTTCCAGATGTTAGTCCACACACTCTTCTCCAGCTCTCAGTATGCTTTCCTGTAAGTGGTGCCAGTCTCCCTCTCCTCCCTCCATCTTTGTTGAAAGGTTTTCCTCAAACTCCTGTCTCTTGTTGGCCTCTTTCAGCTTCCATAGTTTTATTCTTTTTATACCTTTTCTCTTTATCCTCTTTGTGGAAATTTATAGTCACAAACATAGTATATTTATTTGAGGTCTTACCTATACAAGACCCATTGTCTATCTCATCCCGACACAATACCCCAGCTAATCAACTAACTAGGATACTTATCGGTGGATAGTAGGGTTGAAATGGTTGTAGGCTTAACCAATACTGCAATGTCTTGTTATTCGAAGAGGTCAGCGCGTGATCAAGGCCGCCGGTGAAGGGCGGAGGCGGAGGCGATATTTGTTATCGAGGCGTCAATCGGTTATCACACCAAGTTACCTTGACGCGGCGGATATAATCAGTGTGTCGTATTTAACACGTCCTGTGATTTAACACTTATATGTACAAAATGAACGTATGTACAATTCTTCTCATTAAAATCAGAGAAGAGATGTTAATCCCGTGAGGGCTGGAATGATACTGATTCTCCCGGTGGGCGGCGAGCCCCCGCTACCAATACCTACATATGTGTCGTATTCTCGGTGGGCGGCGATGCACCGCTACCAATACCTTGCCACGTATCCACGCAGGATAGGAGCAATATTATGACGACGACCAATAGTCAGTCGCTCCAAATTAAGGTGCTACTATAAGGTGCAAATGCTTAATAACCACTGGGAATGTTCATTTATACTATCCCAGTACTTAACATCTACTTAAATTACCTTAATTAATACCCATTACCATTGTAATTATATATATACATCCCTACACTCCCCCTATGATGAGCGGACAATACCTCCCTCACAAGGGGGGGGGAAACAAACCACCACTCTGCCAAATATTGAGAGGGTGGTTGGTGGATAATTTCCACAACGGGGGGCCGGCGAAAACTGAAGTTCCACTTCAAGTCACATCACCCCAGGCCACATAGCACCGGAACATTTGAATAGTGGTTTCGGCACTTTGGTCTTTGGCTATTTTGAAATTAACAGCCTTGATAGAGGTACATGTGAATATGCAGACATATACTTGATTGGGGGGAGAGTTATCTCCTTTAATTAAAATATCCCCAATATAGTCATCACCATTGACCTCAAATGGTTTTAGGAGCTCTCTATCAGCGGGAAGTTCAGGGGGACCTAGATAGGCGACTAGTCTACACTCAGATCTATTATATTTATTTAGAGATTTGAGGTAATATTTGACTGCCTGTCTACCATGATGTATCCAAAATTGATACCTGATATCGGCTAATATTGTAGCCGTTCCGCCATGTAATGAGTTCCTATGATATTCTTCCACCAACAATTTAGTAAGATGATGGCGTTTGGGAATTAGTATGGGATTGCAGGTGGTATTTGGAAGATCAGCTTTCAAATTTCGTCCTCGACACCTAATTATACCCTCATGATCTAGGTACAGACCTAATCATTTGGTCAATTTGCTCCTATGGGGGCTGGCTGAGGCCAAGAGCTGATATTCCTCAGGAAATACCTGCTTTTGTATTGTTCTGACCCAAAACTTTAAAGGATCAGAGCTATCCCTTTTTATGAATTTGAAGACTAAATTTGTAGTCTCAATCAGTTTGCTCAGTAAGGAAAACCTTTTCATGTCTATCACAGGATCTGGGATCAATTCAGGTTCCCTTATTATATCTACAGATATGTCTGGCTGAGTGGAAACCTGTTTAGGATTATTATTACACTCTTTCAGCCAGGTAGGGCCTTTAAACCATAATCCTGTGTTTAATTTGAGGTTATTTTTTCCTCGCGACACATTATTATTAGGATTTTCATTAGTGGCAATATATTCATTATGAACTGGAATATCATTTTCCTCTAATACCTCACTAATTGGTGTGGGCAAGAAAGTGTTTCCAATTCTGGTAATTAATAGGGGTTGTGCATGACTAGGAATACTCTCCTCTTGTTCGGCTTGGTGAGTATGTGGGATGGGTCCCATTATTACCTTACCACCAGCACTGGTGAACAGTGAGACGTTATGTCTTTTGATGACCTTCCTTAGGTAACGCCCAAAATAATCAGCGCCTATTATTAGTTGGAATGGACCATCAACGTCCTCGAAGGTATTACTAACTAGTTTAACACCATTATCCTGTCTTTTAGTCCATTAACAGTTAAAGTAATACCAATATTATTAACTACAGCAGCTACCTTACATTTATATTTTCCTAATTGGACTAGGGGTTGAACTGTGTCAAAGGTTTGAGCCTCTTTATTGGCAAGAAAACCTGATATGGCTAAATTCACTTTATTAATTACACTGGTTAACAACAAATTTATTGTCTAAGTTTTTTAGCTGATTTAGGACAATTTTGATGTACTGAATCCAAAAATCACATTGATTATGCTCAATCAGGTCATCTTTTTGATCTATCGCCACATGATGTTTTTTTACGTTTTTGTTTACATGTACGGGTATTTTCTATATATATGAAATCGTCCTCCGTTTACTACACCGTACTTGCAGTAGATAATTCCACTAATCCAATAATTCCACCATTTCAGATAGTTCCAAGGGTGTGGTCCTAAACAATGTCACCAACTAGGAATTCTTCGGAATCACGATCCCTGGAGTTTACAGTCCTCTGTTGTTCTTCCTCTTCTTCTCTTCAACTTTTACTTCTTTACTTGAACACTTTTTATTAAACCCACTGCAGTACTGCATCCCCTTTTGGGATACCTTGTGTGGTGTTGTGTGATATCTGCTATCGTCTTTCCGATAGGCAGACTCACTTTTCTTGATTCATCGTGCCTAGGAGACTGCAGCAGCACAGAGGCTGCTACAGATCCTCGGTATAACCCCTACCCAAGCACTGATTAATTTCTTCCTACTGCTTGAATTATGATGCAAAATTCTTTCTTATTTCTTTAAATAAACGAATTCTGAAGTGTTTACATGCGCCAGTTCTTGACTAACTGGGATTTTTCTTTTGCAAGTGAATGAAATGGATTCGGCCAGAAGATCTTGCAAAAATAAGCCCGATGTATTCTGCTACATCTGCGGCGAATACACCGTTGTTCCTAACAGGAATCCAGTCACAAGTTTCATAAAGCGTGCTTACCATACTTATTTTGGTATGAAACTTGGTGACCAGGATAAAGCTTGGGCGCCACACATGGTATGCAAAACATGCACCGAGTATCTGCGTCGTTGGACCAAGGGCAAGAAGAGTTGTCTGAAGTTTGGAATTCCCATGGTTTGGAGGAGGCCGACAAACCATGGCACTGACTGCTACTTCTGTTCTATTGATTTGACTGGGATCAACAGAAAGAACCGGAGCAGCCTCAAGTATCCTAATCTTGAATCAGCACGTCGTCCTGTAGCTCATTGTGATGAAATTCCAGTACCTGTCTTTGGAGAACTTCCTGACATTAGTGACGAAGATTCCTCCAGTGTTGAAGAAAATGAAGAAGTGGTTCTTGACGATGATGCTCCACATCCTTTTTCCCAAAAGGAGCTAAATGATCTAGTTCGCGATCTCAGTTTGTCAAAGTCCTCTGCCGAACTGTTGGCATCCAGATTGAAGGGAAAAAACCTCTCTGACAGTGCTCGCATCACCTTCTACCGCAACAGACATCAAGAGTACCTCCATTTTTTCTCTGAAGAGAAGGACCTGGTGTACTGTACAGATATTGCGCAGCTTCTGCACAAGCTTGGAGTGCCACAGTACCAACCCGAAGATTGGAGACTGTTCATTGACAGCTGCAAGCGATCTCTGAAATGTGTTCTGCTGCACAACGGCAACCAGTTTGCCTCTGTACCCCTCGCTCACTCGACTACACTGAAGGAGAAGTATGAAGCGGTGAAGTACGTGCTGGAGAAAATTCGTTATGATCAGCATGAGTGGTTGATTTGTGTTGACCTGAAGATGGTGAACTTTTTGTTGGGACAACAGTCCGGGTTCACCAAGTACCCGTGCTTTCTGTCCATGTGGGATAGTAGGGACCGAGCTCAGCGTTACACGAAGAAGGACTGGCCTGTACAGGAGGAATTGGTGCCTTGCAGAGCAAGGGACGTCATAAACAACTCTCGGGTGGACAGAGACAGGATACTTTTCCCACCGCTGCACATCAAGCTCGGCTTGATCAAACAGTTTACCAAAGCTCTGGGCAAGGATGGTGGCTGCTTCACTTACTTGTGCCACGCTTTTCCAGGATTGCCTATGGAGAAGTTGAAAGCTGGCATCTTTGACGGTCCTCAACTCTGTCAGCTCATCAGAGATCCAGAGTTTGAAAACTCAATGAACGAAGTGGAACTGGAAGCGTGGAAGGCTTTTGTTCTGGTCGTGAAAAACTTTCTTGGCAACAACAAGGCCAGGAACTACGCAGAACTTGTCACCAATATGCTGACTTCTTTCAGAAACCTTGGATGCAACATGAGCATCAAAATGCATTACTTATTCTCACACATGGATCGGTTTCCTGAGAATCTGGGATCAATGAGCGACGAGCAAGGGGAGAGATTCCATCAGGACATGAAAGTGATGGAGACCAGGTATCAGGGACGCTGGGATGCAGTCATGATAGCTGATTACTGTTGGACTCTGAAGAGAGACATCTCTGCCACTGAGCATTCTAGGAGTTCGAAGAAACGGAAGTTCAAGCCCTGAATTTTGAGCAATGATGACCTAACATCCAATTTACCTGTACTTACCTTTATCAATGTCTACTATTCAATGTACACTAATCAATTTTTGTAACATTTAATTAATTAATTGTGTTAGAAAACGATTTTGTTCTCTTAAAAACCTATTTCAGATGAGAAATATTAACAAAAATCAACCAAAAATCAACCAAAAATGTAATCGATTTAGTCAGAAGATCGGATTTTTTTTAAATCGACTTAGCACAAAAACCTGACCTGATCGAGAGAAACGGATGTCATTTTCGGATTCAGCGGTGCAAAATTGTCCTAAATCAGTTGAATAAACTTAGACGACTTACATTTTTTTTTTTTTGTAACCCAGTGAATTATCGGTAGTTGTAACAATTCAACTATCTCCCTACTGATGAAGAATCGTTGTGCACCACTGTCAAACATTGTCTTTACAATGACTGAATTACTATTGTGGCTCACCTTCAATTCTGCAGTAGGAACAGCTGCTGAACTACTCTTATTAGTGACTGCCATTTTAACTACTGTAGGGTCTGAGTTAATATCACTGTTAGGACAAAGAGCGATGTTATGAACAGATTGTTTACATTTCCTACAAGTTCTTAAGTTTATAGGGCATGCATTTGAAGCATGTTTACCACTGAGACAGGTTAGGCAATTACCAAGGCTCATTAACCTTTCAACTCTCGTGGAACAATCTGAGTAGATATTACATGTGGAGGGTGGATGTTCCCCCTCACATAAGACACAATTTATTATTCGTACTTCACTAGCAGTAGCCCTGGATTTCGGGATTGTATCTTTTATTTGAGTAGGTCTTAGTGGTAGGCTGAGAAGTTTGAATCTTAGTTACAGGCTGTTTGCTTTGCGTAAATTTAACAGGCGCAGGAGAAATACCCACTAACGAGGGATCTTTAAACTCTAAGGGTGGCTGATATAGCTGATTACCCATAGGTGTAACAATATTGATCTCCCTGTGGGGGGGTTCCTGCTCAATACCTTGCAAATTTTGGGTTAAAGAAGCTTTAGCTGTTGATGGAATATGAGCACACTCCAGTAATCCCTCATATTCAATTACTTTATCGAGATATCTTTGACACTGTTGTTCATAATTGATCACACATTGGTAAATCATTTCTTTATCCCCAGCTTGTCTTAATTGAACTTCATATAGGAAGTAAGCCTCTTCATATTTTTCCCATTGCTCATTTAACAATGGTAGACCTGTCTTTAAATTAATATAATCAATAGGTATTGCCTTAATTGCGTCCTCACACTTATTATATATTCGTGTGAGCATTGCTAAGTTAGCCGATAACACTGGTCGACAAAAAAAAATCGAAGATATGGTTCTGGACTAAATGAAGCTGATTATAGGTAAATCGACCCTGCTGAACTCTAATCTGACGTTCAATTAACTCTATCACGTCCAGTTTTTGAGAACCAGACGCAATTCATGAAAAGATATGGGTAAAATCAGCAGAAATAGGTTTCACCAATGTTTTAATTTTAAACTCTTAATCTTTTCTTTTCTCAAGCCTATTTAGGGCAGTGCAGTGTTTTTGAGTCAGTGTGGTTTGTGCAGTGAGCAGGGGAGGGTGTGCGCGCTGCGTATTGGTGAGGGGTTAGCAGGCTGTGTAGTACATTTTTACCTACTGATCGTACAGCTATTGACATATGTTTAAACATTTTATTTTTCTTTGCAGATATGATGTGTTTGATTTAGTGGAGTCCTAATTTTAGTTGGTTTACCGTATATAGTACCTTGTACCGGGCTGTGATAGAGCGCCGTAACTGTGTGAATGCATCGGACAGTTTTTGTTACATATGTGGAATTTTTACCCCTGACAGTCTGAAGAAACCTCTAACAAAGAATGTTCAAGCAGCTTATCTGCATTACTTCAAGTGCCGTATAGGTGATCAAGATAAGAAGTGGGCCCCTCACGTAGCATGCAACCCCTGTGTGAACCACTTGAATGAATGGATGCGTGGCAAACGGCCATCAGGCATGGCATTCGGCATCCCAATGCTTTGGCGTGAACAAAAGGATCACAGTACTGACTGCTACTTCTGCCTCACTAACATCAAAGGATATTCAGTAAAAACGCGAGCTAAAATCAGGTATCCTGACGTACCTTCTGCCATCAGACCTGTGCCACATGGTCCTGATCTCCCAGTTCCAAATGTTCCAATTGCAAGTGCTATAAGTGAATCAGATTCGAACGAGGAGGATAATCCCATGGATACAGACTTTCAAGAAATGGCAGACAACAGAGAGCCCAAATTCATCAGTCAGGAAATGCTACATGACCTTGCTAGGGACCTAGATCTACCAAAGGAGAAAAGTGAAGTCCTTGGATCTCGCCTCAAGGAATGGAATTTGCTACAAGAAGGAGTTCTCATCACCACGTTTCGTCGTAGACATAAAGAACTTTCAAGCTTCTTCAAGATGGAACACAAGCTCTGTTACTGCTTTGATGTTGACACACTCATGGAACAACTTTGTGAGTCTCACACTTTTGATAAGAGTGAGTGGCGGCTGTTCATAGATTCAGGAAAAAACACGCTAAAGGCCGTTCTTCTGCATAAAGGAAATAAGCTTCCGAGTGTTCCAATTGCGCATGGCCATGAAATGAGTGAAACTTATGAAACTATGAAGACTTTGTTATCTGCTGTTAAATATGAAGAACATCAGTGGAATCTGTGTGGGGACCTGAAGGTAATCTCCTTGCTTGTAGGACTCCAGTTAGGTTACACCAAGCACATGTGTTTTCTTTGTTTGTGGGACTCTAGAGCGGACAGCAAACATTACAAACAAAAGGAATGGCCAGCACGACCGAAAGACTCACCTGGCAGGTTCAACTGTATATACAAACCTCTTGTTGACAGTGAAAAGGTGTACTTACCTCCATTGCATCTGAAACTTGGGTTAATGAAACATTTTGTGAAGGCCATGGATCAAAATGGTGCTGGCTTTCAGTATTTGTTAGCAAAGTTTGAATGCACTGTATCTGAAGCCAAAGTAAAGGCAGGTGTTTTCAATGGCCGTCAAATTCGTCAACTACTCAATGATGATGACTTTGTAAAGAGCCTAACTGCCCTGGAAAAAGCTGCTTGGAAGAGCTTTTTGGCTGTTATAAAGAATTACCTAGGTAATGTTTTTTTTTAATGTTCGACACCATTTTTGGTGTCGACCAGTGTAATGAATGCTTAGCTAGCTTCGCCATGATTTAGTTAATAACTAAGTCAAATAAAATATTAAATGCAAGATTACGTCACTAAAAATAATTGTTAGTTGATAATTAATTATACAAGTGGAGGTAGTGCCTGCTCGGTCTGTCAAGGCACGTAGCCAGGCGTATATAATTTCAACCACCACACTAACTACGTAACTACAAGCAATATGGAAATAGAGATACGAACTCTTAAGGGTGGAAGTGGAGGTCCAAGTGGAGTGAGTGAAGGGGCACATGCGAGGGATGTACCTGGAGGGGTACCAGAGCGAGACGTGCCTGGGGCGACTACTAAGGCTCCTTGTAAGTCACCAGGGATTGGTGAATGGAAGGTAATTGATCATGGTGGAGAGCGCCCGAAGGAGATAAAGGTAAACAATGACCATGTTGTGTGCACGAACTCATTTCAGGTACTCTCGGGGCTGCAAGAGGAAGATACGGAGGTAAGGACGGTAGACGATACATCATTACCCGAAGGTAAAATCTTGGTTGTTGGTGACAGTCAGGTTAGGCATCTCGACAGCAGGTTCTGTGACAGAGAAGGCCTGAGTGCTGGGGGAAACGATGTTGAGTGTGTAAAAGTGAGGAATTGCTACGGCGGTTCAAGGAAGCTGTAGGTGAGGTTAGGGACAGGGGTGGGTTCCCTGTGGTGTGTGGTGTCCTTCCAAGACGCTATGTTGATGACTTGTGGTACTCCAGGGCTATTGCTTTGAATTGCCGGCTGGCACTTCATTGCAAAGCCAATGGTTGGGCCTTTGTCGACAGCTGGGACCTCTTTTTCGGGCATAACCACCTCTACCGCAGAGACGGGGTGAACTTTTCGAGGAAAGGAGTTCAGATCTTGTCTGAATCCCTTGAAAGGGAGGTAGATGTACTGCAGGCTTTTTTAAGATAGAGAACCGGGGATTAGACACTGGGGTCGGGGTAAGGGAAACTTGCAATACTAGAAGGAGTTTCAGAAGGCAGGGAACTAAAGTGATTCGTAAGAAGAGAGAGAGGAGGGGTTTAGTTAAAGATAAAGGGAAAATGGACAAAAAAAAAAGGAGTTGCTTGAGGGTCTACTATACAAACTGTAGGAGTATTTTAAACAAGATAGATTTCCTGAGAGAAATAAATAGTGTAGAGGATTTTGATATAATAGCATTAACAGAAACATGGTTGGATATGTCAGGAAAGGTATTTGATCCGGAAGTCGAGATAGCTGGGTATAAGTTATTTCACAAGGACAGAGTAGGCAGACGAGGTGGAGGAGTTTTTACTTTATGCAAGGGATACATTGCAGTGTTGTGTTAATAATGTTATAAAAACAGATGACAGCATAAAGTCTATATGGATAGAGGTTATGGAGGGAACTGAGAAAATGGTTTTAGGTGTAGTCATAGACCACTATATCTCTGGACTGTTCACGCGACAATGTTTTGAAATTGCCAGGCTGCATAGCGGCCTGCCGCCCGACAAAGAGATATAGTGGTCTATGGACTATCATATAGACTGGTTTATCAGTATATATGATATACTGTAATCTTCGTAATTGTTTGTTCTATAATATTATCAAATAAAAAACAGTAAAACACGCTAAAGAAATGCCATTACGAGACAGTGATTCACTTCAACTCTTTGCCACTTAAATCTTTGCGAGTCAACTTTTATCATGAAGGGTATCAATAGAAGCGCAATTTTATTAGCTTTCCATTGATGTATTTCGTTTTCTGATAAATGAATTAGAACCATGCATAAATTAGCATTAAATCTATATTAATAAAAGCGAAAGTGTGTCTGTCTGTGTGTGTGTGTGTGTGTGAGTGTGTGTGTGTGTGGTATAGGTTCCGCCCCCCGTGGCGCAAACACCTCATATGGCACATTTTTGGAATCAGGTTGACCAGGGGAAGGTCATAAGCCCACTTATGAGATGATCCGATCACTTTTTTTTTTTTTTTTTTAGCAGCCTATTAGCGAGAATTGTGAAAAAAAAGTGGGTTGCGAGAATTGAGGAAACCTTGATGTAGGGTGATGGGTAATGGGTGAGTGAATGGGTGGGGTGATGGGTAATGGGTGTGAGGTGATGGGTGAGTGAATGGGTGGGGGGTGATGGGTGATGGGTGAGGGAATAGGTGGGGGGTGATGGGTAATCTATAATAATATAAGCAAAAGTGTGTCTCTCTGTCTGTCTGTCTGTCTGTGTTGTGTGTGTGTGTGTGTGTGTGTGTGTGTGTGTGTGTGTGTGTGTGTGTCTGGTATAGGTTCCGCCCCCCGTGGCGCAATCAACTCATATGGCACATTTTTGGACCCGGGTTGACCAGGGAAGGTTTTAAGCCCAAGTATGAGATGATCCGATCACTTTTTTTTTTTTTTTTTTTTAGCAGCCTATTAGCGATAATTGTGAAAAAAAAAGTGGGTTGCGAGAATTGAGGAAACCTGATGTGGGGTGATGGGTAATGGGTGAGTGAATGGGTGGGGTGATGGGTAATGGGTGTGGGGTGATGGGTGAGTGAATGGGTGGGGGTGATGGGTTGGGGGTGATGGGTGATGGGTGAGGGAATAGGTGGGGGGTGATGGGTAATGGTAAATATAAGCGAAAGTGTGTCTGTCTGTGTGTGTGTGTGTGTGTGTGTGTCTGGTATAGGTTCCGCCCCCGTGGCGCAATCACCTCATATGGCACTTTTTTGGAACTGGGTTGACCAGAGGAAGGTTTTAAGCCCAATTAGGGAGATGATCCGATCACTTTTTTTTTCTTTTTTTTAAGCAGCCTATTAGCGATAATTGTGAAAAAAAAAGTGGGTTGCGAAAATTGAGGAAACCTTGATGTAGGGTGATGGGTAATGGGTGAGTGAATGGGTGGGGTGATGGGTAATGGGTGTGGGGTGATGGGTGAGTGAATGGGTGGGGGGTGATGGGTTGGGGATGATGGGTGATGGGTGAGGGAATAGGGGGGGGGTGATGGGTAATGGGTGAGTGAATGGGTGGGGGGTGATGGGTAATGGGTGAGTGAATGGGTGGGGGGTGATGGGTAATGGGTGAGTGAATGGGTGGGGGGAATACATACATTTCTACATCCGTGATTTCAGGAAAGTTAGAAGGGGCTATCTGGAGAGTCCGTGTTTGGTGGGCCTTCGGCCCACCAAACACAGGTGGTGGGCCAAAGGCTCACCACTAATAGCCCTCCGCAGGAGCTAGTCAAAAAGTCCGCCCGGAGGGCGGCTTTGCGGCTAGTAAATAAATAAAATCATCAATCGGGTAATTTTCCCGATTGAAGAGGTTATTTATTTAGTTAACGCTAATTTATACATGGTGCTAATTCATTTATCAGAAAAAGAAAAATATAAGTAAATAAATGACATCATCAATCGAAAAAATTACCCGATTGATGATTTTATTTATTTATTTAACGCTAATTTATGCATGGTTCTAATTCATTTATCCGAAAACTAAATATATCAATGGAAAACTAATACAATTGTGCTTCTATTGATACCCATCATGATAAAAGTTGACTCGCAAAGTTTTAAATGACGAAGAGTTGAAGTGAATATTAAGTTCGTGCATATTTCTTCAGAGTCTCGTAATGGCATTTCTTTAGCATGTTTTACTGTTTTTTATTTGATAATATTATAGAACAAACATTTACAAAGACTACAGTATATCATATATACTGATAAACCAATCTATATGATCCGTATATATAGGGCTATATATATATGAATCCGAGCGGTCCCCCGACTTCAGGCCCTTGTGCGACAGGCCGATATTCCGTGCGCAGTCCAGGTTTACAGTGGTCTATGGTGTAGTGTATAGGCCTCCAAACTTATGTAAAGAGGATTCAGCTCCTATATGGGAAGAAATAAACAAGGCCTGCGGATATAATCGACTATGCGTGGTGGGAGATTTTAATCTTAGGAATATATCAATCAATCAATCATTGGTGGCATACGCCGAGGGGCGCGTCGCCTCGCCCACCCTACGACGCCACTCCCGGGGGTCACCACGCACAAGTTCCCATGCAGGCTCCTTTCCCATACCAAGCAGCTCTCGACAAGAAACATCAACTTACCCCAGCCACGAGCCTTGTGGGCGCCCCCTTGGCCTCCTCCACGCCGAATTGTCTCTTACAGATACAACCCGATGGGAAGGATCGGTTTCAGGGTAGCGTGCCACATGCCCATATAGCCGAAGTTGGCGCTGATGGACTATGCAGGTAATAGGCCTCGATTCAGTCTCACGGTGCAATCGCTGATTTGACACGTAATCATCCCAGCGATACTCCATGATTCTGCGAAGACACTTATTACCAAAGGCATTGATTCGTCTCTTCAAGTCACTATTTAGTGTCCATGTCTCACAACCATAGAGTAAGACAGGGATCACAAGCGACTTGAAGATCCGGATCTTTGTCCTCCTGCACAGGTACCGACAACGCCAAATACTCCCGCTGAGCGAGTCCATAACACCGTGGGCTATGCCAATCCGCCGTAAAACTTCTTGACGTGACCCGCCGTCATTATGGACTGCGCTACCAAGGTATGTAAAACTTTCCCAGATCTCAATGTCCTCGCCACAACGCATGAACAGACTGTACTGCTTCATCTATTAAGTCTCCAAACACCTGGACCTTGGTCTTGAGCCAGGAGACCTCAAGTCCCAAAGGCTTTGCCTCCTCGTGCAGCGCCTCGAGAGCCATCACCAGGATCTCCAGCGACTCAACAAAGATTACTGCATCATCGGCAAAAACAAGATCAGTGATCTTGGTGTTGCCGACGGATGCTCCACAATCACTTTGATCTACAACCTTGTCCAATACCCAGTCCATACAAGCGTTGAAAAGTGATGGGGCAAGGACGCACCCTTGCCTCACTCCTGTATTCACAGGAAAGAAGCTGGATACACCTGCCCCACACTTAACAGCACTCTCAGTCCCAGAATACAGACCAGTTATCAAACCAATAGTCCTTGCAGGAATCCCTCGAAGTCGCAGAAGATCCCAGAGTGACTCACGATGCACTGAGTCAAACGCCTTCTTGAGATCAACATAGGCTGCAAGCATCCCCTGTCAAAAATCACGTCAGCGTTCCACCAGGACACGAAACGCTAGGATACGGTCCGTTATTGACTTACCAGGCGTGAACCCAGACTGCTGAGGTCTCTGATGCTTCACCAGATGACTGCGAATTCGTGTCAGCAATAGATGGGCAAGCACCTTGCCTGATTCTGGTAGGAATATAGACTGGGATTTAATTATAGGAGACAGCGACGCAGATGAATTGTTAAATATAATACAGGATAACTTCCTAAGCCAAGCAATCAAGGAGCCTACTAGAGGAGATAATATTCTAGATTTATTACTGACAAATAGGGAAGATTTAGTTACAGATGTGGAGGTTGGTGGGAAGTTAGATAATAGTGATCATTATGAAATCAGATTTTGCTTAAAATGGGAAGTTGGAAAATTAAGAGTCAACAAAGAAAGAATACCTAATTTCAGAAAGGCCCATTATGCAGGATTAAGAAAGCACCTGGAGGGGATTAAAAAGGGGTGTGAAATGGAGGGGAAGAAAGGTTCCAAGGTTAATGCGGTCAAGGGCAGGGCGGTGACAGCTGGAAAGGCCAATTATGAAGGATTAGGAAGACACCTGGTGGTGATTAGCATTGAAAATGATGTCAGGGCGGAGGGGAATTATAGCTTATTTGTACAGAATTTAATTGATGGACAGAAAAAACATATTCCTTATAGGGAAATAAGCAGTGGTGGGCGCCGTTAATCAAAAAGTTAACTTCGTTAACCGTTAATCCGTTAACCAAAAAATTAACTTCGATAACCGTTAATTAGTTAATTCTTTAAAAATGTAACGGAAGTTATCGATAAACCGTTAACATTAATTTTTATTATAGAAAACAAAAATGTTTTTGCTCTAAAACCACCTAAAAACACCTTTGAAAAGTGCCAAAACTGTAAAATCAGTCTATATGGGGTTTTTTAAGGACTTTAGAACCCAAAAGCTATAGGTTTTTTTTGCTCTAGAGTTAAAAAAGGCAGATTTTATAGTTTTAACTTTTTAAAAAACCTAAAAAAGGCTGATTTCATAGTTTTGGCCCTGTTTTAGGTTTTTAAAGGCTTTTAGAGCCAGAAAAGGGTGAAAAAAACTTAAATGAAACACAATATTAGTATAAAACTAAAAAAAATTGGGTTAGCGGACTTGAGTTAACGGAAGTTAAATGTAACGGAAATTAATTAGTCCGATAATGATTTTCAAAGTTAACTTAAAAGTTAAATCGTTAACAAAAATGTTAACTTCGTTAATTAACGATTAACGGATTAACGGTTTGGTGCCCACCTTTGGCAAATAGTATAGTAAAGAGTTTTCATTTTGTCTTACGTATATACTTAACCTTACACCAATATTTACTACCTTAGGTTTTATTTCCCTAGCTACTCCATAAACCATGGGTTTTCAACCTGGGGTACGCGTACCCCAGGGGGTACGTAAGGGGTCTGTCAGGGGGTACGCCCTTCTCCACGGGTCGTTAGTGGGTACGGCCTGATACGTGCTTCAGGCCGTGTGAGCAGTGTTGCCACTCAAAAATTTCATAATTCCCAAGACTAACCCCTGAAAATCATAAGATGGGCCAAAATATCCCAAGGTTTACAATAAATGTAAAATAACACTAAGAATCTTGAATAAAGTGTACATTTCACCTAGAAATTGAAGTAGTATTGGAGAAATCATGTTAAATTTACAAAAAAAGAAGAAAAAAAGAGGCAGTTATGATAAGAACTGCGCAACATTTCGGTCTGGTATGAAGGTAGAGATTTATGGCATGGGGAAGGCCATGGGGGACAGCGAGAGATAGGGCAGTGGGAGGGGTAGGCGCTTTAATCGGCCAAGGGAAGGGATAGGGATTGGTAAGACAAATGGAATGACAAATAAGGGAGTGGAGGGGTAATGGATGGGCTGTAGGAGCGGATGGAGCGAGAGAGGGGCTTTTTTGGGGGAAGGAGTAGGATTGGTTGTGCAACACGAGGTGGGAGGTAAGGGATAAGAGCAGTAAGGGAGGGGATGTGGGAGTGGATGGACGGAGGAGGGGCCTTAAAATCCCAAGATATCTAGCTCTTTTCAATAAAAATCCCAAGATCCCAAGACGGCATCCAGAATCCCAAGATCTTGGGAAAAATCCCATGGAGTGGCAACCCTGCGTGTGAGTGTGACTGACCACCCGCTGACTTGTACGAGTATTGGACAGGGATAGAGACGCAAACTGTTGTCAGGTACACGCCACCACTCTCCAGTCGGGAACTGTTGCTGGCTGGGCCAGGTTGGTCTCTCTGTGGCTACTTTTTTACTGAAACATTACATAGGCCTATAGGGAATGTTCTGTCGATTTCAGTAACACTGCTATCGCAAAAAGTTTGGCATTACTAAGGATAAAACTGATGTGTCCCAGACTCGTTACAAAAGTTTGATTAAATAGAACACTAATGTTTTTTGTATGTGCGAAGTGGTGCTGTGTGATGGCAGCGATACATGGTGTAGAATAATCTTGTATAGTGTGGCATGACGTGGTTCGGTGTGATGTGAGTTGTGATGTGGCTAGGTTTGTGATGTGTGGTGCGGTGTGGAGTATGGTGTGACGTGGTGAGATGTGTGGCGTGGTGTGGCAGGTGTAAGGTGGGAATGGTATGTTAATGTGTGTTGTTATGTATCGTAATTTTTTGTTTGAAGTTAGCTAAAGAAAAAAATAGACTAATATTCGTGTCTGTATGCACGTTTATGTCGTCTGGTTGGGTGTGTCATGAGTATGTGCGCATTTTTATACTATAAGTTTAGATTATTATCATATTGCATACGAAACAATGCAACACTTCGTTTTAATTGTGTGTGTATGTGTGTGTGTTTGTGTGGTGATGGCACGTGCTTGCTGACGAGGGTGTGACAGTGTGCAGAAGTGAGCTGAACAAGTGAGTGAGTGAGGGAGTCAGTGACCGAGTGGGCTAGAGTGCGAGTGTTTCATTGTTAGTGGTCTGTTTTTGTGCAGTTTTACATAATACGAGTACTTTATATGTGATAACTTGTGCGATTTCACGAGCTTTTACAGTATTTTTTTCTGAATTTCTAATAACATGAGCGGTGTGGGCTTTTCAGGTGTGGCTTTTTTATGTTACAGCAAACTTCTGTAAATATATTCACGTCCCATATTTTTAATTTACCCTTTAATTTCTGGCGTTAACATTTGGGTACTTTTTCCATTACACTGCTTAATTAATGTTTTTTCAGAAATGTTTCTTAATTAATATATTGCAATTTATTATATGCGAAAGCTCCTTAGAATACGTATAATTTGTGTTGCAGACTATAGCAGCGCAGTTGAAATGGAGGCTCAGAAGAAAAAGAGACGTTACAGTGAGGAGTACATGAAGTTTGGGTTCACAGCCATCATTAAAGATGGAACTGAAATGCCTCAGTGTGTCATCTGTGCAAAAGTACTGTCTCCCGGTGCCATGAAACCAAGCTTGCTCCAGCGACATTTGCACGGTTGTCACCCAGAGCTGAAAGGAAAAGATGTGGACTACTTTAGGCGCAGAGAAAACATGCTAACCCGCTCAAAACTGGATCACTCAGGGAGCTTTCATCAGTCAAATAGAGCCGCTCTCCATGCTTCGTATGTAGTTTCACTGAAAATTGCTCAGCAGAAAAAACCTCATTCCATTGGGGAAACGCTGATCCTGCCATGTACCAAAGACATGGTAAAAATTATGCTGGGGAAACAATATGCTAAAAAGCTTTACACCCTGCCGTTGTCAGATAACACTGTCCAGCGACGTATCTCTGACATGTCCACAGATATCAAAGACCAGGTGGTTTCTGAGATGAAAACAGCCCCCTTACGAATATTTTCTCTCCAGTTGGATGAAACGACAGACGTGGCTAACTGTGCTCAGTTGCTGGCATTCACGAGGTACATCAAAGATAACAATTTTAAGGAAGAATTTCTTTTTTGTCATCCTCTTGAAGCTTCAACTACGGGAGCAGATATATTTGAACTTGTCAATTCTTTCTTTGAATCTGAGGGACTAGAGTGGAAAAATTTATGTGGCTGCACAACAGATGGAGCTCCTGCCATGCTAGGCAGTCAGTCAGGATTTAAGACAAGAATTACAGCTGTTAACAGTAAGGCAAAACACATGCACTGCATGATACACAGGCAAGCTTTAGCATCCAAGACACTGCCTACTGAGCTGAAAGAGGTGCTTGATACCACAGTAAAGATGGTCAACTTCGTAAAGTCAAGTGCTCTGAATACTAGATTATTTAGACTTCTCTGTTCAGATTTAGATTCCGGTCATGAAACACTCTTGTACCACACAGAGGTTCGATGGTTATCTCGTGGAAATGTTTTTCAAGAGAGTTTTTTGAGCTGCAGCACGAACTGAAAGAGTTATTTAGCCGTAATAACAGGAAGGAATCTCAGATTTATCATGCAAAGCTGAATGATCCAAAGTGGGTTACTTACCTTGCCTATCTTGTTGACATATTTACACGCCTAAATATTCTAAACAAGTCTTTGCAAGGAGCTGATGCTGTTGTCACTGACGCTGTTGACAAATTGAAGAGTTTTCTAATGAAACTAGAACTGTGGGAGACAAAAGTAAGGAAAGGAAATTTTGACATGTTTGAAACACTAGCTGACAGACAGGACACCTCTACTGTAGATCAGATGGCAAATTTAATAGTGGAGCATCTTTCCTCACTGCAAAATGAATTAAAGAGATACTTTCCAGATGTGTCTGAAGTTAATTTGAAGCTAATTAGAGACCCTTTCCATACAGATGTTGCTTCTGTTAATGATGTCATTCAGGAAGAGTTTATTAACTTCGTGAATGACTCCAGTGCTTGTGATCTCTTTGAGAAAAAATCTTTAGTTAGGTTCTGGTGTGAAATAAGCAAGTCATATCCACATGTCGCAGAGGAGCCTCTTCGCTCTCTGTTACTTTTCCCATCAACATATTTGTGTGAAACTTGGTTTTCCAGCTTACTGGTCATAACATCAAAACTAAGATCTCGACTGAATGTGGAAGCCGACCTTCGATGTGCTTTAGCTAAAACTGCTCCTCGGCTGACTAGACTAGTTGAGGAAAAGCAGTTCCAGCCATCTCATTAATTCCCTTTACAGCAGATGTAATGATAACGTAGTCGTAGTAGGTTTTTTCCAGCTCTTTCCTTAACTGGTAACTGGTTATGGCATGACGGTTATGTAGTTAATTCACTTAAGTATTTACAAATATACACAAGGGAATGTTTTCTGTGTGTTTTTTTCCCACTTATCACAAAGGGAAAGGGGTACATGGCTGACATAAATAATACCCAAAAGGGTACGTGGGGAAAAAAAGGTTGAAAACCCCTGCCATAAACAGATCAAACAACCCTGGTGACATTACACAACCTTGTCTCACATCTGCTTTTATCTTGAAGCATTATCTCATATCTTCTTGCCCGTCAGGGTGGCAAGGTTGGTAGAGACGTGAGCTCGCAATGTGCAGCGTCCCTGTGCATTCGGTCAGCGGTTCGAGTCCGCCTAGTTCGTGCTGACGTGGCGGCGCTTTGTATAGTCAATAACGTTGTAGTTGGTACTTGCAAAGTGTCTAGATAGGATGAAAATCTTATCTTATCATATCTTCTTAACTTACACATGCACTGACATTTTTGTAGAATGTCTTCCCTCCATCCAACAACCTTCCACCAATCAATCAATCAATCATTGGGGGCATACGCCGGGGGGCGCGTCGCCTCGCCCACCCCACGACGCCACTCCCGGGGGTCACCACGCGCGAGTTCCCATGCAGGCTCCTTTCCCATACCAAGCAGCTCTCGACAAGAAACATCAACTTGTCCCAGCCTCGAGCCTTGTGGGCGCCACCTTGGCCTCCTCCACGCCGGATTGTCTCTTACAGATACAACCCGATGGGAAGGATCGGTTTCAGGGTAGCGTGCCACATGCCCATATAGCCGAAGTTGGCGCTGACGGACTATGCAGGTAATAGGCCTCGATTCAGTCTCACCGTGCAATCGCTGATTTGACACGTAATCATCCCAGCGATACCCCATGATTCTGCGAAGACACTTATTACCAAAGGCATTGATTCGTCTCTTCAAGTCACTATTTAGTGTCCATGTCTCACAACCATAGAGTAGGACAGGGATCACAAGCGACTTGAAGATCCGGATCTTTGTCCTCCTGCACAGGTACCGACAACACCAAATACTCCCGCTGAGCGAGTCCATAACACCGTGGGCTATGCCAATCCGCCGTAAGACTTCTTGACGTGACCCGCCGTCATTATGGACTGCGCTACCAAGGTATGTAAAACTTTCCAAGATCTCAATGTCTGCCACACGCATGAACAGACTGTACTGCTTCATCTAGAAGTCTCCAAACACCTGGACCTTGGTCTTGAGCCAGGAGACCTCAAGTCCCAAAGGCTTTGCCTCCTCGTGCAGCGCCTCGAGAGTCATCACCAGGACCTCCAGCAACTCAGCAAAGATTACTGCATCATCGGCAAAAACAAGATCAGTGATCTTGGTGTTGCCGACGGATGCTCCACAATCACTTTGATCTACAACCTTGTCCAATACCCAGTCCATACAAGCGTTGAAAAGTGATGGGGCAAGGACGCACCCTTGCCTCACTCCTGTATTCACAGGAAAGAAGCTGGATACACCTGCCCCACACTTCACAGCACTCTCAGTCCCAGAATACAGACCAGTTATCAAACCAATAGTCCTTGCAGGAATCCCTCGAAGTCGCAGAAGATCCCAGAGTGACTCACGATGCACTGAGTCAAACGTCTTCTTGAGATCAACATAGGCTGCAAGCATCCCCTGTCGAAACTCACGTCGGCGTTCCACCAGGACACGAAGCGCTAGGATACGGTCCATTGTTGACTTACCAGGCGTGAACCCAGACTGCTGAGGTCTCTGATGCTTCACCAGATGACTGCAAATCCGTGTCAGCAATAGATGGGCAAGCACCTTGCCTGGTACGCTGAGCAGTGTAATACCGCGGTAATTGTTGCAGTCCTGACGGTCTCCTTTCCCTTTCCAGATAGGGACGACCTGCCCCCTTTTCCAGTCAGGAGGAATGGTACCTGATTGCCACACGGCAGTCAGGACAGCATGCAACCCCCGGATCATGGCCTCACCTCCAGCTTTGAGGAGCTCCGCACTGATATTACAAACACCAGCTGCCTTTCCACCCCTCAACTTTGCTACAGCCTCTCTGACTTCGTCAAGAGAGGGTGCGGTTTCGTCAATGGGAGGATCGGCATCCACTGCCTGTAACCCAGTGGTGTGAAGCTGCTCAGTTGGAGGGTCCACCGTGAACAACTGCCCAAAGTACTCAACCCAACGAGCCATCTGCCCATCCATGTCCGATACGAGGCGCCCATCTGCTGTTCGAATAGCACTCGCCCGAGAAGGAGACTTGGAACGCAGCTTCTTCAGGGCTCGGTAGGCGGGTCGGAGGTCATTAGCGTTCAAATGACCCTCGACATCCTCAGCGAGACTCCTGACATACCTCTCCTTGTCTCTCCTCAGGAGGGTTCTAGTCCGGCGTGACAGAGCCCTGTGCTGGTCCCGGTTCCCACCACCTGGCAAGCGCGACTTCCTCTATTTTCTCCACGCTCCGTTCGACATAACCACGTTACCTCGGGTCTCTCCCCTAATAAGCCTTGTAGCCTTGTAGAGTTTCACGTTTAATCTATCCACAATTCTACAGATCCCCGAGAGCACCGGAGACATCAAAGATTTAGATGCTCACCGCAAAACTCATGAGCACATTTTTCAAGTCACTTCAGTTTCTCATAATAAACACATATGTTAATTTTGAGATTCTTCATGAACTGACATGAAGTTAAGTGTAGCAACAACAAGTCTGTGTCTGTTAAAGAAACTCAGCACTCCGGTAAACCCTCATTTCTAGGTTTTTTCCTCAACGAGTTACTAACGAGGATGTGGTCGATACTCCTACTACCCATCTGCATTACTATATCTATGTCCAGGGTTTTACTCTGGCCATTGAAAACAAGAATTTGCAATTCTAACCTTTTGGATCTTGCAAAGTTAGAAGTATTAGAACAGTTGGTGTTTCTGGTACCGGAGCCATGGGACCAACACTTTAACTCGTAGCATCTCTTACATTGCCAAGTAGTAGCATTGAAGTTGCCCAAGACAATGAGTGTGTGCCTTCCACCCACTCCATAGATCTTCATTACATCCCACCTTGCCTCCTTCATGACGTCATAGTATTTCCATCAGTGACATGTAGGAGTGAGACATGTAGGATGAAGGTGAAAGATCCAGGAGTCAGGCTTTGGAAATGTATTTGTTTAGGGTACGTAGGGTCTGTATTGGGTGGCCAGTGAAAGTATATAATTATAGTAGCTTTGGTTGTCTCTTAACCCTTAAATTATGGCTATTGCTTGCATGAAATGTTTGAAACTATATATATATATATATAAAATTTATAATTTTATATATATATATATATATTATATATATATATATTTTAATATATATATATATATATATATATATATATATAGTATATATATAAATATATATATATATATATATATATATACACACACAAACCTCGATTTCCCGGACCTTGATTTCCCGGATATCGGATTTGCCGGACAAAATCCGAGGTCCGGGGATATGTCAGAGTCTCGGGCAATTTTTTATGTATTTTTTTTTTTTTTTTTTTTTTTATTACGTTGAAATGCCTGGTCCTGTTCGTAAATTGACCAAGTTGTTCGGCGGTCCGAGCGTCTCCTGTCACCCCTGGTCAGTGTCCGCGCCTCCCGCCAGGTGGCAGCATGCTCAGCGGACGTATTGTTTACATTTGGGCACACAACATTCACGGTTCACCTGCACAGCCTTCGTCAGTCACCTGACTCCCACTGCCCCTGGTGCAAGAACATTTCTGAGACTATTGAACACTTTCTGCTGCCTCCCGCCAGGTGGCAGCATGCTCAGCGGTCGTATTGTTTACATTTGGGCACACGACACTCACGGTTCACCTGCACACCCTCCGTTAGTCCCCTGACCCCCACTGCCCCTGGTGCAGGAACGTCTTTTGAGACTAATGAACACTTTCTGCTGCCTCCCGCCAGGTGGCTGCATGCTCAGCGGACGTCCGCGGCGGGGTAGTTGATATTGTCGGTTGCCGGACAGTAAATACTAGAGTAGGATAAACGTCCGGGGGTGGTAATTGGTATCGACAAATATATATATATATATATATATATAATATATATATATATATATATATATATATTATATATATATATATAATAATATATATATAAATAATTATATATATATATATATATATATATATATATATATATATAAATTTTATTATATATATTATATATATAATATATATATATAAAATATATATATATAATATATATATATATATATATATATATATATAAAATATATATTTTATATATATATGTAAATTAACTTAGTTTGTTTATTCCTATGTTCTGAAGTGTCTGAACCCATGGAGTCTTTTAGTACATACAATAATGTATATGTTTGGGAAATGTTTAGTGTGTACTAGTACAAGTGCCTGGTTTTACAATATTGTGTCATTTATATTTGTTTATATCTATCATACATCATTCCAGTAGAAATAGGGAAGATTGTAGCATCGCATGAATGCATTATTTCACATTATACAGTATGCCATATTTTTGGGCTGATGCAACCCAATTTAGACATCAAATTTTGAAGAAAAAAATCCTAAAATCAAGGTTTCACCACACTTACCAGTCTTGCCAAGATGTTTTGTTCATACATAAGTGACTTGTAGAAAATTTTAACCACTTTTTTTTGTGAGCCTTGGTATTTGATGTGTGTATGTATTATTTAGTTAACCTCTTTCCATTATAGATAACAGCGCATGTGCCAACCACCGGTGCGAGAATGGTAGGTGTCGCCCAAAGCGCAGGAGTGGAGGGTACAGGTGTCGGTGTAAGAGGGGTTGGAGTGGCAAATTTTGTAACCAAGGTAATTGCTTGTATTGCTTTTTCATTCCAGTAGAATCTCACACATATAACTTGAGGTGTATCATCCTATACTTCATCATGTATACCCTATTATACCGTCAATAACACTAAAGTTGGCACTGCACTAATTTCGCCAGGCGTCTTATATTACGGAGTTTAGCATCACTGCAGATTTATATGTGCCACTGAAGAGGCATGTACAGTAGTTTGTATTATGTACATGTCTTCAGTGGCACATACAAGTCTGTAGTGATGCTAAAATTTGTAATATATGGCGCCTGGCGACATTAGTGCAGTGGCAACTATAGTGCTGTTGACGGTAGACCATAGCTACATACCATTTCCATCGCGGACAAACTCTCTACCTATGAGAAATTTGGTTTTGTCTTTCAATATCCAATATTTTTGAGGCAGACCACCATCTTAGCTAACCAGCCATCACCTTTGTGTATATTTGGTATCATGCCTACATCATAGCATCCTTCTTAGTGCCGTAGTGATGCCAGCTTTTACATATTTAGTTTGGGATGTTCATTACTCATAGCTGTCATTGGTGTAATGGATGGTTGTTGGGCATTTTTCAGCCTCTTTGCATGTTTTGAGTAGATCACCAATGGGATTATTATTTTCATTATCAGTCCGTGATTATTATTGTACATGAATATCTTGCATTGGAAAATCTAAAAAAATGGTAAATATTTCATATATTATACACTTGCTTATGTAAGTTCACCTCATCTCATGTACAGGATGATTCTAAATTTTTAGCTGAGGAATCGTTAATTTGTTTTACATGCCTTGCATGCTGTGCCTTGTGATTAGGTAAATTGAATACTTTTAGAGTAATAAAACAATAAATTGGAGTAATAAAACACCATAGACAGTGGTGACCCGCTTAAACAAACCATAAACAAACCATGCATTATGAACTGAATGGATAAAAAATCTGTAACGATGAAAAATGACGAATTTGGAGCAGAGTTTTCACTTTGAATTCTCAGAAATCCCAAGATTTTGAAAATCCCCCAAGGCAGACCAGAGATATGTAATACATCCCCCAAGGCAGACCAGAGATATGCAATACATCCCCCAAGGCAGACCAGAGATATGTAATACATCCCCCAAGGCAGACCAGAGATATGTAATACATCCCCCAAGGCAGACCAGAGATATGTAATACATCCCCCAAGGCAGACCAGAGATATGTAATACATCCCCCAAGGCAGACCAGAGATATGTAATACATACTCACCTACAGTTTGATACATACGGCACTGGGACAGTGTTTAAGAGATTGAAGATATTCAATTAGAAGGGAGTTGACATGGCAAAAAGCTTTTGACTCCACCCTGTTTAGGAGAGCTGAATGAGCAGATTCCTCCAAGCATGATAGGCTCATTCCATACACGGGAGGCTAAGGCCCCTGCATACAGTACAGAAGACTCGTGCCATATGTATGTATATATTTTTCTAATATTTATTTTAACATTTTGTTAGAAAAAAAGAATCACGGAGTTTTAGTATATATGATATAAGATTGGCATAAAACTGATTTCAATTACCTACTACACATGTTAATCCGTTAGTAATTCATTGTTAAATGCTAGTCAATTGCCAATCAGTCTTAGTGTAACTATTATGTTGAATTACCTGCTACAGCTATTTTCTTCTTTCTGTTTAACGTCAGTTTTTCACATAATATTTTATGAGGTTAGACGGCCGATGATACGCTTCCATGCTACAGCTATGAGGTTATTTAAATCATCATGTACTATGTGCAAAGACTATCATCAATCCCTCATGCCCCCAGCACCGACATGCCGCAAGGAGAGGGAGAAGGCCTACGTGTATGACTACGGCTGCCGCTCCCGCCGCCCCACCAAGCAGTACACCTGCAGCGGCACGTGTGGCAAGGACTGCTGCCAGCCCAGGCGATACCACATGAAGCGAGTGGCCATGATCTGCAACGACGGAACAAAATACATTAAAGACGTGGATATTGTGAGGAAGTGTTGGTGCTCACGTGACTGTGAGGGAATGTAAATACGCATGAGTCATGTCAGTCAATGATGGAAACCATCATTGGATCAATCATTGGTAATGATTACTGAGGACTTCACTTGTGCTGGAGATCTCGCTGGAAAGACTGAACATGTACTGTACAGTTACTTTATGTGTTTTCAGGAGATCTGAAAAAGAAAATGAAAGTACATTTTCGTTGTGGAAATGTGTGAGACAATAGTATTTCCGAGATGTGATTATCACAAAGAAAACAGGAAATATTGTTCAGAAGTTTGCAGTACAGTTTACAGTACTTACATGTAAAGTTATTTTAGAATGAATAAATTATTTGACTCTAGAAGTACATGAAATGTGAGCTCTAATGTGTAAAATAGGTTGGCAGTAAATGTTTCTTTGGTAGTGTTACAGTACTGAACTATATAAGCTTTATATACGTGCAGTGAATATATCTTTGTAAATAATCATATTGACACTAAATGCAGTGAGGCATAGATTAGTAGATAAGCTTGGAATATATTCATATATCTGTGACCATATTTATTCGGATATAAAGTTATTCAGGTATAAAGAGCAATCCTTAAATGTTTACTGCATTTATGTGAGGGACTTCTCTGTTTTCCTCTGTTATTACAGAGCATGTATGCATGTACATTGAGTCAGTATGTTTACTGTAATTAGTGTCTGAATCTATTGAACTCATCATAATGTTGTGAAAATGTCACAAGTGAAAATGGTGGTTATAGGGCCAAAGTGTTTGTCCGTGAAGGTCGTCCCAGTGCACGGGATTGTGTGAGGTTTGCTGTGCACAGGTGGGATGTGGCAGTGGGCGAGGCACGACCTGAGAAGGTGTTGTACAACTAAGATAGTAGTACTGATAGTACTTATATTTAACATTCTAATCTAACTAGACAGTGTATTGGTAAAGAAGTGGCCCAACACTACGCATCGTGACTTGCAAATGACAGTAGGAGAAATAGGAAAATTTCCCATCCATAGAATTGATATGGTCCCAAGGTTTTCAGGAAACAAGCTGTAATATGAAGCACCTCACAGCATTATGTCATTTTCAGCAGACATGTAACTTCAAAGGTACATAGGTCATCCTTCCACAACAATTGTAAGGTACTGTGCCATTAATTTATCCGGCTTTTTAACCATCTAGTTGATGTTCTCAAGAAAATCTAACATTAGTAGATAAGTGTCTGGAAAGTATCCTTCTTGTGAATAAAGTTGGATAGTCTTAACTTTGAAAACATTTATACTTATCTCAACCTGGAGCTGTTGTCCTTCAAGGAGGTTATACAACATTCTTATTTGGATGCTTTAATACACTAAAAACATCAGTAACTCGCCAACATTGAGGTACTTTATTTTATTTAGTAAAAGTAAACAAATACTTCAGAAGCTCATTTACCAAAGATATTGTTTTAGAATATTGATACTGATGATATGGAAGCTGCAGGGTTTTTTTCAGAATAGTTTTCCTTTTCCATGCCTGTTAGTACGTACTATATTTTTTGTGTTATTTACATTCAGTATCTGCATGTCTAGTATATGTATCTGGACTGTTTAGGAAGGGGAAGCATTAAAAGTGTAAAGAAGGAGAAATATATAGAGATAAAAAAAAGTGAGGTGATGATGTGTTCAGTCAAGAAAATTAATTGTGGAAAGTCGCCTGGATTGGATGGGATCACGTTAGAAATCCTAAAAAAAGGAAGGGACTGTGGGGTGAAATGGAGAGGTTGGTTTGCTTATTCAACATGTGCCGGGCATGAGGTGTGGTGCCGAGACACTGGCAGGAGGCCGGTATTGTACCACCGTATGTGGGCAAAGGCAATAAGAGGGATTGTACGACTACAGAAGAATAAGTTTTCTTTTGTATTAAAAGTTATATTCAGAAAACCAAGTGTCAGATTCAAGCTGAACAGGCTGGCTTCAAGACTTGCGACTGTGTAGAACAGAGGTTCAAAAAGAGGTCAATATCGACCCCCAGGGATTGATGAAACCTTCCATGGGGTCGATAAATGCCTTGGGGATCTAAAGGGGGTTGACAAATACCTTGGGGTCTAAAGCGGGTTGACAAATACCTTGGGGGTCTAAATCAATCAATCAATCATTGGGGGCATAAGCCGGGGGGGGCGTCGCCTCGCCCGGGGGGGGCGTCGCCTCGCCCGGGGGTCACCATGCGCGAGTTCCCATGCAGGCTCCTTTCCCATACTAAGCAGCTCTCGACAAGAAACATCAACTTGCCCCAGCCACGAGCCTTGTGGGCGCCCCCTTGGCCTCCTCCACGCCGGATTGTATCTTACAGATACAAAACGATGGAAAGGATTGGTTTCAGGGTAGCGTGCCACATGCCCATATAGCCGAAGTTGGCGCTGACGGACTATGCAGGTAATAGGCCTCGATTTAGTCTCACCGTGCAATCGCTGATTTGACACGTAATCATCCCAGCGATACCCCATGATTCTGCGAAGACACTTATTACCAAAGGCATTGATTCGTCTCTTCAAGTCACTATTTAGTGTCCATGTCTCACAACCACAGAGTAAGACAGGGATCACAAGCGACTTGAAGATCCGGATCTTTGTCCTCCTGCACAGGTTCCGACAATGCCAAATACTCCCGCTGAGCGATTCCATAACACCGTGGTCTATGCCAATCCGCCGTAAGACTTCTTGACGTGACCCGCCGTCATTATGAACTGCGCTACCAAGGTATGTAAAACTTTCCAAAATCTCAATGTCCTCGCCACACGCATGAACAGACTGTACTGCTTCATCTAGTAAGTCTCCAAACACCTGGACCTTGGTCTTGAGCCTGGAGACCTCAAGTCCCAAAGGCTTTGCTCCTCGTCGTGCAGCGCCTCGAGAGCCATCACCAGGACTCCAGCGACTCAGCAAAGATTACTGCATCATCGGCAAAAACAAGATCAGTGATCTTGGTGTTGCCGACGGATGCTCCACAATCACTTTGATCTACAACCTTGTCCAATACCCAGTCCATACAAGCGTTGAAAAGTGATGGGGCAAGGATGCACCCTTGCCTCACTCCTGTATTCACAGGAAGAAGCTGGATACACCTTTCCCCACACTTCACAGGCACTCTCAGTCCCAGAATACAGACCAGTTATCAAACCAATAGTCCTTGCAGGAATCCCTCGAAGTCGCAGAAGATCCCAAAGTGACTCATGATGCACTGAGTCAAATGCCTTCTTGAGATCAACATAGGCTGCAAGCATCCCCTGTCGAAACTCACGTCGGCGTTCCACCAGGACACAAACGCTAGGATATCGGTCCGTTGTTGCTTACCAGGCGTGAACCCAGACTGCTGAGGTCTCTGATGCTTCACCAGATGACTGCTAATCCGTGTCAGCAATAGATGGGCAAGCACCTTGCCTGGTACGCTGAGCAGTGTAATACCGCGGTAATTGTTGCAGTCCTGACGGTCCCCTTTCCCTTTCCAGATAGGGACGACCAGCCCCCTTTTCCAGTCAAGAGGAATGGTACCTGATTGCCACACGGCAGTCAGGACAGCATGCAACCCGCGGATCATGGCCTCACCCCCAGCTTTGAGGAGCTCCGCACTGATATTACAAACACCAGCTGCCTTTCTACCCCTCAACTTTGATACAGCCTCTCTGACTTCGTCAAGAGAGGGTGTGGTTTCGTCAATGGGAGGATCGGCATCCATTGCCTGTAACCCAGTGGTGTGAAGCTGCTCAGTTGGAGGGTCTACCGTGAACAACTGCCCAAAGTACTCAGCCCAACGAGCCACCTGCCCATCCATGTCCGACACGAGGCGCCCATCTGCTGTTCGAATAGCACTCGCCCGAGAAGGAGACTTCAGGACACGAAGCGCTAGGATACGGTCCGTTGTTGACTTACCAGGCGTGAACCCAGACAGCTGAGGTCTCTGATGCTTCACCAGATGACTTCTTCAGGGCTCGGTAGGCGGGTCGGAGGTCATTAGCGTTCAAATGACCCTCGACATCCTCAGCGAGACTCCTGACATACCTCTCCTTGTCTCTCCTCAGGAGGGTTCTAGTCCGGCGTGACAGAGCCCTGTGCTGGTCCCAGTTCCCAGCCAGCCTGGCAGCGCGACTCTCCTCGATTTTCTCCAGCGTCTCCGTCGAGACAAAACCACGCCTTGACCTCGGGCGCTCCCCAATACACTCCTTGGCAGCCTGTAGAGTTTCACATTTGAAGGTATCCCACAGTTCTACAGGGTCCCCGAGAGCACCGAGCACATCAAACCGATTTGAGACTGCCACCGCATACTCATGAGCACATGTCAAGTCCTTCAGTTTCTCAAGATGAAACACAGTATGGTTACCTCCTGAGATTCTTCTGGACTTGACATGAAGCTTAAGTGTAGCAACAACAAGTCTGTGATCTGTTCCAAAGAACTCAGCACTCCGGTACTCACTCAGGACTCCAGTTCTGGAGGATCCTCCAACGAGTACTAACGAGGATGTGGTCGATCTCCTTAGCTACCCCTCCGGCATTACTATACCATGTCCAGCGGTGCAGCTCTGGCCTCTGATACCAAGAACCTGCAATTCTCAACCTTTTGGATCTTGCAAAATTCAGAAGCAGAGAACTGTTGGTGTTTCTGGTACCGGAGCCATGGGGACCAACACATAACTCGTAGCCATCTCTACGGGGTTTAAAGGGGGTTGACAAATGCCTTGGGGGTCTAAAGGGGGTTGACAATGCCTTGGGGGTCTAAAGGGGGTCGAGAAATGCCTTGGGGTTCTAAAGGGGGTCGAGAAATGTCTTGGGGGTCTAAAGCGGGTCGAGAAATGTCTTGGGGGTCTAAAGGAGTCGAGAAATGCCTTGGGGGTCTAAAGGGGGTCGAGAAATGCCTTGGGGGTCTAAAGGGGGTCCAGAAATGCCTTGGGGGTCTAAAGGGGGTCGAGAATGCCTTGGGGGTTTTAAAGGGGGTCGAAATGCCTTGGGGTCTAAAGGGGGTCGAGAAATGCCTTGGGGTATAAAGGGGTCAATAATGCCTTGGGGTCTTAAAGGGGTCGAGAAATGCCTTGGGGTCCTAAAGGGGGTCAATGAATGCCTTGGGGGTCTAAAGGGGGTCAATGAATGCCTTGGTGGTCTCAAGGGGGTCAATGAATGCCTTGGTGGTCTAAAAGGGGGTCGAGAAATGCCTTGGTGGTCTAAAGGGGGTCAATGAATGTCTTGGGGGTCTAAAGGGGGTCGAGAATGCCTTGGGTCTAAGGGGGTCAATGAATGCCTTGGTGGTCTAAAGGGGTCGAGAAATGCCTTGGTGGTCCCCAAGGGGGTCAATGAATGCCTTGGGGTCTAAAGGGGTCAATGAATGCCTTGGGGTCCTAAAGGGGGTCAATGAATGCCTTGGGTGTCTAAATGGAGTCGATAAATGCCTGGGTGGTCAAATGTGGCTGAATGAATATCAGAAAATATAAAATACCATTTAGATATATCTTTTGTAATATCTAATATAGTACCTATGTTTTTTAAGATTCTTACTTATGAAGTAGCGGGCTAGAAGTAGGGTCAACCTACAGCCATTACGGGTGGGCCCATTAACTGAGTTGTGAGGCAAAATAACCTTTGGGCAACGACAACAGCGCCACAAGATCAAGGTTATCTTTGAAGAAACAATTAAAAAAACATTTGATAGTTTTGTATGTAATAATAATATATATTGATACATGGATATTATCGTAGAGTACGAATATTCATTTACTTTTTAGTTACTAATGTATCGTATAAAGCTGGGGGCGTAATCATACAGAGATACAAAGGGGGGGGACTGAAAAGTCAATTTCTAGACTGTAGTCTTGTGGTACAGGCTACGGGGGGGATGTGCCCTCCATGAGAATCCCGCCCCCACTGGCAAGGCTGCCGTATTTGGTAAAAATCTAAAACACTGATCTGATCTTAGAATAATACCCTTAAAGTGGTATACATGGTGCTCGTTGCTAGTGCCCCCCCCACACAACGATCAGCTGTGCGTTCCCAAGTATCCCCACTATAATGTAATTGATAGATACTAGCTATGCCACTGCTAACAAAGCAATCCAGCTTAACAACCCACAAAGTACGAGGAAAAAAGAACATAGAATGTTCCCACAATCTTCTGCGACGAGCTGTTATTATTGAGAATTCGAAGCACTACGACCCTATCATTATCTTTAAAAAATACTACAAACTACCACACTATTACTATCAATTACAACCTTTAAGGTAGATAATTAAGGTCACGAATTATTGGACTAGGCTCAACAGGTACAGCTGGGAAGAACTGATGCGAAAAGGTTAGTGTTGCCAGCGTTAACTTCAAAGTAGAGTATTGAATCTCAGTAATCGGTCACGAAAGGCAAGTCCAGAGCGAACCAGCGAGGAGGCAGGGCGCGCTGCAGGCAGCTGGGAGGAGGAAGAGCATTTTTTTGGGCCAAACAACGCTTTATTTGGTTGCTTTTCTTCATATTTCTGAGGCGTAAGGTAAGTAGAGAGAGGTAGGGAGTGGCAGAGAGAGTGAGAGGAATGAGTGGGCAGTGGCGGATCTATGGGGTGGCCATGGCCTGAAATCTCATTGGCCACCCCAGCCTGCTGATCTGAGTCCGTTGGTTAATAAAAATTCAACCATTTCTATTAAGGCTATGCTATGGCCACCCCACACTAGTTCTGTGTCCACCCCAGTCAAAATTTGGTATTATTTTACACTAGGACCAGAACTCGCTACTGTGAGTGGGAGAAGGAGGGAGTGAGAGCTTACGTGTGATTTGAGGTTGTTTAGTCCTCCCTGCAAAGTAATGGCTGTTGCCTCGTTATCTTTCTACCTTTATAACTTCAGATCAGCTATAGCCAGTCCAGTGGCGTAGCTAAAGGGGGTACGCACTACGTGCCCTCCATGAGAAGCCTAGGGGATCCTCCCCACGCCATGGCCAAACAGCTATGGTGAGAAACTGTTCCAAAAAGGGGTATGATTGATGACTCGGTCGTCATGGGAGGTTAGTGCGGAGTCATAGGGAATTTAAAGAGGAGCTAGGAAATTATGGGAGTGGGGATAAAGGTGGTGTAGGTCAGTGTGAAATGAGGACACCTCGTGTAGCTGCTGCCTCTTGTAGCTTCCTTAATTTCTTATGTTCTTAAGTCACTGGTTCAGGTAGTGATTAATAAAAATAATTAAGATAAAATTCTAGTCTTTTCCCGCCCTTATTAGTATTTTTATTTTCTCCAGAACTTCACAAATCCCTTCAGATACATCTAAAACATAATTATAAAGTGGGGGAGAGATTAAAAAAAAAATGACTAACCTAACTTCAATATAACCTAACCTGGTAAAATTATAGTCTTTTCCCGTCCATATGTCTCGCTAGGAGGTTAGTGGTAAGGTTATAGTCAGGTTAGGTTAGTAATATTATTTTGGACGTCAAGGGGGGGGGGGGCCCTTTTTTGGGGGGAAAAAAAGGGAAATTAAAAGGGCATCTCTCCCCCATTCTAAAATTACGTTTTAGAGGTATCTGAAGGGATCTGTGAAGGTCAGGAGGACCCCCCCCCTAATAAGGGTGGGGAAGGACTCTAGAATTTTACCAACTTTTTACCCGGGGGGAAAATAAAGGGCCCATGTATTGAAGGGAAAAGTATACCCCCCCATCCACTATTAGGGAAAAAACCTGGGGGGAATCGGGTTTTGGGTAATGGGGATGGAATTTTTTGAGTCAAAAATAGTTATCCCTTTTTTGGGGGAAAACCCGGTTTTTGGGTTTATGTAGGGAATTCAATCCCCTGACCCTTTCCTTAAACCCCCTTTGGGGCCCCCACAACGTTTTTTCCAATGTAATTCGGGTACCACTAGGCAATTCCAATAAATAAAAAACAATTTTAATAGTTTTACCTGTTTTGTACCCTTTGTCCACAAATTAATTTGTATATTAAGTTACTTTTTCGTAATTTTATACCCAAACAACAGAAAATTTTTTAATAAAAAAAGGGAAAAGTTTGGGGGCTTGAAGGGGTTAGTTTTTTGTACCTTCATTGGGGGAAAAAAATTCTGTTTTTTTTTTATGAGGGACAAATGGCGGGTTTACACTTTCCCGATGCTTACGCCTCATTTTATAGTAGAATGCCCATTTTAGTGCCCTTGACTGGGGCGTAATAGGGAGAAAATTTTTAAATTTTTTGGAAGGTTTGGAGCTAAAGCGGGATTCCCCCACCACAAAATTAAAGTCTAACACATAATATTAAAAGTTTAAAACAAATTTTGCTTTTATGGAAACGTGTAAAAAATTTTTTTTTCCATTAATGACCCCCCCAAAAAAAAAAAAGTTTTTTTTACAATAAAAAAATGCCAAAAGTTTTCCGGAGTCGGGTGAGGGGGCCTAAAGAGATTTTTATTTTTGCAAAAACAAAAACTGGTACGTATGCTTTAAACGGGCCACTTCATTGAAATAAATCCCCAATCCCATTCACCAGTGTCCATTGTTTTAGTCCATTTCCAGTCGAACTGATCCCTTTTTCCCCTTGGGGAACCCCTTAAAAGGGGGGCCAAGGAAAGAGTCTATTTGACCGTCTATGCACGCCCATTTCACATCTTGTTTGTCCTCTTCTTCAGAACCCCAAGACACATTGTCTTTCAATTTAATAGTTGGTCGTCTTTTCTACTTTTTCCTGGGCGTGCCCCAAAGACTACTGTTTTACATATAGAGTAGTTTTTGGCCGGTCCATACACCTAAATTCCCCACATTTTAAAACATTTCCCCCATTTCTTAAAACCCCTTCTCTTATTCACTTTACCCCAAACCCCTTTCCCACACAACTTTATTTAAGGGCCATGTCCTCTCACACTTCCAACCCCTGTCCACACTCTTTCACTTTCAAAAACCTGTAGTCTTTCTCACTCGTACATCCCTCCCTAAATCATATACTACCGTATAGTACCCCTATCCCGGGCCCACGATCTTTGGGGGTTACCAGAATGCTAACTGCCCTTTAAACTATTCACGGGTTTTGCTGAAAGGTAAATAAACGAACCATGTGAACATCCCGGGGGGCTACCCAGAGGACGGCTGCGTGAGTAAAAAAACTTTTACCTTTTAAAAAGGGTTTTAACGCCCAGATTTTCCTTTAAATGTTTAAAAGAGGTTAGCCCGGTAGTTATGTTTTAAAATTTAATTAATATTTGCATAATAAAAAAGTAAAAAAACCCCCCCCAAAAATTTGGGGGGGGTTTTCCTGCACTTCTTGCACAATTATGCTCGCAAAAGGAGTGGGGGGCACCCCCTTTTGGGCCCTTTTCCCAAGGGGTCATGATAAAGGCCCAAACGAGGGAACCCCGGGGAAGGCTACCTAGAAGGGTTTTTTTTCGGAATAAGGTCGGCGCAAAGACACGGGGTCCCCAGAAAAGGGGGGCCCCCGACAGGGGGGGAAACCCAGACCCCGGGGGCACCCGGGCCCAGGGGGGGCACCCAGCCCCGGGGGGGGTACCCGGGAACGGGGGGTACCCAGACAGGGGGGTCCCGGGACACGGGGGCACCCGGGGAAACGGGGGCACCCAACACGGGGGTCCCAGGACACGGGGTACCCAGACACGGGGAAACCCAGACAGGGGGTTTCCCCGGGGACAGGGGGGGTACCCAAAACAGGGGGTTTACCCAGAAAACGGGGGCCCCCAAGGACACGGGGGTCCCCAAGCCCGGGGGAAAACCCAGGACACGGGGGGTACCCAGCCCCAGGGGGGTTACCCAGAAAAGGGGGTACCCAAAACAGGGGGAAACCCAAAAACACGGGGGAAACCCAGACACGGGGCCCCCAAAACACGGGGAACCCAGACCCCCGGGGGGTTTACCCGTTCTTCACCGTCGTCGCTGTTTTTGGTTTCCGAAAAATATCCCTTTTAGGGAAACCCTTTCCCCTGGGTTCGTTCGTCGTTCTTTCGCTCGCCCCTTTCATCATGACCTTGGTACGGGCCTTTGTTTACTTTAGGACGCCCGGGGTTTTTCACTTTGCACCGACATGCCACAAGGGGAAAACCCTTCTCCATTCCCAAAAAATTCCTTTTTATGGGGAATTTTTTCATAACGGAAGGGGAATTTTTTTCTAGTAGTAGGGGAGTTTTCTAGGAATTCTGTTTTTGGGGGATTTCCACTGTATAATATAACAACATGATTATTAAATATTATTATTATTATAATTATCATTACATTTTTATTTTCCTATTCTGCTGAAGTTTGCATTTTTTTTTGGAAACAAAAATAAATCCATATTTGTGTTTGGCAAATTTTCAAAGGAAAAAAACAATCATACATAGTGTTAAGTCATCGCCATATTGTCTTTTTACTCAAAATTTTTTGTCAAATATTTGTGGTGTAAAAATGATGGATCCCACCAAAAGTTAGCCATTTCATTTTTTCAAAAAAAACTGAAAAACAGTGAAATCCCCCCCAAAACCCCAGGGAGCGGGAAAAGGGACTTTTTTTCTCTCCCAAACCCGGAAAAAAGGGGCGGGTATTTAAAGACGTTTAAAACCCTCCCTTTCATTTTGTAGGATTTTCAGCAACGTTAGCCTCGCCCCCTTTAAAATCAAACCATTTTGGTAGAAAAAGGATTTAAAATGGCAAACCCCAACCCAAAATGAAGGTTTTGGCTTAGGTGGCGTTCCGTATGTTTTGACGCGCATCCCTTTCAAAACAGTACTTTGAAAAGGGCAGCCCAGGTTCAGGTTTCCCCAAAACAGATAGGGTTGAGAACAGGGAGCGGGCATTCATGTGCTGGGGAGAAAAAGGGGGCGGCAGAGTGCCTCAATACTTATGGGAAACCCTCAAAGGGAAACTTTCTGTGCCATAATTGTTTTTTATTAATATGAAAAACTTTTCGGGTGCACCATTTTTGTCTAAGCTTAAAAATTATCCCAACAAAAATAATTCAAACTGCTTTTGTAATTTTAAAAAAATCCCCTTGGTGTGAAAGGGTTAATCATTTAAATTGAAATTGATCCCAAAAAGGGCTGTACTTTAGCCCGATAAATTAAGGCACCTTTGAAAAAATTAAAATTTAAATACTTTATGCATTTGAAACCAAAAAATTTTGGGGAAACCTAATTTTTGAAAATGATTGCCCAACAAATGAAAGCGGGTGTTTAAAAGGCCCCCCCGGCATATATTTTTTAGCCATAGCATAACCGCATTAAACTTTTTTACCCAAACTCAATGTTTTAGGGTTTTACTCACATTTTAAAAATAGCTCCCAAGAATTCATTTTTCTACGGGACAATGCTTATATGATCTTCTTTCTAAATGTACAAATAAGAAAAGACTTAGAAATACAATGCATTAGCACATTTTGAAAACATTGGAAGCATGTGAAAAAAATTTTACCATTAAAATAAAATTTTTTCGGGCATTAGAATTTGTTGTTTTAATTAAAATTTTTCTATGATAAAAAAACTAGTCATTTTTAAAAAATATGTTTATGATTTTTTTAAGGCGCGTCCAAAACGATGAAAAAGGGCCCGACAGGAAAACTTTGTTTACCAAATCACGTTTAATACTTGATTTTGGGAGAGGGGGAGTGGGGGGCACGAACGGAGGCAAAATGTCTTTTGGGGGGAAAAACCAGGGCAAACCGTCAAAATTTTTTCTTTGCTTGCTGGTTTGAGGGCGGAAGGACGTGTTTATCCCGTCTATGAAACAACAGGGGGCGGGGGAAAGGGGCAAACCCTTCAACAACATTTGTCACTCACAAATGGATTTGGGGGGGCTTCACCCCCCCATATTAAAAAATTTTTTCCCACTTTGACAGGCATTAAGGCAGCCCGTGCCCCCCATTTTGAAAAAAAATTCACCTCCCGGGAATTCTGTCGGGCTCTGTCCGATAGTATGGACCCTCCCGGGGAACTGCTCCATCGGGGTAGCATGCAAAATCGAAGAAATACGCCAGGGGGAGAGACCGTCAGGAAACTGCCCGATTGTGTGGACGTCCCCCTTTTAACAAGTTTTTTGGGAAAATGTTTTTTTAAAATGAAATCAGGAGCAAGAGTAAATCAAATGACAAAAACTTCAAAAAAAGTGCAAATTTGCTGTAGAATTATAATAATGAGAAATTTTTTCCCCTAACACTGTACTGCTTTTCGGGTAGGCCTACCTATCAGGGTGTTAAACGGCTGGGGAGCAGGGGCCCTGCCCTTCCCCCTCCGGGAAAAGATGGAGTTTTCCCCCCTGTAGTGCGGCCCCCCGGGAAGTGGGGGGGTGGTCTTGTGGATCTCACTGTTTTCGGGTGCCCCTTTCCTTAGGGGGGGGGGGGGATGGGGCCAGGCCCCCTTTTTAGTTTTTAAAAAAGAGTAAAGGTGTCATTTAACAAAATGGGAAATTTAAAGGAGATGTCAAAATTTCTGCTTATTTTAAATATTTAATGTTATTAAATTTAATTATCTATTTTTCAAAATTTTGTTTTAAATTTGCCCAAAAAAATGGTAATAAATGGCACTAAATGATATGCCAAAAGTAAAAGTGTGTATGTTGCAGATCACCCCAGTCAGAGGGATGTCAAAGCTTTCCCCCATGTGGCCCGAGTGCTCCATTCACTGTTGTAAGGTAAAATGTCTAGCTTTTTTTCCCTTTTAAACCTGTTTGGGAAAACTTTTTTTTTCCCTTGGTACTTCGGGTCCTGCGATATATACATTGCCCATTTGATTTTCCCAAGGGGATCATTCACTATTATCAAAAGGGATTGGCGTGGTTGGGAAAACTAGGCGTTTTTAAAACAAAAAAGAAACTTCTTGAAAGAATTTGGGCCCCCAAAAATTTTTCTGACAATTTCTTTGAAAAAAGTTTAAGACAAAGCATCTGCAAATGGAAACCTTTTGATGAGGCTTCAGTCTAGGATAATCTGCATTACATTTTTGTTTGTATTTTACTCATACTAGTACCAAAATATTTCCCACAGCTGATATTAAAATAATCTCCTCAATGACTAATAGTTTATGAAAAAAAGGTTTAATTACTAATTTTTCATATTAAAAATTAAACACAATCACAGTCATGGCCCAAAGGAAGTGTTGCTGATACTTTTTAACAGGGTTCAAAAATGTGTCAACAATTTTAACCCTTTTGGTTAAAAATACTTTTGCTTGGAATCCTTAAAAAAAAATATTTTGGAATTATTTTTGAAAATTTGATGAGTGAGTAAAAGGGGAAAAATTTCGAAACCCGGAAATAAAAAATGGAAATTGAAAATTTTGCTGTAGAAATTTTACCATCAAAGATGAAAAATTTACCCTAAAACTGTACGGGGTTTTTAGGAAAAACTTTGCTGTTAAATTCAAAAATCCCAAAAAACCCTGGTGGGAAAGGGGGAGCTGGTTTTTTTTACGGGAGCAGGCCCCTGAGGGGAAATGTGGGGGTAAAATTTTTTGGGTGTCCTGTGTCTGGGGCCACCATGGAGGTCGTATGCCCCTTTCTACCTCCATGGGACCCTCAAACCCCCTTCTAACAAGAAGTTGTGTGAGGGGACAATGGCATTCAACAAAATAGGGGGTTAAAGGGTGTAACACAAATTTATAATTTATTTATATATGTATATTTTTATTAAAAAGAAAAAAAGACAAATAAAAACAGGGAATGAATCAGATTTAAAAAGTGTGTGTACTATTGCAGATCAGGGGGAGGGGGGAGCGGGGGTCACAGATCAGGGGGAGGGGGGAGCGGGTGTCACCCGATCAGGGGGAGGGGGGGGCGGGGGGTCACAGACAGGGGCCCCGGGGGAGCGGGGTTTTCACAGATCCGGGGCAGGGGGGACGGGGGTCACAATCAGGGGGAAGGGGGGGGGGGGGGTGTCAAAAGATCAGGGGCAGGGGGGGGGGGTGTCACAAGGGGTCGGGGCAGGGGGGGGGGGGTGTCACAGATCAGGGGGAGGGGGGGCGGGCGGGGGCACGATCAGGGGGAGGGGGGGGCGGGCGTCACAGATCAGGGGCAGGGGGGGGCGGGGGTCACAGATCAGGGGGAGGGGGGGGCGGGTATCACAGATCCGGGGCAGGGGGGAGGGGGGGTATCCCCAATCAGGGGGAGGGGGGGGCGGGTGGGCACCGATTTAGGGGCAGGGGGGGGGCGGGTTTTCAAAAGATCAGGGCAAGGGGGGAGCGGGGGCCCCAGATCAGGGGCAGGGGGGACGGGTGGGCACAGATCAGGGGAGGGGGGGGTGGGTTTTCAAGATCGGGGCCGGGGGGGCGGGTAAACACAGACGGGGGGGGGGGCCCCGGGGGGTCACGACAGGGGCAGGGGGGGGGCGGGTTTTCACGTCAGGGGCAAGGGGGGGGGGCGGTATCAAGATCAGGGGCAGGGGGGGGGTGGGATCACGATCAGGGGCAGGGGGGGAGCGGGTATTTAAGATGGGGGAGGGGGGAGCGGGTGTCCAGATCAGGGGCAGGGGGGGAGCGGGGGGCCCCAGATCAGGGGGAGGGGGGGGGGTGGGTATCACAGATCAGGGGCCCGGGGGGGGGCGGGGGATCAAGAAACAGGGGCAGGGGGGGGATTTGGGGATCAAAAATCAGGGGCAGGGGGGGGGCGGGTATCCCAGATCAGGGGGGGAGGGGGGAGGGGGATCACAGATCAGGGGGGAGGGGGGGAAAGGGGGGATCACCGATCAGGGGCAGGGGGGGGCGGGGGAAACACAGATCAGGGGCCCGGGGGGGGCGGGTTTCACAGATCAGGGACGGGGGGGAGGGGTATCACGATCAGGGGGAGGGGGGGGGCGGGATCCCCGATCAAGGGGGAGGGGGGGGACGGGTTTTCACAGATCAGGGGCAAGGGGGGGGCGGGGAAACACAGATTTAGGGGCCCGGGGGGAGTGGGTACACATATAGGGGCAAAGGGGGGGGCGGGGAAACACAGATAAGGGGGAGGGGGGAGCGGGGGATCACAGATCCCGGGACAGGGGGGAGGGGGGTATACAGTCAGGGACGGGGGGGGCGGGCATCAAAAAATCAGGGGGAGCGGGGATCCCCAGACAGGGGAGGGGGGGGGCGGGTATTACAGATCAGGGGCAGGGGGGGGCGGGCATCACAGATCAGGGGCAGGGGGGGAGCGGGTACACAGATCAGGGGGGAAAAAGGGGGGGCGGGGTCACAATCAGGGGCAGGGGGAAGCGGGTACACAGATCAGGGGCAGGGGGGGGGGCCCGGGGATCACAAAATCCCGGGGCAGGAGGGAGCGGGTATCAAGATCAAGGGGGAGGGGGAGCGGGTATCACGACCCGGGGCAGGGGGGAAAACGGGTATCACAGATCAGGGAGGGGAAGGGGGGGCATCACGATCAGGGGGAGCGGGGGATTTACAATCAGGGGCCGGGGGGGGCGGGTATCACCGATCAGGGGCAGGGGGGAGGGGGGCCCTCACAGATCAGGGGAGGGGGGAAGGGGGGCATCACCGACCCGGGGGGAGGGGGGGGGCGGGGGCCCTCACAGATAGGGGCAGGGGGAAGCGGGCATCACAGATCAGGGGCAAAGGGGGGGGGCGGGCATCCCCGTCAGGGGCAGGGGGGAGCGGGCCTCACAGATCAGGGGCAGGGGGGAGCGGGCTACAGATCAGGGGGAGCGGGCTCAAAGGTTTAGGGGCAGGGGGGAGCGGGTTTTCACAGATCAGGGCAGGGGGGGGGGGGGCGCACAAAATCAGGGGGAGCGGGGGATCACAACAGGGGCAAGGGGGGGCCCGGGGAAACACAGATCAGGGGCAGGGGGGAGCGGGGGATCACAGTCAGGGGGAGCGGGGATCACAGATCAGGGGCAGGGGGGAGCGGGGGATCACAGATCAGGGGCAGGGGGGGGCGGGCATCACAGATCAGGGGGAGCGGGCATTTTCAGATTTAGGGGCCAGGTCGGAGCGGGCATCACAGATCAGGGGCAGGGGGAGCGGGGATCACAGATCCCGGGGCAGGGGGGAGGGGGCATCCCCCAGGTCCCCACCACCTTCCCCTTTAAGCCCGTGCTCCATTCTTTTTTTCAGGTAAATGCCCCTAAAAAACCCCATTTTTTTTTTTTATTAGATACAGTTCTACATTTTTAATTAAAAAAAGTGAAAATTTAAAATTTTATCAAAAGCCCGGGTCCATCCATTGTTCAGCGTTTTGAAGTGTTTTCTGAAACTTTTTAAAAAAAAATAATGATAGGATGGAAAAATTTTAAAAATTTTTTTTTGCTTTTAAAAAACCTTTAATAAAAAGGAAGTTGACCAACCCTTTACTGGGTTTTCAGTTATTTAATTTTGCTTTTCAAGGAGGAAATGGTTTTGATGCAGCAATTCCCCGAAAAAGTGGGGGTTTCTGTCTCTCCACCTCCCAGAGAGGAGGTGGCTGTGGGGGCGCCGTCCTCCCCTGGAAAGGGGGACAGTCCTGTACATCCCACAAATACTGGTGGGTCCCTTTCCCTTCCTTGGCGTGGATGGGGCCCCCCTTTCCCACACTTGTTTGTGGGAAAAAAAGCTTTATATTTTTCATTTAAAAAAAATATTTTATTTAAGTGTTTTAATGTCGGGGAAAACTCTCCCCTTTTAAAATGACTTTTTTTTTTTTTTATTTTTTTCTTCATGATAAAACTAGCTAAATATAAAAATTTCTTCATTTTCAAAAAAGCCCTTAAACTCTGAAAATAAAGGGCAATTTATTTCAAAAAATTTGGGTTTTTTTCCCAGTGTGTCAACGACCGACTTTTGTGGGGCTCCCCTGAAATAAGGGGTGGGTTTTTTTTACCAGTACTGCCTGTAGGGCCCCTTTCCCCGGCAATCCACCCGCCCCTCTTATATCTTAGTGGGAGACCTCACTTAAAAGGGTTTCCTTCTACCGTCAATTTAAAACTATTTTCCGGGATATATTACAAATTTTAAACCCACCCTCACACAGGGCTTGTAAATTTTTAATTGGGGAAAATACAAGTAAGTCCCGTATGATGCTTTAAAAATTTTTTATATCTGGCGACTACGTAATTTTTGACGGTTTCCCGGGGTGGATATTTTTTACGGGCCCCCCAATGTTTTTTTTTTTCCATTATAGTTTGGGGGTGGTACACTTAATTGCCCGGGATTATAAAAAGTGGTTTAAAACCCCCTGGTGCTCGGGTCCCCCAACCAACC
>JACEEZ010000812.1:0-61077 GCA_016584305.1 Chionoecetes opilio | reverse complement strand
TAAAATTTTATTAATTTTTTGGGGACTTTAAAGTTGCAAAAATTTTTGCACCCTTAAAGGTGCATTTGCTGCCTATTGGTGCAAAAGTGCACCCCCCAAAAAGGGGGCAAAAGTTGCACCTAAAAAGGGTTCAAACCTCACCCCTAAAGGTGCATTTTTTTCCCCCCAAAAGGGTGCTTTTTTTTGCCCCCTTAAAAAATTTTTCTAATGGGGATACTAAAACGGTGACTTGACGAACGGGTTATCATTTTGTTTTGACTAAGACCATACCGGATTTACTGGGTAGTTCTAAAAAAATGACTAACCATTGTTACTCACGGGGACTAATTTGTGTTACTCTTTTTTTAGCCCCCACGGCTTTAGTATGCAAAGTTAGTCACCATGAAAACTTTTTTTTGTTGTGAAATGTTTTTATAAGTTTAAACAGCCCTTATATCTTAATGGGCTAAGGTTTGCAACACCCCTTAAAAATTACTAATCTGAAATATCTTAAAATTTAAACCCATAAATATTCCTAAATCATTATATAACAGCGCAAGGGTCATATGCTCTGGCGGGCCGCTGGGGGGGCCCCCCGGGTGAGCCTCTACAAATTCCCACGGCCCTACGTCGTACACTTCCAGGGGCCGCCGATAAACATACGGAGGGCCTCCGGAGGCCCCCCGTCTTTGGTTTCGGGGAATTTTTTACCCGGTATCTACATATGTGCTTCTCCTGCCACACCTAAACATTTCCTTCTTTTTGTTTAATGTCCTAATTTTCCCGGGTACTTGCATTTCGAGGAGATAATTCCGTAGTGGGAGGTTGAAAAGATGCGGAGGGAAGCCTTTTTTAAAGTTGCACTTGAATATCAAAAACACCTCTGGGAAATGTTGAATAGGCCATATCAGCCCGAAAAAATGCCCAAAGGCGCGCGAGGACTTTCAAATCAAGATGGCCAAGTTTTTTCAAAATTTTTGATGTAATACCTCGCGAGTAGCCCCCCTTTTAAATTTTCGTAACTCCCCAAAGCAACACTGGAAAATTTTGGGAAAGACTTAGGGCATTTTTTGTTACCGCCGTGCCTTGCTACTCCCCTTGCAGGGTTTCCCCTCATAAGAAACAGTACTGTTCTATATAAGTTTTTGCCGGTACAATACCCCCCAAATTCTCTCTCTCTCTTTTCTCTCTCTCCTCTCTCCTCTCTCCCTCTCTCTCTCTCTCTCTCTCCTCTCTCCCCCCCCCCTCTCCCCCCGCTCCCTCTCTCCCCTCTCTCTCCTCTCTTCCCCCTCTCTTCTCCCCTTCCTCTCTCTCCTCTCCTCTCTTTTTTCCCCCGCCTAAATAGCCCCTTTTTGCGGATTGTTTCTAAAAGGATTTAATTGTTTTTCTTTCTCTTTTTTTTCCCTCCCAAAAAATTTCTCTTTTTTTTTTTTTCCTTTATTTAGTAAATTTGCTTTTTTTTTGACAAAGTTACTGTGGGGATTTTTGAAAATTCATATTCTAAAAAATTAATATAATTTTAATAAAAAAACTTTTTTAAAAATAAAAGTACCAAAAAAAGATTTTTGATAAAATTTTCTTTGGTTTGAAACCCCCCGGGTTTTGAATTTTTCATTTTATGGTTTTGGGTTGATTTATATCGTAAAAAATTTAGATATTTTGGGTTTTAATAAATAAATTTTAAAAAATAGATAAGAGTTTATATTATTCCCCCAAATTCATTTGTAGAAAGCTTTAACAAAGTACAAGTACCCGGGGAAAAATAGAAAGATAGTAGGGGTCTCCCCCCCCTTTGAGGGCCGCGAGCTCCTCACTCCTCGAGCAGGGACCAGTCACCGCCGCGACAAGCCTGCTGGCTCGCTCTTTGGGGGCCCGGCGTTGTGACAGTGTGCCGGAGCCCAAGGCACAGCACAGCAACAACCCGACCTGAGGAGGGCGCGCCAACGGCTGGCCCATCAACGCCTCCGGAGGAACAGCACCATCACCCGCCGCGGCGCACAAGTGGTCAGGAGCTTCAGCAGCGTCCTTTAAAGCGCCACGTTGGCGGCACCCACGCACGCGTTCAGCATCAAAGAGTTGGTGCTGTCTGCCCTCCACCGCACAATCAGCCGCACACCTCGCAGTGCCACTCGTGCCACTCGGCACCTCCTCCTCGCAGGCCGCACAATCCTTATCCCGCCTGCCTGTGCTCCGCATGCAGGGGGCCGCGCCACCAGGCGCGTACCACTAGCCTGTCGTGACCAGCACGAAGGCCATGCACGCCGCCTGCAACCACGCTCGTCACCTCATCAGGGCGCGAGGACGCCACCAGGAAGGGCCGGTGTCTTCCAGCAAGGGCACCCCGCGCCGTACATGCACACAGCCGTGCCGCCACGGGCACTGCCAGGTTAGAGACCACAGCAGGGCGGGCAGCGAGGGCAAGTGGCTGTCCTGACGTCCAGGCAAGGTGGTCTCGGGCACAATGGAGAAGATCGGCAACTTGCAACCTGCTGGTTGAGACTGTCGCTTGTCTAAACCAGAGTTGACGGAGAGCCGTTGCCATCGTCGTCATCTTGATGTCGTCAAGAGGAATGTCAAAGATCCGTCATCCTTGCATTCTCCTCGTCGCTGCTTTCTTCTTCATAATATAACGACGGGTGGAAGTAGATCCAGTTGTTCCCTGCCTCTATGGGGTGAGAGGGTGTCAACACCGCCAGACTGGTTGCCTGGAGGGCTGACTCACGCGTTCCAACCTGCGGATTCTTCATAATTATAACGACGGGGGAATGTATTTCGAACTTGAGTCTCGCAGTACCTCGTGGACGTCGAATATTTGTTCTCAGTCTCGTCCTCGCTGTCGATATTCCATGCGTCCCTGCGAGGTCGGGAATTTATTCGACCTGAGTGTCTCGTAGGGGAGAATGAACAGTCCATCCCCGCTTCCTCCTCCCGGGGGTCGCCGCCCTTCAGGTGTGATGCGGGGCAGCACCGAGGCCGCCTGCCGTTACAGAAACCGCCGTGAAGGGCTGCCCTGAGTCCTGCGGCGCCCTCCAGCCTGCCGCCCCCGAAGACTGAAGACGAGGACCGCGCTGTCCTAAATTTTTGTTAGGCCGCAGACTCTTTAGAAGGTCATCAAAGGTCATTGCATAGTGAAGACGGGCTCTGGCCGTCCCGCCAGGCAGTTTTTTCTGACCGAGGGGGGTTCCCGTCTTTCTTGCTCAAGGCTTCCCATCTTCATCACGGCCGCCTGGGCGGAGGTTGTTTCCGCTCCGAAGCCGTCGTGAGCACACTGCATCCTCGCGGGGGAGGTGAAAGGAGCGATCACCCGCCTCCCCGCGCCCACCAGCACCCGCACGAGTACCAGCACGTGCGCCTCCCGTAGCACAGCGTGAATGGCGTCCCACGGGGCCCTCTGCCCCCCTGCACGGCGAGGCTCGAGGTGACCTTTCAGGTGTGAAGATTTTGTTTCATTTTTGTGGTGTTCATATTGGAAATGACTATGTTTGTCACGAAATGAGTTTTGGGGCGTCATCGGGGCACGGCATAAAAAGGTGTTGGTAGTGCCCGGTGTGTGGCGTGGTGGGTGGGGCAAGGTGTGGTAGTAGTAGTTCAGTACTGTTTTCCATTATTTCGTATGTAACTTGCATAGTAGACTAGATTACTACGTAGACCGATTTACGCAGTATAGAATCATATACAATAAACAAACACAGTATTATAAGCTAGTTTGCACATACAGTGACAGCACAAGCTTACAGGTATTTACATCACTTCTAACCATAAATCTCAAACAAAAAAACTCATACAAACAGGAAAAAATGACTCTTAACACGCTAAAAACGAGAAGCGGGAGGAGAAGGAGGACCGCCACGTATGCCTGGGATCTCAAGACGGTGTATTTACCGAACACAAACGGCGGGCGGCTCAAATACTGCAACACAAAACAAAAATAGAAAGGAGTAAATAAAGCAGAAAAGAGTTAATGAGAACCGGAACGGCTGACATTCGCTCCCAAACAGGAACAAAAATAGAACACAAAGCTCGTTTAAAGCCAAACCACGCACTGAGTTGACCAGCCAATCACTCGCTCACTGTAAACCAGTTTGTGACTTAACTAACACTCATTTCACAGATCAAATCAATGTAAATTACAAACAGTGGATGAAATGGACCGTGGGTTTCCGTAATTGTTTTGGGGGTCCATCATCATATACTTATTTACAGCCTTCTTTCTTTCCTCTTATATTATATACGTCTCATATTCCCTAGATTATTTTACTTCCCCAGCGACATACACTTTTTCCCTTCTTTCTTTCCTCTTATACTCCAGGTGTCTGTGTCCCAAGTATTTCCCCGAGGTGAAACATCACTTCGCATGACTTATTTTTCCTTTCACACACACATAGCCTACATATCCTTTACATGCGATACTCATTCCTTATCATTCCTATTTCTGATGTCTGGCACTTTCTCCCTTTTTGGCCATAAATCATCAATCCTTATCCTAACCATTACGTAGATAACACTTAGTCGCCAGGACACACGTTTCTTTTTTATTTACAAAGTCTGGTGGCGTTATACTACATTTTTACACCATGATTTCAAGTAAAGTTAGAAGTGGCTATCTAAGAGTCTGTGTCATTTTGTGTCTTCATTGTCACGGTTTGCTTGGCATGTAATCTCTTCTCTCCTTCCTTCTCTCTCGCTCTTCAGCTCTCGCTCTCGCTCTCGCTCTCGTCGCTCTCGCTCTCGCTCTCGCTCTCGTCTCTCGCGCCTCTCGCTCCTCGCTCGTCGCCTCTCTCTCTTCTCTCCTCTCTCATCTCTCTCTCTCTCTCTCTCTCGCGCTATCGTCTCTCTCTCTCTCTCGCTCTCTCTTCTACTCTCACTCTCCTCTTCTCTCTCTCTCTTCTCTCTCTCCTCTCTCAGCTCTCTCTCTCTCTCTCTCATCTCCTCTCTCCCTCTCTCCTCTCTCTCTCTCTTCTCTCTCCTCTCTCTCTTTCTCTTCTTCGTCTTCTCTCTCTCTCGCTCTCTGATAGCCAATTTCTTCCTTCAATTTTCAGTACTACCACAACTCCTCCCTCCTTCCTCCCTCTTCTCCTCCTCCTCCTCCTCCTCCCTCCTCGCTCCTCCTCCTCCTCCTCCTCCTCCTCCTCCTCCTCTTCCTCCTCCTACTCCTCATTTCAACCTCATCTGCAAGCCCCAACTAACCCATCCCGATATTAAAGCTTGTTACTTTAATGCCCTTAGTATACGTAACAAATTTCATGATTTAGAGGAACTAGTTTATTCAGAACAATACGACATCATCGGAATTTCCGAGTCATGGATAGATCGACAAATAGAGATTTTTTTTGGCTGAATTTGCGATCCCGGGGTATAAACTTATTAAGCTCAGAAAGGCTTCGAAGAGCAGGAGGAGGTGTTTTTATTATATATAAAGTCCTGCCTTCATCCCTTGTCTTGCCTTGTCGAGAGCTGTTTGGGTATGGGAAAGGAGCCTGCAGGGGAAATCGCGCGTGGTGACCCCCGGGAGTGGCGTCGTAGGGTGGGCGAGGCGACGCGCCCCCGGTGTATGCCCAATGATTGATTGATTCACCCCCTTTGTAGTATCTAAGCACGAAACTGATAACAGTAATGTAATTTTCGTTCAACTAAATCGTCATTCTCAAAAAGTAGTAATTGGCCTTGTTTATCGACCTCCAGCTCAAACAAATACAATTGACGAAGAACTCTTGAACAAATAGCGGAAATTAGTTCTCAGAACGAAGCGTAATTTTGGGTGATTTTAATATTCCCTTTTACTTTTGGGGGCGCCTCGCTTACAAACATTCGGGCACACTCTCTATTCAAATCTCCAAAAAGTGCTTATACCAACACGTCGATCATCCAACGAGAGGCGAAAATATTCTAGATCTTATTTCAAAACTAACGAAAATTTTGGTCAGTAACGTTAACGTCGGATCCGAATTTAGTAGCAGTGCCCACCGGGCGATACTTTCAGTATTAACATCAGTAAAAACAAGCGAATTCAAAAGTAAGAACAGTTCTTGATTATCGAAAGCAGACTTCAGAAAACTAAAAAGAATCTTAACGAACACCGTTTGGGAAATGTTATCTCAAAGTAACGACATAAATGTAGCATGGCATGAATTCACCGGTAAGCTTAACTTAGAAATAAAATCCTCAATACCGATGCGATATAGGCGATCTTTTCAAAACTTTAAAACCGAAATGGTGGACCCGCGAAATCAAGGACAGCCTTGCAGTTTAAAAAGCGTGCATATGAAAAACACAAAGAAACACAAAATGAAGACGAAAAACGCGATCACGACAGAATTTAGACGAAATACACAAAAAAACTCATTAACCAGAGCAAGAAAGTTTTTGAAGTACGTATTCCCGAAATGAGCATATCAAACCCTAAAGAATTCTACAGCTATGTTAAAAAGAAAAAGTAATGACGTCAACCATAGGACCGTTGGAAATGGAAATGGCGATCACACAAAAATGAAGTATCTATGGCGGATACTCTAAATAACTTTTTTGCATCAGCCCTTCACAGTAGAAAAACACCGCAAAATCAACCCATCCCGAAAACCCAGAACAAAGGTACTTGCCTCAGCTCATTACCTTTCAGGAATGGACATTTTGCTCGCGATAATACATGAAAATTAACAAAGCTACTGTCCAGAAAAAATTTCGCCACGCAATTAAAGAAGCAAAGAACGAAATAGTAAAACCACTTTCCATCTTATTTAATAAGTTTTTACTCACCGGAAATGTACCGTGCGAATGGAAACTAGCAAATGTCACACCCATATTTAAAAAAGGAAGCAAGTCGCAGCCCGGAAACTATCACTCGATCAGTTTAAATCAGTTGCTGGAAAATTAATGGAATCCATCATAAGAGACAAAATCGTGAAGTTCTTAGAAGAAATGACATTAATCAAAGATTCGCAGCATGGATTCAAAATACGCTCATGCCTCTCAAACTTACTTGATTTTTACAATAGGTATTCAAAATGTACGCAACACGAGGGCAGTAGACGTAGTTTACCTCGATTTTCAAAAAGCGTTCGACAAAGTTCCTCATAAGCGTCCCCATTAGCAAAGTAAAAAACTCATATAAGGAATAACAGGCCATCTTTCAAATTGGTATTAAAACTGGCTGTCAAATCGTAAAAAAAGGGTGGTAATAAATGGAAATTTTTCTGACTGACCAGTATAAATATGGTGTTTTTCCCCAAGGATCAGTTTTCGGACCTATCCTGTTCTTAATATACATAAAATTTCATTGACGAGGGAATCACATGCAGGATATCGAAATTTGCTGATGACACGAAAATCACAAACATAGCCTCTACGAATCTCAGCGCCAACTCATACAAAACGACTTAAAAACGCTAACAGAATGGTCAAAACATGGCAAAAGAATTTCAACCTTGACAAATGTCATGTACTACATATCGGTAATAACAACCCTCATAAAAATTACGTGATGAACGATTTCCAACTAACAAGTGTTGATAAGAAAAAGATTTAGGCGTTATAATCTCGAAAGATCTCAAACCGAATAACCAAATTATAAGAGTAGTTAAAAACTGCAAATAAAAGGGTTGGCTTTATTGGACGAACTTTCAGTTTCAATCTGAAAAGTTATACTCACTCTTTTAATTCACTTGTTCGCCCCCATCTAGAATACTGTGTGCAGTTCTGGTCACCTTATTAAAAAAGGGCATAGATAAATGAAAAAATACAGCGCAGAGTAACCAAAATGATACCTAGATTGCGTAATAAATCATACGAAAAAACGGCTCAAAGAACTTAAAATTATTCCCACTAACAAACGAAGGATAAGAGGGGACCTCATCGAAGTCTTTAAAATCTTCAAGGATTTCGAGCGTAGTCCCAGAAAATCTTTTCACGCTAGACCGGTCAAGCTCAACTAGAAACAACGGATTTAAAATAAGCAGGAAAAGGTTTGTAACGAACGAAGCAAGTACTTCTTCACAAAACCCTGTTGTAACGTATGGAATGGGCTGCCGTCAGACGTAGTAAACTCAAATACAATAAATCATTTTAAAAATCGCCTCGATAAATATTTCATATCAAAACCCCGGTTGTCACTGTTTATCTCTGAAAAATAAATTTATCTCGCGGGGCCCCTGATACTTACTCTCATTGCGTAAAATGATTGCGAGTCGTGTCTACACAACCCCTCCCACACGTCTCAGACAGCCCCGAGTAAACGGTCACTACTATAACTTTTTACCTGTGACGGGCTGTGGTTCAGTAAGGGGCCCCGTCAGTTAGTGACCACCATCGGGTTTATATACCAGGGGTCACTGCTGCAGGGGCATTGAAGTGCACGGCGTCCTACTTGGAAAGTGCCATACCGCAGTGGATTGAAACGGAGCTGGGGCTGATTGACTGCTGCCTCCCCAAAAAAGCGCTAGGGAAGGCTACCGCACCACCCTTGACCTCCACACTGTGTTCACAAACCCTTACAAAACACACATAACATGACCCATCTATCAAGCCTAAACCTACCCCCACAAACTAGTAGTAGTTAGCCATAGATTACAGCTTTTTAAATTTCCTCACAAATTCCATGCAGTTTTTCTATATTGCATGGTATCACTTCTTTTCCGGCCCCTTCGGCTGGAGGGATGGGTGGGTGGGGAGGAGCCTTCTACTTCCTATCCTTTCTCTCTTATTATCTAGTTAGTGTAGTGTAGTTAAAGCAAAAAGCCTTGTAAGGACCTATCGGTCTGTTGCTGTTTTGTGTTTTCCTTTGTATGCCTTTGTATTCCCCCTCCTCCTCCTCCTCCTCCTTCCTCCCCTTTCCCCCTCCTACATGTTCCCATGGTAAGAAAAAGTTTGAATAACATAAACAGACCCAGTTTGGATGAATAATGAGATCCAACAAATCATTGGCAGAAAGCGCCGAGCGTATAAAGTTTACAAAAAAAAGATCAAATGCAGACTGCGATTCTAGAGAATACAATGACGTCAAACGTCGCTGCAAAGGACTAATTAAGTCTAAAAAGCGCGAGTATGAAGAAAAAAAATTTCAAAGGAATCCAAATCAAACCCGAAAAGGTTTTCTTTCAATACGTTCGAAGTAAGAAAAACGTCAAAACAAGTATTGGACCACTGAAAAATAATAATAATATCTTGGAAAATTTGATAATAAGAGTATGGCGTTCGTACTCAATGAATATTTTTAATGCGGTATTTTATTAAAGAAGACAAAACTCCATTACCAGAACCAGTAAACATGTATGCAGGACTCGAAAGGGTTTAGACTGGTAATAGGAGAGATAACAAGACGAAATATCAAGTATTTGCTGAAACTTGACCCAGCAAAATCCGTGGGGGGGGACGAAATCTCGCCGCGACTACTTCGCGAATGTCCAGTCAACTTTCGCTCCCATTAAAGATTATTTTCAATAAATCGCTATGTGAAAAAAATGTTCCTATATGGGGAAATTAGCTAATGTTACACCGATATTCAAGAAAGGGAGTAAGAGCCTCGCAAGTAATTATCGCCCAATTAGTCCTAACGTCCGTGATTGTTAAACTATTTGAGAAAATATTGCGGGATAAAATAGTGTCTTTTCTCGATGAAAATAACTCAATACTAAACTCCCAGCATGGTTTTCGAAAAAAGAAAATCCTGCTTAACAAACCTACTGGATTTTTTTAATGTCATTTATTCAACTGGGACGCTAAAATTCCCTCGGATGTAATATACCTTGATTTTCAAAAACCCTTCGATACAGTTCCACATAAGCACTGTTGCCCAAGCTAAGGGCACATGGCATAGGAAACAATTATGTTCATGGATTGGCGATTGGCTTTCAAATCGTAAACAACGGGTATTAATAAAGGGTGAGGCATTTTGATTGGTTAGATGTCCTAGTGGGGTGCCTCAGGGCTCGGTCTTGGTCCTACTCTTTTTCTGATATAATCAACGATCTGGACTGCGGACTTGTATCAAAAATATAAAAATTTGCGATGACACCAAATTAGGCGGTAAAGCATATACTAGAGAAAACTGCGAACTCATACAAATGATCTCGACAAACTATCAGATTGGAGTGATAAATGGCTATTAAATTCAATTCCGATAAATGTAAAGTATGCATATAGGCAACGATAACCTCAAATATAACTATCAAATGCAAAATAAATCGTTAACTAAAGTACAGCGGGAAAAAGGATCTAGGTGTCATCATCAGTAATGATCTGAAACCAGTTCGCATTGCCTAGCGCCAGTAAAAAGGCAAATATGATGTTGGGCTTTATTAAACGTAACTTTGAACATAAAACCCCGAAAGTAATGACACAATTATACACGCCCTTTGGGTTTAGGCCGCACTTGGAATATGCCGTTCAATTCCTGGTCGCCCTGTTTCGTAAAAGATCAAGCCAAATTGGAATCAGTGCAAAGAAGAGCAACCAAACAAATTCCATCTCTGCAAAATTTCATCTTATGAAGAGAGACTGGGGAAAACTTAATTGTTTTCCTTAAAGGATCGTAGAATCGTGGGGACTTGATAGAAACCTTTAAGATCCTAAAAGGTTTTTGAGGGCATTAATCAAGAGGACCTATTCGAGCTTTCAACCCCAAGTGACAACAAGAAATAAGGGTTTTAAAAACTAAACGGTCAACGTTGCATCACCGATCTCCGTAAAAATTATTTCATGTTAGAGTCGTTGATCGAGGGGAACAATTTACCAGCAAATGTTGTCGGAGCCAACACAATAACTACTTAAAAACAGACTTGACGCGCACTGTAAAGTAAATGGGTATTGATTGCGAATTCGTATCTAGTCCCCGTATCGATTAGTTGTAGTGGTAGTGGTAGTTGTAGTTAGTATTTTTCATATCCTATCAGTCTGCACCATGAAATTTCCCCATGTTCCTATCCTCTTTAGGGACATGGTATCATTTTCAAACTGTTTTCTTACAAGTATTTGATAGTTAGTAGTATGTAGTTCAGCAGATACCCTCGCTATGGACCAATAGGTCTCCTGGTGTCTGTTACCCCTATGAAATCCTATGTAATCCTCCTCCTCCTTCTCCTCCTCCTCCTCCTCCTCCTCCTCCTCCTCCCCTCCCCCTTCCTCCTCCTCCTCCTCCTCCTCCTCCCCCCCCCTTTTCTCCTCCTCCTCCTTTAAAGCGTAATATTCGGTGTTTTTTAATATTCCCGTTACTAGTTGGGCGCCTCGCTTACAACACATTCGGGGCACACTCTCTATTAAAATCTCCAAGAAAGTGCTTTATACCAACACGTGGATCATCCAAACGAGAGGCAAAAATATTCTAGATCTTATTTTAAACAACTAACAAAAAATCTTGTCAGTCACTTTAACGTCGGATCCGAATTTAGTAGTAGTGACCACCGGGCGATTACTTTCAGTATTAACATCAGTAAGACAAGCGAAGTCGAAAGTAAAGAAAAAGTTCTTGATTATCGAAAGGCAGACTTCGAAAACTAAAAAGAATCTTAACGAACCCGATTGGAATGTTATCTCGAAAGTAACGACATAAATGTAGCATGGCATGAATTCACCGGTAAGCTTAACTTAGCAAAAACAATCCTCAATACCGATGCGATATAGGCGATCTTTTCAAAACATTAAACCAAAATGGTGGACCCGCGAAATCAAGGACAGCCTTGCAGCTAAAAAGCTTTGCATATGAAAAACACAAAGAAACAAAAAAATGAAGACGACAAACGCGACACGACAGAATTAGACAAAATACGAAAAAACTCATTAAGCAGAGCAAAAAAATTTTGAAGTACGTATTGCCGAAATGAGCAAATCAAACCCTAAAGAATTCTACGCTATGTTAAAGGAAAAAGTAATGACGTCAACCATAGGACCGTTGGAAATGGAAAATGGCGAACACACTGAAAAAGAAGCATCTATGCGGATACTCTAAATAACTTTTTTTGCATCGTCTTCACAGTGAAAACACGCAAAATCAACCCATCCCGAAAACCCAGAAAAAAGGTACTTGCCTCAGCTCATTAACCTTTCGGAAAGTGACATTTTGCTCGCGATAAATAACATAAAATAAACAAAGCGCCTGGTCCTGACAAAATTTCGCCACGCATATTAAAAGAAGCAAAGAACGAAATAGTAAACCCTTTCCCATCTTATTTAATAAGTCTTTACTCACCGGAAATGTACCGTGCGAAGGAAAATAGCAAATGTCACACCCAATATTTAAAAAAGGAAGCAAGTCGCAGCCCGGAAAATATCGCCCAATCAGTTTAACTCATTGCTGGAAAATTAATGGAATCCATCATAAGAGACAAAATCGTTAAGTTCTTAGAAGAAAATGACATAATCAAAGATTCGCAGCATGGATTCAGAAATAAACGCTCATGCCTCTCCAACTTACTTGATTTTTACAATAGTGTATTCAAAATGTACGACAAAACGAGGGCAGTAGACGTATTTACCTCGATTTTCAAAAAACGTTCGACAAAGCTCCTCATAAGCGTCTCATTAGCAAGTAAAAGCTCATGGTATAACAGGCCATCTTTCAAATTGGATAGAAAACTGGCTGTCAAATCGTAAACAAAGGGTGGTAATAAATGGAAATTCTTCTGACTGGACCAGTGTAAATAGTGGTGTTCCTCAAGGATCAGTTCTCGGACCTATCCTGTTCTTAATATACATAAATGACATTGACGAGGGAATCACATGCAGGATATCGAAATTTGCTGATGACCACGAAAATCCACAACATAGCCTCTACAGAATCTCAGCGCCACTCATACAAAACGACTTAAACACGCTAACAGAATGGTCAAAAACATGGCAAATGAATTTCAACCCTGACAAATGTCATGTACTACTATCGTAATAACAACCCTCATAAAAATTACGTGATGAACGATTTCCAACTAACAAGTGTTTGATAAAGAAAAAGATTTAGGCGTTATAAAACCCCGAAAGATCTCAAACCGAATAACCAAATTATAGAGTAGTAAAAAAATGCAAATAAATGGGTTGGCTTTATGGACGGAACTTTCAGTTTCAAATCTGAAAAAGTTATACTCCAAATCTTTTTAATTCACTTGTTCGCCCCCATCTAGAATACTGTGTGCAATTCTGGTCACCTTATTATAAAAAAGGGCATAGATAAAATAGAAAAATACAGCGCAGAGTAACCAAAATGATACCTAGATTGCGTAATAAATCGTACGAAAATCGGCTCATAGAACTTAACTTATTCCCACTAAAAAAACGAAGGATAAGAGGTGACCTCATCGAAGTCTTAAAATCTTCAATGGATTTAAAGAACTTAGTCCCAGAAAATCTTTTCACGCTAGACCGGTCAAGCTCAACTAGAACAACGGATTTAAAATAAGCAGGAAACGGTTTTTTTAACGAACGAAGCAAAGTACTTCTTCACAACCGTGTTGTAAACGTATGGAATGGGCTGCCGTCAGACGTAGTAAACTCAAATACAAAAGAATCATTTAAAAATCGCCTCGATAAATATTTCAAATTCAAATCCCCGGTTGTCACTGTTTATCTCGGAATAATAAATTTATCTCGCGGGCCTCTGAAACTTACTCTCATTGCGTAAAATGATTGCGAGTCGCGTCTACACACCCCTCCCACACGTCTCAGACAGCCCCGAGTAAACGGTCACTACTACAAATTTTGACCTGTGACGGGCTGTGGTTCATAGGGCCCTGTCAGTTAGTGACCACCATCGGGATTTTATAAACCGGGGTCACTGCTGCAGGGGGCATTGAAGTGCACGGGCGTCCTACTTGGAAAGTGCACTACCGCAGTGGATTGAAACGGAGCTGGGGCCTGATTGACTGCTGCCTCCCAGAAGCGCCAGGCAAGGCTGCCGCACCACCCCGAACTTCCACACTGAGCCTACACCAACACTACATTAGACCTCATAACACACACAGATAGCCCCGAGTTAACGGTTCCACTACTACTCTCGACCTGTGACGGGCTGTGGTTCAGTTAGGGTCCTGACAGTTATGACCACCATCGGGATTTAAGGTACCAGGGGTCACTGCTGCAGGAGGCATTGAAGTGTACGGCGTCCTCATGGAAAGTTTCACAATCCGCAGTGGTTGAACGGAGCTGGGGGCCCGATTGACTGCTGCCTCCCAAGAAAGCGCCAGGCAAGGCTGCCGCACCACCCCTTGAACCTCCACACTGTGTTCCCACCATTACAAAACACACATAACATGACCTATCTATCAAGCACTAAACCTACCCCCACAAACTAGTAGTAGTTAGCCATAGATTACAGCTTTCAACTTTCCTCACAAATTCCATGCAGTTTTTCTATATTGCATGGTATCACTTCTTTTTCCCGGGCCCGCTTCGGCTGGAGAGATGGGTGGGTGGGGAGACCTTCTACTTCCTATCCTTTCTCTCCCTTTTTATCTAGTTAGTTGTAGTGTAGTTAAAGCAAACAGTCTTGTAAGGGCCTATCGGTCTGTTGCTGTTTGTGTTTCCTTTGTATTCCTTTGTATTCCTCCTCCTCTTATCCTACTACTACTACAAATGCAATTACGTAAACAACAACTTCCTCCTCCTCCTCTTCCTTCCTCCTACTCACATACCTGACATACCTAACTTGCATTGTAAATACTTCTATTGTAACAGGTGTTTTTCCCACAGCATGGAAGCACTCTATTGTTGTTCCTATTTTCAAGGCTGGTAACATGAATGAACCTAACAACTACCACCCTATTTCTCTCTTACCAATTATTTCCAAGGTACTAGAAAAAGTAATCGCATCTCAGCCCACCCAGTACTTAGAGACCAATCGCCTCCTTAGTAAAACTCAACATGGCTTTAGGACCGGCTTGTCTACGGATTCAGCTCTTTTAAAACTTTCTAACAAGTTATATTCACATATTGATACAAAAAAGGTCTCCCTCCCTCTGTGACTTATCCAAAGCATTCGACAGCGTCAGCCATGATATATTAATAAATAAATTGTTCAAGTTAAACATCGACTCCTTCTGGTTTCAAAGCTATCTCAGCGGCAGGACACAATCCATACGTATAGAAAAATGCATATCCGAGAAGACAGGAATATCCCATGGCGTTCCCCAAGGGTCTGTACTAGGTCCTATTTTATTTATAATTTATGCAAATGATCTCTCGTCCTTCTTTTCTGAATGTGAAATTATACAATATGCAGATGACACCCAGTTAATTCACACAGGCAGTGTCAACAATATACAAGACTTAATGCTTAGGAGCGAACAATCACTAAAGAAAGCACAACAGTATTTTCACAGGAATGGCCTACTGTTAAACGCCAAAAAGACTCAATGTATGTTTATAGGAACACGAGGACTTTTGTCACAGATTCCCCCTGACATATGTATGCATGTTGACGGGAATCTAATTACCCCTAGCAGATCATTAAAGAACTTGGGCATACACTTTGACAACCCTATGCAGTTTAATGAACACATCGACGCATTGTACAGGAAAACTTATGGAACCATTGTCCACATAAACAGACTCCGAGACTATTTTAACCAGACCACCAGGATCTCAATAATACAGTCACTGGTCCTAAGTATACTGAATTATGGCATTAAGATTTGGGGAGCATCCAACATCACACATATACAACGTGTGCAAAGGCTCCAAAACTTTGCAGCAAAAGTTGCTTTAGGAGGGGCTGCAAAGCACGACCATGTCACACCCTACTTAAAAGACCTTGGATGGCTGAAAATAAATGAAAAATATTACTTTGAGCTAGGAGTAGCCGTGTACAATATATTTAATAATAGAGTACCTGACTGGTTGTTTTCACTGCCCAAAGTGAGAGATATGTACGAACAACCAGTCAACACTAGACAACAGCAACAACTCCATGTGCCAAAATGCAACACATGTTTGGGAACAAGGTCCCTTCATGTGGCTGGACCTGCTTTCTGGAACAGCTTGCCAAGCCAAGTTAGAGATGCTACCTCCTTGCACACTTTTAAAAGTCACTTAAAAAATCACCTTTTATGTAAACAATTCTTACTCTAATTTTTGACGTCCATACCTGAAATGTATTTTAATCTAAACTATTAAACCTTTTTTATAACTTTTACTGTATGTTTTTATATTGTAACTTTTGGGAAGTCTTACTTTTTATTTATGTTTTCATTAGGATTTTAATGTTTTACAATTTTTATGTATTCTAATATTTTTATTTGTATATAGACCATGTTCAATGGTGGGGGAAGATGGGTAACGCGTGAGTGGAGGAATTCCTTCCCTTCTTTGATTCCTTATTTCTTTCGAATTCCTCGTCAGTTCCTCATCTGACTCTTCATCCCTCCAATTTCTTCCTTACTCCTTATTCCTCCTTTCCTTCTCTCATATCTCCTTCCTTCCCTCTCTCCCACCTTCCATTATCACCCCATCATCACCAAAACGAGATGAGATTCCCCCTCTTTCTGCACGGGCGACTGTCAGAGGCCCTGCTGCCGCTAGGATCGCTGCCGTCCATGAATTCAAAATGGCGCGGCCGGAGTGAACCCTCTCGGTAAAAGCTCTCTGGAGGCAGCCAGCGGAAGCCTTTTGTCCGGCGCCATATGTAAACAAACCCTTTTGCCTCATCCAGCTGATAATGACTTCGCCATGGCAGCGGTCTCTTTAATACCGAAACATACCGAAATAACCCTGAAAGCATACCGAAATATATAAAAAGATACAGAAAGACGCATTTCTATGTATATATTATGTCTCAATACTAAAATATGGTATAGAGTATACTGTACATATATTTCAAAAACGTATTTTGGTGTATTTCGGTATTAACTCTTAATACCGAAATACATCCAAACACATACCCAAATATACCGTATGTGGTATATATTTCGGTGTATTTCGGTAGACACTCTCATGGCAGCACACGGCTTGGTAAAAATGGACGAGGACTGCGCGCTCATTTTCTGAGATACTGACTAGGTTTTCCTTGCATAAAAGTAGTACTTTTTCTGATGGAGGTATTTTAATGGGAAATATTCCGCAGANCACCCCACACTCGGACCCATGTGTCAGCCCCACACCACACACCACACCTGCCTCCACATGTTCCAGCCCCCCACATGTTGCCAGCCCCCCACACACGATCATATGAACTGTGGCAGTGTGGAACATCAAGACAGTGCTTAAAATGACGACACAATATCGCCGACAAGGACACAATCACAGGGTAACTTATAGTGTCCATTGCACGGCCTGTTGCACTTATTTCGGTTATTAGTATACATGTCCCTACTCTTGCAACAATATAAATGATCACAAATTAGTATTCACTATCAGAACTTACCTATATAAGTAGCTAGATGATGAATCAGCTACAGGAGACTGTGTTCCTTCCCGCTAATATTCTGGTAACCTTCTGGTAGCCGCTACTAGATACAAGGACCCTCGTAGGTTACGAGGATACTTGCAATATCGTAAGTGTTTGCTGAATAGGGTCGTGCCATGTGCAGGGAGGTACGAGGAAATTTACCAGAGTCTTACCTCGTAAATGGTTTGCTGAATCCATCCATAGGTTTTCCTTGCATAAAAGTAGTACTTTCTCTGATGGAGGTATTTTAATGGGAAATATTCCGCAGAAGTTGGCGGCGCCAACCACCCGAGCAATCGCGCACCATCAAATTAGTTTTTTTTAACCTAATAGCTCAACAAAACTAACCAAACTACCTTAAGCCTAACATAACCTAAACCAACCTTAACATATAACCTAAATCTAACCTAACCAAAACTAAACGTAACTTAATTCAGCAATTATTATATGAAAATAAGTTATATTTTTTATTTCCGGAGTGAATACTATTGCACATATATTAACCGAAAATAATAGAGAAAAAGTAAGCTGTGAGGCCTGTAAAGTCTGTGCTGACGGCGGTAGCGACCACGTAGTTCTCGTCCATTATAATAAACCATGGCGATGAGACATGATGAGGCCTTTTGATGGCCACGTGACAGTTCAAATAAGTTTATTTACATTAATGATAGGATTTCCAGGGTCTTCCCATGATAATCAGAGTGTTCACTTTATAAAGTTACCATTCCCAATTAAGTTCCCTGACGAGGAAGTAACTCATCTTAGGGAAGGACTGCACACAGAAATAAGTTAATGAAGTTGGGGAGGCACTTGTGTCGCAGTGGAATCATAGCGGAGGATAAAGGGAAACATGGCCTAAGAAACAAGTACTTTATTCCAATTTAGTTTTGGCCCGTGGGCATCTTCAGAGGAATTTGGGTCACAGGCAAATCTGCTCTATGGGGATCCAGGAGATCCATTGCCTGTTACGGATAAAGCTGATTGGTCTGCGATCCTGCCGCCCATCATACTCCCTGATTGGCGAGAAGTATTCAAGTGTTATGTCTTATACAAATAGGGATAACTATTCATTCATTCACTAACCTAACCATGACATTTGTCACCTAACCTAACCTTATACCTTACTAAGCATTGCAAGCTATTGATGGTATTTAATCTCTAAATGCAGAAACACGGGTAAAAGATGATTACATGTAAATATTGGGTCCTGTAATATCAAGATCAGTAATTGGAACTGTCGCCGAAAATAGGAACATTGCCGGACGTGAAAAATTGGTTAAATTTGTACTTTCAACCAGTAATTGAGTATGAGGTCAAAATTACTCTTTTCCCATGTATTATGATGTGTTAAGACTGATGGTCACATTAAAAACTTCGGAAATGCCTTATTTTGCAGTTATCTCCCCCTTCATAACAAACCTGGGGACCCGTCGGGAACGCGGGATTTTGGGCGGGGAAAATGGCAACTAGTTTTGTACTGATAGTATATTATGTGGATGACGTAAGATGTACCCGGTAAACACTCTACGGAATAACATGAGCCTGGAAATATATAAAAATAAAATAACTGATAAAGTCTACGGGAATTACTTACCTATTCCTCGAAAAATCTCAACATTTAAACCAGTTTAATACAGTACATGGACATTGGTTATTTAACCTAACACAACTGGGGGGAGCGGGCGCCCGGACCCCCCCGCTAGTTCACTAACCTAACCTGGGCGTTGGTCGAGAAGTCTAACCTAAAGCAGAGAAAAAGGCGAGATAACTGCAATATGATGCATTTTCAACGACTTTGAGTGCGATCATCATTCTTAACGCATCAAAATACATAGGAAAAGAGTACTTTCAACCTCTTACTTTATTGGTTGAAAGTACCAAATTACCAAAAATTGGAACACTCGCCTACGGTGGGAACAGTTCCAGTTATCGTGTTCACAATGTCTGTTTCGCCTTACGAACCTAACTTACTTCATTCACCTTATTTAAAGCCGTCATCATCCATAAAAAGTCACTTTCATACAATTTCATTGTCGCCTGAGAGCCTCCCAAAACACACAATAACATGGAGCTCTAATTTCGTGTCTGTGATATTCACGCCAGTATTTTCTAAGTGTACTTCATCTATGACACCTAACTCACTTCATTCAACTTATTTAAGCATCTCATCTTCCATAACAAGTCACATATGGAACAATTAAAATATCGAACAGGACCTCCAAGCCACAGATTAATAGCGTACCGATATTTCATGTTTCACTAATGTTTACCCGGGTATCTACATATGTGCTTCTCCTGCCACACCTAACACACTTCCTTCTATTTGTTTAATGTCCTAATCTTACACGGTACTTGCATTTCGAGGGAGATAATGTCCGTAGTGGGAGACTTGTAAAGATGCGGAGGAAGACGCCATTTTATTCAAGGTGCACTTGAATATCGAAAACACCTCTGCTGGAGCAACCTTGAATATGGACCATGTCAAGTCCGAAAACATGCTCCAAAGCGCGCGCGAGGACAGAATAAATTCAAGATGGACCAAGTTTATTCCAAATTCTTGATGTAAAAACCTCGCGAGTAGGCCCCTATAGTCTCAAGTAAACATCAAGGGCATTTGTGCTCAAGGTGCGGGAGAGGTGCCAACGACGCCCGCGCCCGCGCCCGCGTCGGCAAGCGCCCGACGGCAAGCTCTGCATGCGTCCCCTCCCCTGTTCTTTATAAAAGTTCCGAGAATGTTCCGAAAATGTTCCGACTTTTAGTATTGGCCACTACTTACCTCCTTACTTGACGATGATGAATGATGCATGGGATTGATATAGGACTGTACACAGTCTAAGTATGTATATTGTACAGTAGATAAAAGTACACGTGGTTATGACGGACGCCAGGGAAGAAGCGTCCAACCCTCAGTGGGGAGGGTGTGTGGGTGAGCGAGTGTGCGACTGAGCGACCACTCTCGAGTCTCGTTGTGTCGCTGTGTGTGTGATGAAGTTGGGTGACGGCGGGTGAGGTCACATGTACAGCCAGCGGTTGCCAGAATATCAACATAGTAACAATTACCAATACCACCATTACAAGTGGAGACAAGTTTTCACCCTGCCTAACACCTATGTTACAATGGAACAATTCAGATACACCCCGTTTGTTTTAGTCCATAAGGCCCGTACTCCTGCCTCGTCCCCCACCGTCTTCCTACCTTTTTTCTTTGTCTTCCGTCCCTACCTCCTACCTCCGTCCTCCTCCTGTCTCTATCTCTCGCTCCTTGAAAAAATAAGCTCCGTACACTCAATAAAACGTAATACAAGGCATTGCATGAGTTTAAATATTATGCGCAATCATAATTGCCTCAAACTCATCATGCAAGAACGACCTCCTCCAAAATTGTTCATTTCTGTTGCATATTTAGACAGACCCAATTTTTTTGTTTCATTGAGACGATCTATAGGCGAATAAAACATTAACTTATTCAGATCATAAATCAACTTAACAACATTAAATATAAATACTGCAATAGAACAGGTAAGAGGTCTTTCTTCTCATGCCCCGCATTCCTTTTAGCTTTTCTGTCCTCTTGCTATTCCTCTGTATCCTCCTGTCATCACTCTCCTTAATGTCCGCAGTGAAGAAGATGGATGTTTCAGTCCGTTCCAAAATATATCTTAGTTCCTCTGTAGTTTGATATCCGATCAATGGGCAGGCGCTGGCGAGCTACACACTCCCTAATCCCCGACACACTGCTCTGTCGCTATCACCTTCACGTATGCGCGCGGTTGTTGAAAACCATCGATTAACAATCCGCCAGCTTTGAACGCGCCAGACTTCATAATAGTTTGGACTGGCCTTACCCAGTAATGTTTTCCCGACCCAATTTGTTCTGCTTGGAAATGATAGCTGAAGCTCATTCAAATTTCCTACCAAAAGAAATTATTCGTCTGTTTTTTCCCCTCTTTATTTTCCCTAAAACATGACTTTGTAAAACCGGAAAAACGACAGCCAAAATTCCAGCCGTGCCGTTACTTCTCGTACGTTAAAAGTTTCCTCCCCGGCTTCCGCCGACCAGAACCGTAGGACTCTGGAGTAGGACAGAGTACGGAAGTTGGGGCTGTCGATACATTTTTTGTCAATAACCGCCTCCTGCCCTCTCCCCCACATCCTCCTTCCCCCCTCTCTCCCATTCCTGCCTCTCTCTCTCTCTCTCCCTCTCATCTCCTCTCTCTCTCTTTCAAAAAAACTAAGCCCCGTCCACCTGCCTCATGCGTAGATACACGAGGCAGGTGGATGTGTTGAAATACGACCTGCGCGTCCAGACTGTGCCTCACCGCCATGGCAGGGAGGCGACGCTCCGTCACAAGATTGATTGATGTTCATTTCAATTTTTGACCACCTAATTTTTTTTGCATTGAGACGTATCATATACCGTCAGAATCGGAAAAGTGTGTTGCTTCCGAGACAGTAAATAAACATGCAATGCAAGCAACATTAAATGAATAACAAGGAGTTGAATAAAAAAAGGTGAGAGAGGAACATTTTTTTATGCACTATTTCGCTTTGGTATCATTATCTTATTCTTGCTATAGTATACTGTTATTTATACTGTAATAATTCTTATATTCATGACACGCAGTGAAGAAGATGGTATGTTCAGTCTTCCTAAATATCATCTTATTCATCTGGTAGTTTGATAATACCATCACTGGGGCAGCACTGGGGAACTACAACACGTCCCTCGAATCGGGAAGGGTTGGATTCGCTCCTCACGACGCGCGCGGTGTTGAAAACCTCGATTTACAACTCCGCCAGCCTCACCGCCAGCCTCATGAGCCCTAGTCTGGACGGGCCTTAAAGTAATCGTCCAGACCCATTTTTTCTTTGCATAATTATGTTGAATGTTCATTCAAAATACCTAATCCACAAAAAATTATTCATTTTCACGCCTTATTTCCCTAAAAACATGACTTTTGTAAAAAGCGCGGGAAAAACAACAGCCACATTCCAGCCGTGGCGCGAAACTTGCTGGCGACGTTACACGAGTGAGCCTCCCAGCCCCGCCCGACACAGACACACGGAGACTCTGAGAAAAATGTAGTACTTGGGGAATTTTGGGTGCTTCTGGTATATTTTTTGTGCGACACGGCACATACTTGCATCCTGCATGGGCACGGCAAGATAGCCGTACCATTCCCGAGAGCTTAGCACCCATTCACAACCCACACGGCGACGATATATGTGTGCAGACCTTTGGAGCGACGGGGAGCGGCTAGTAGTAGCCAGGGTACTGCAGCCCTCTCATCTCGGTGGCCTTGCACCTACCCGCCGCTCCCCGCCGCTTGCCGCCGCTGCACACATCTGCACACATATATCGTCGCCCCACAGTTTGCAAATGGGTGCTAAGCTCTCGGTAAAGGTACAGCCCCCACGCTGCACCCACACAGGATGCAAGTACATGCCACATCGCACAAAAAATATATCAGAAACACCCAAAATTCCCCAAGTACTACATTTTTCTCAGAGTCTCCGCGCATATGTATCAGGCGGTGCTGGGAGGCTCCCTGTTGTGACGTCGCCGACCCATGGTGCGTCGTCTGCTGATAAACAGTTGTGTTTTGAGAGCACGGGGAATTTAAAGATTTTGAATGCGAATCATTTAAAAACGGGTGACTGGATGCAAAATGTGACAACATATTGTTGATATACTCGATCATGGCTATATTTTGACTGCATTAAATCAGGAATGATGAAATGGTCTGGACGATTACTTTAACTATCACGCTATTAAGCTATCACCTTAACTATCACGCTATTAAGCTATCACCTTAACTATCACGCTATTAAGTTTTTTTTTTCTTTCTTTACCAAGGTCAATACGTTTATTTATTACTCATTGAAACTCTTATACCCCTTTCTAGGTCTGTATTGAGTTAATAAACCTTTAAACACACACACACACACACACACACACACACACACACACACACACCAGCAATCTCTGTTCCAAATATCCATCACTGTTTAGTTATTTATTGATCTATTTATTATTTTTGCTACGGTAAGAGTCATCAAAATCATTATTAATACCACATAATTATATAAACCAAAAAAACGATTTAATACCAAGAAATATACGCCAGGATTAACTGAACACATAACTATACTCATTACCGTTATTATTATTATTATTATTATTATTATTATTATTATTATTGTTGTTGTTGTTGTTGTTGTTGTTGTTGTTGTTGTTGTTGTTGTTGTTGTTGTTGTTGTTGTTGTTGTTGTTGTTGTTATTATTATTATTATTATTATTATTGTTGTTGTTGTTGTTGTTGTTGTTGTTATTATTATTATTATTATTATTATTGTTGTTGTTATTACGCGGCAGGTTGGAATGAAAAGAAAATACTCCTTTTTTTTTTTTTTTTTTTTTGTGCCATAGCGCCTGTAGGCATGGTGATCCTAGGGCTCGATGGCTCTGGAGGTTCACTTGAGGCTCTGATGTTGTCCTCGCCGTGGTGCGCCAGGCAGTCTTATAGTGAACGCCTGTGATTAGTGTAGAGGCTCATGCCGCCCCCCTGTTTCCCTCCTGATGCATTCGCAATTTTTCTTCGGGGATCGAACTCGGTCCCTGAACGCCAGTCTGAGAACGCCTAACACTCCGCTACCGCCTCCCATTGATCCCTATATCTTATCATCTTACAAACAGTTTATCTCTCACTAAGACGTTTTCATTCACTGATTAGATAACGCCTAGACACTACCCGACAGCCTTCTTGACCCAGTAATACTTTTTTACGCTGAAATATAATAGAGAGATAGGAAGGAAATATCTAATATACTATAGGAGTAGCCGTGTGTCTGTCTGTCTTCGTCTCTGTCTGTGTGTCTGTTTTGGGTAGGCCGACTATAAACCATTTTGATGAGAGTAGGCTCAAAAAATCGCAAATAATCGTAGTGGTAAGCGGCTTAGTCCCATGTCGATGAATCATTTAGAAGGGAGTTTGGGCTAAAAACACTTAGGTATTGATTCAGGAACCTCTGCGTAAACGTCCCAAACGCATTCCATAAACTCAGTAGACTCAGGACGTTTGTCGTGCGTGTTGTGGGTGTACTGACTGTACTGTAGGTGAAATCCTCTCTCCACCAGTTACTCTAGGCAGCTGTTTAGAGAATTTCATCTTACCGGAAAGGTACTAACTTGATATGATAGAGGCAGGGCAGGATGGAACATGAGAGACGATGGCGGTGGTAGCGTCGGTTGTAGTTAACGGGGGTCTAGATTTTTATGTCCAACCCCCCCCCCCTCCCCCCCCCCCCCCTCCGCTGCGTAGATCACACGAGGCGGTGATTTGTTGAAATACGACCTGCCGCGTCTCCAGACTGTGCTCACCGCCTGGCAGGAGGCGACGCTCCTCCAAGATTGATTGATTTTCATTTCAATTTTTGACACCTATTTTTTTTTGCAATTGAGACGTATCATATTACCGTCAGATCTCGGAAAAGTGGTGTTTGCTTCGTGAGGACGTACATAAACTGCCATGCAGCAACATTAATGAATACAAGAGTTTAATAAAAAAAGGTCTTAGAGGAAAATTTTTTGATGCCTATTTCGCTTTGGTATCATTATCTTATTCTTGCTATAGTAATCTGGTTAGTTATACTGTGCTAATTCTTATATTCATGACCGCAGTGAAGAAAGATGGTAGTTCAGTTCTTTCCTAAATATCCATCTTATTCTCTGGTAGTTTTAATAATACCATATTCCTGGGGCAGCACTGGGGAAACTACAACATCGTCCCCCCTCGAATCGGGCAGGGTTGGATCGTCCTCTCTCACGATACGTCGCGCGGTGTTGAAATTCCTTCGATTTACAACTCCGCCACCTCACCGTGCGCCTCATGAAGCCCCTAGTCTGGACTGGCCTTAAAGTAATTCGTCTCAGACCCTTTTTTCTTTGCATAATTATGTTGATGTTCATTCTAATATATTACCTAATACCCCAAAAAATATTCCAGTTTTCACCCGCTTATTTTCCTCTAAAAACATGACTTTTGTAAAAAGCGCGGGAAAAACAGACAGCCACATTCCGCCGTGGCGCGAACTTGCTGTGCGACGTTTACATTTGGTTTTCGCGTGAGCCTCCCATGCCCCGCCCGATACAGACACACCGGAGACTCTGAGAAAATGTAGTATTTTGGGGAATTTTGGGTGCTTCTGGTATATTTTTTTGTGTTCATCTCGTCTCATACTTGCTATCCTGCATGGTGCACGGCAAGATGCGTACCATTCCCGAGAGCTTAGCACCCATTCAACAACCCACACGGCGAGATAGGTGTGCAGACCTTTGGAGGCGACGGGAGCGGCTTAGTATAGTCCCGCCAGGGTAACTGCAGCCCTCTCATCTCGGTGGCCTTTGCACCTTACCCGCCGCTCTTCCCGCCGCTTGGCCGTCCCTGCCACATCTGCATCACATATATCGTCGCCCCACAGTTATGCAAATGGGTGCTAAGCTCTCGGTAAAGGTACAGCCCTTCCACGCTGCACCCACACTTACTGATGCAAGTACATGACCAGCATCGCACAAACAAACTAATATCCAGATAAAACCTCAATATAATTTCCGCAAGTCTACTTTTTCATCAAGTCTCACGCGCATATGTAATCAGGCGTTGCTGGGAGGCTCCCCCCCTGTTGTGACGTCGCCGACCATGGTGCGGCGTCCTGGCTGATAAACAGTTGTGTTTTTGAGGCACTGGGATTTAAGAATTTTGAATCTCTTCATTTAAAACGGGTGACTTGAATGAAAAATGTGGACGACAATTGTTGATATCTCTCGATCATGGCTATATTTTGGCTGCGTAAATCAGAAATGATGAAATGTCTGGACGATTACTTTACTATGACGCTATTAGCTATCACCTTAACCGATCACGCTATTAAGTTTTTTTTTCTTTCTTTAACCAAGGTCAATACGTTTATTTATTACGCATTGAAACTCTTATACCCCTTTCTAGTCTAGGATTGAGTTAACTAAACCTTTAACACACACACACACACCACACACACCACACACACACTTCCACACACCAGCATCTCTGTTCCAATATCCATCACTTGTATTAGGTTATTTATTGATCTATTTATTATTTTTGCTACGTTAATGATTTCATTCTCAAAATCATTATTAATTACCACATAATTATATCACCAATTAAAACGATTTTAATCAGAATATAACGCCAGGTTAACTGAACACATAACTATACTCATTACCTGTTATTATTGTATTATTAGTTACTGTATTATGGTTGTTGTTGTTGTGTTGTTGTTGTTGTTTGTTTTATTATTATTATTATTATTATTTTGTTTGTTGTTATTACGCGCAGTTGGAATGAAAAGAACATACTCCCTTTTTTTTTTTTTTTTTTTTTTGTGCCCATAGCGCCTGTAGGCAGTGTGACCTAGGGTCGGATGTAAGGCTCTTGAGTTCACTGAGGGCCCTGATGGTTGGTCCCCTCGCCCGTGGTGGCGCAGCAGGATTCTTATAGTGACGCCTGTGATTATGATTAAAGCTCATGCCGCCCCCCTGTGTCCTTCCGATGCATTCGCAAGTTTATCTTCGGGATCGAACTCATTGGTCACTGAGACGCCAGTCTGAGACGCTAACCACCTTTCCGCTACCGCCCTCCCAATTTATCCCTTTATAGCTTACATCCATTAAAAGCTTTACGTTTTCTTATGCTCTCACTAACTTTTTCTTTCACTGATTAATACGCTAGACACTACCCGGACAGCCTTCTTGACCCGCGATACTTTTTTCGCTGAATTATAATAGAGAGATATAAGGAAGATATCTATATTATACTATAGGAGTAGGCCGTGTGGGTCGGTCTGTCTCTCTGTCCTGTCTGTCCTGTCCTGTCTGTTTTTGGCTAGCCGAACCTATAACTCTCTAATTTTGATGGAGTAGGCTCAAAATATCGCAAATAAATCGTAGTGTGTTAAGTCGGCTTGGGGTCCCATGTCGATTGAATCATTTGTGAGGGGAGTTTTGGGCCTAAAAACACCGGTTTAGTATTGATTAGAATACATGAAAACCTCTGCGGTATCGTCCGAACGCATTCATAAACTCAGTAGACCCTCTGGACGTTGTGTGCGTATGGTGTACTGTACTGTAGGGTGTCCCTCTCCCCAATTAAACTCTCCATTACTCTCCAAATTATTTCTCAATTACTGTTTAGCACCTTTTTTCTATATTCTTTTGATCTCACCGACTAGGCCGCTGTTTAGCGATTTCATCTGTACCGGTGTATAAGGTGGTACATAACTGAATACATGATGAGTAAGAGCGGGCAGGGACTGAACATGAGATGGCGAGTGGCGGTGGTTAGCGTCGGTTGTGGAGTCGTGGCACGAGCGGCAGGCTCAAGATGGATGGTGTGGCACACTTGTTTTTCTGATTTCTGTGTATGTCTACCGAGATGTCTTCTCTGTGATACGTGCATAGGTATGAGGAATATTTACCACTTGTAGATGAAGATGAATATTTTCTCAGCAGAAGTGGAGTGTACAGAACAGTGGATATATGTTATGTTGGGACGTGGGCGTGGCGTGGCGTGGGCGTGGTCCGTGTGGGCGCCACATCGTGCCGCCTTCCCGACGAGAACGGCCCGTGTTCGTTGTGTGACCTATGAGTGAAGAGTGACGTGTCGAGTTGAGTGTGGTCTCCAGGGCAGACGCGTCAACCACCTTTATAGACAGTCACGGACGCGGAGCTAAAGACCTTGGTGCTAATGGGGGGCGTGACTAATAAAGAAATGTCTTCTAACCTCTGCCTAGTTGCGGTGAGATTTATCAAAAGAATCTTAGAAGAAGGTCTAAGACAGTAATTGGAAGCGGACACCTACGTACAAGTAATGTGTTGTGGTGGATCACACGGAAGCACAATTATGTGGTTGAATCACACGTACCACAAAAAAGGGTTGAATTAACAAGAAGACGGAACACAAGGGTTGGAATCACAACACTAACACGGAACACAAAGGGTTGGAACACCGGAACACAAAGGGTTGAATCACCAACGCACACAAAGGGTTGGAATCACACGGACAACAAAGGTTGGAATCAACACGTACACAAAAGGGTTGGAATCACACGGAACACAAAGGGTTGGAATCCACGGAACACAAAGGGTTAGAAATCCACGGAACAAAAGGTTAGAATCCAACGGAACACAAGGGGTTGGAATCACAACGGAACACGAAAGGGTTGGAATCACACGCCGGAACGTGTTCTATACCCCGAGGCACTTTGACCATGGCCCAACGACAGGCAACAACACGATTGGAGTGCTAATCACACGTTGTTTCCTCATATATACTACTAATTGCAACATTCATACATGGGTTCGGAAGGGCCCCAAGACTTTGTCATTACTATACATTTGGTTCTCTTATTATATTAAGCATTGTAGTAGTATTGGTAGTAGTGAGTGAAGTAGTATATTCGTAGGAGGAAGAATAATAGTAGTAGTCAGTAGTGTAGTAAAAGTTAAATGTTGCCCAGATTGATGTATTTTTAATCTTATAAGGCGTGCACGGTTTGTCTGATGTATTTATGTTCATTACACCCAAGGGCTAGAAAGCTATCTGGCGCTCTCTCTCCTCTCTCTCTCTCTCCGTCTTCTCTCTCTCTCTTCTGCCTCTTACCTCTTCACCGTCTTTTTCTCTTGTTTTTTCTTGTTTTTGTTGGTTTTTTTTGTGTTCGTCTCCCTCTCTCCTATCCTCTCATCTCTCGGTCTCTCTCTCTCTCATACCTATATATCGTTCAGGTACTCCACCACACACGTACTTACACACACACCATGCCCGGAGATTCACAGAAGGCGGCTGGCGGTGGGCGGGGAGGGGAAGTGTGATGATTGCGTTGTGTTGTGAGCCTCACCTTGTGGTGATGAGCTCTTTGTGAGCCTGTTGCCTCCCCTGTGTGTTGATGAAGCCTGGTGAGCCCTCCTCCTGGTGGGATGAGCCTGGTGAGCCGCCCCTGGTGGTGATGAAGCCTGGAGCCTCCCCTGGTTGGTGATGAAGCCTGGTGAGTCCTCCTCTGGTGGTGATGAACCTTGGTGAGATGCCTCCCTGGTGGTGATGAGAGCCTGGTGGTTCCTCCCTGTTTTGGTGATGGACTGACCGGTCTGAGCCTTCCTTGGTGGTGTGAAGCCTGGTGAGCCTCCCCTGTTTGGTGATGAAGCCATGGTGAGCCTCCCCTGGTGGTGATGAATCCTGGGGGTGATGACAAACAACACCACCACCACCACCGACCCGCCGCTGTTTGTGAAAAGGTAGTGATTTGCTTTATTTGTTTAGCTTTATGTGTTTTGTCCTTAGCTAACTTTCTTTTCTTCTTTGTTTGGAGGTGGGGTTTTTGTTCCCACTCACTTGTCACTTTCCCTTTATGATATTTATTTATTGTAATCTCTCTCCGCTCTCTCGATCCGTGTCTCTCTCTTCGCTCGGTCTCTCTCTCTCTCTCTCTCTCTCTCTCTCTTTCTCTGTCACTACCCGTCATGGTGGCAATGTTGGTAAGTCGTGAGCTCGCATGTGTAGCGTCCTGCGAGCATTCGGTCAGCGGTTTCTGAGTCCGCTAGTTCGTGCTGACGTGGTGCGCTTTGTTATTTCCATATCCTTGTAGTTTGGTACTTAGCAAAGTGTCTAGATAGGATGAAAATCTTATCTTATCTCTCTCTCTCTCTCTCTCTCTCTCTCTAGCAGGTGCAGAAAACTCTGTGGGTGAGCGCCTTTGACATATTTCCATAACTAACATAACTTTTATGCAATAGGTAATCGTTTCATTTATTCACATACTCTATATTATTGTTATTTATTATTATTATTATTTTATTATCATTGCTATCCCACAACACACCTGTCCCATATGTTTCTATGTTTTGCCACCTTCTTCTATGACTTAAATCCTCTAGAGGAGTAACAAGCACTTTCCCAGACCTACCGTTGGCCCCCACTCTCTTTCTTTCTTCTCTCTTACTGTCTTCTTTATAGGGACTTGTGCCAACTAGCGATATTTGTTACCCTTTTAAACAGATATGTGATTTACCTTAAAAAAACTATCACCCTATGTAGATTTTTTTTTCCGTCTTTAATCTTTTTTCTGTTTTTTTTTTTTGTATCTTTAATCTTATTTTTCCTTTTCTGGTTTTTATTTGTTCGTTAATCTTGTTTTCTGGTTTTTTCTTGTTCTTTAAAATCTTATTTTCTGGTTTTTTTTTTGTTCTTTTTATAATCTTGTTTTCTGGGTTTTTTGTTCTTTAATCTTTATTTTCTGGGTTTCTTTTTTGTTCTTTAATCTTGTTTTCTGGGTTTTTTTGTTCTTTAATCTATTTTCTGGTTATTTTTGTTCTTTATTTCGTATTTTCTGGGGGTTTTTTGGTCTTACAATCTTATTTTCGGGGTTTTTGGGTCTACAATCTTTATTTTCTTGGTTTTTTTGGGTCTACAATTCTTATTTTCTGGGTTTTTTGGGGTCTACAATTCTTATTTTCTGGGTTTTTTTGGGTCTACATTCTTATTTTCTTTTCTGGTTTTTTGGGACTACAATCTTATTTTCTGGGTTTTTTTGGTCTACATCTTCTTTTTTTTTTTTTTTTTAGTACTACAACCTTATTTTCTGGAGTTTTTGGTGGTCTACAATTGTTATTTTTTTCTGTTTTTTTTGGGGTCTACTCGTATTTTTCCTCTGGTTTTTTTGGGTCTCAATCGTATTTTCTGGTTTGTGGGTCTACTACATCTTTATTTTCTGGGTTGTTGGTCTTCAAATCTTGTTTTCCTGGGTCTATTAATCTTGTTTTCTGGGTTTTTTTATTGTCTTCCTATAGATATACCCCCTGTAACTAGCTCTTCCTTCCCCAGAGGGTTGGGGGTGGGTGTCTCGACACACGGTCTTTCTGAGGCGTGTTCCGGCCTTGACCATTCGTCATCCTCTGTCGCTTATCATAGCCTGTCCATCGCTATCGTGTCCATGTAAAGCCCTCACGCCCCCCTACCCGCCCCACAACACCACCCCCTCCCAACACCAGACCACGCCCACAACTACCCCCACCGCTCATGCTATCTAGTACTCTTCTTTCTACAACAGAACCCGCCCTCTGCTATTAACGATCCTCAAGGGCGTGGCTGGGTGTGTGGGGGGTGTGGTCGATATATGCCTGTCCCGTTTTTGTGTGGGTCATGGGTTCGTATAGGTGATTTCTACTTTGGATGATACGGTTGGAGTTTGTAGATTCCTTTTATATTTATACGTACCGCAAAGCCTCCCTCCGTGGCGGACTTTTTTGACTAGCTCCTGCCGTTTGCGGAGCTAGTCCTATGTGGTAGCTGTGGGGTTTTTTGACTTGTCTCCTTTTTGACTAGCTTATTGGGTGGGCCTTGGCCCTCCCACCTGTTGTTTGGTTGGGCCGAAGGCCCACCAAACATGCTCGCCATATAGCCACTTGCTAATTTTTCCTGAATCATGGATGTAGAATGGTATGTATTCACCCTCACCTATTTTCTTCACTCACCCATTACCATCAACCCCCCACCCATTCACTCACTCCTTACCCATCCCCCCCACCCATGCATCTCACCCCATTTACCCATCTACCCCCCACCCATTTCACTACACCCATCACACCCACACCCATTACTCCATCCCCTACATCAGGCTTCCTCATTCTCGACAAATCCCACTTTTGTTTTCACAATTTCTCGCTAATATGGCTGCTAAAAAAAATAGAATAAATCTAAAAAGTGATCGGATCATCTCATATAGTGGGCTTTATGACTCTTCCCCTTGGCTCACTCTGATTCTAAAAATGTGCCATATGAGGTGTTTGCGCCACGGGGGGCGGACCCTATACCCCCACACATCACACAGAGCAGACATTCAAACACTTTCGCTTATATTATTATAGATATTTTTTTTGGGGTGTGGTAATTTTTTTATTTATTTATTTATTTATTTATCTCATCGAGAGTAGTTTTTTTTTTGTAGAGTGAATTTATTTTTTTTTATTTTTTTTTTTAGTTTTTTGGGAGTAATTTTTTTTTTTTTAGTTGTTTTTTGCTGGTGTAATTTTTTTTTTGAGGAGTAAATTGTTTATTTGTAGAGTGAATTTTTTAGGTGTTTTTTTTTTTTTTTTTTTTAGTTAGTGTTTTTTTTGGGGATAATTTGTTTTTTTGTAAAGTGAATTTTTTTGTTTTTTTTTTAGTTTTTTTTTTTAGATTTTTTTTGTGTAGTTTTTTGTGTGTAGTAAAATTTTTTTTTTTTTTTTTTTTTTTTTTTTTTTGTAGTTTGTGTTTTTTTCGTTTTTTTTTTTCTTTCTTCCCAACTCAACTGCGTGTGGTTGAGTGGGACGTCTGAGAACAAAAACAATCATCTTACCCCCTCTCCCCCCTTTCCCCCCTCGCACGGCAGTTTTGGATTGGGAATGAGGACTGCGAAGAGGGAAGAAATACTAACCATGCTCTCCCCCTTCCCCCGCCTTTCCCCCACTCATAATGGTGGAATTTGAGTGGGTAAAACAAAAAATAACCATCTTTCGCCCCGCTCTCCCCAATAGACTGTCAGCTTTGATGGTGGATAAACATGAGAGGGGACACAAACAGTCCATATCCTCCCCCTTTCCCACTCCCCACTCATGACTGTCAGCTTTGAGTGGGATAAGACATGAGAGGGACAACAAACTAATCATATCCCCCCTTCCCTCCCCAACTCAGACTGCCAGCTTTGAGTGGGGATCAGACTGATAGGGGACACAACACTAGCCATGTTCCCCCCTTCCCTCCCCACTCAGACCTGTCAGCTTTGAGTGGGATAGTCTGAAGAGGGACACAAACTAGCCATATTTCCCCCGTCCCTCCCCACCTCAGACTGTCAGCTTTGATTGGGATAAGACAGACACATAATACAACACAAAACTAACCATATTCCCTCTTCATTGCACCCCTTTCCCCACTCAGGACGGCAGTTTGTGAGTGGGACGAGTGTACCAGGGGCTATGTATTTGGGGTGCTATTCTATCTTATGCTATGTTTGTCACCAATATCCTGGGGCGGATTGTGGGGCGCATGGCGGAGCGGGTGGTCTAAGTCAAGTTCCTGTCATCCTTACTCGCCAGTTCCTGTCTTTTCCTCTTCTCCCTTCCGCCTCACCCTACGCGGCCCACCTCTTTCCACCAAACGTGTTCCTGAGCTGTCCGCCTCATCCTTGGTTTTGTCGCAGTTGAGGTGTTCTCTCTAGCTGTCCGCCTCATCCTTGGTTTTGTGCAGGTGAGGTGTGTCATAAGCTGTCCCCTCCTCATCTTTGGTTTTTTGCGCAGGTGAGGTGTTCAATAGCTGTCCGCCTCATCCTTAGTTTTGTGCAGGTGAGGTGTTCATAGCTTGTCTCGCCTGCATCCATTGGTTTTGCGCAGGTGAGGTGTTCATCAGCTTTCCGCCTCACCCTGTTATTTTGGCGCAGGTGAGGTGTGCATGTTAGCTTGTCCGTCCTCCCCTTGGTTTTGTGCTCGGTTAGTGTGGGTTGGCTGTTACTAGCTATCTGACTGACTGTGACTGACTGAATGCCTCACCCTCGGCTTTCCCCAGGTTAGTATGGGTGGCTGACTGACTGACTGACTGACTGACTGTGACTGACTGACTGACTGACTGTGACTGACTGACTGACTAACTGCCTCACCTTTGGTTTTGCTCAGGTGAGTGTGGGTGGCTGACTGACTGACTGACTGACTGACTCGCCTCTGTCTCTTCGTCTCTCTTGTCTTCTGACTGGCTAATGACTCTTCTCTCTCTCTCTCTCTCTCTCTCTCTCTTCTCTCTCTCCTCCTCTCTCATCCTCTCTTCTCTCTCTCCTCTCTCTCTCTCTCTCTCGTCCTCCTCTCTATCTCCTCTGTCTCTCTTCTCTTCCTCTTCATCTCTCTCTGGTGTCTTCTTTCTCCTTGTCTGTTATATTTTTTGGGGTCATCAACCTTTTTTTCTGGTGGTTTTTTGGTCTTCAATCTTGCTTTCTGGGGTTGTTGTTTCTTGTCTTCAATCATGTTTTCTATTTGTTTGGTCTTCTGGTCAACAAAGTAGAAAAAGGAAGAGAAAACAGGAGAAATATCTAGTATGGTCAGACACACAGTTATCAGATGGATAAAACACAGAGTTATCAGATGGACAGACACAGAGTTTATCAGAGATGGACAAGACCACAGTTATCAGATGGACAAGTACACAGAGTTATCAGATGGACAATGACACAGAGTTATCAGATGAGACACGACACAAGAGTTATCAATATTGGGACAAGAGCCACAGCAGTTATCAGATGGCAACACACAGTTTATTTAGGTGGACAAGACACACGTTATCGTATGGCCAGACAATGGTTTCGATGGACAGATACACTGAGGTTATCAGATGGGTTATACCAGATCACAGAGTGATCATATGGACAGACACAGACAGTTATCAGATGGACAGACCACAGTTATCAGATGGACAAGAACACAGAGTTACAGATGGACAAGACACTAGAGTTATCAGATGGACAAGACTCACCCACAAGTTATCGATGGACAAACACACAGAGTTTCAGACGGACAAGACACGCAGTTCTCAATGGACAAGACACAGTGAGTTTATCAGAGACAAGCAACACACCAGTTATCTCTATGGACAAGACACTAGTTTATCAGATGTACAAGACACAGTGTTATCTAGAGTTGGACCAAACACCAGTGGTATCAATGGACCTATAGACACACAGTTATCGATGGACAAGCACAGAGTTAACAGTTATTGACAACACACAGAGTTTTCATAGATGCAACACACCAGTTTTCAGATGGACAACACACAGAGTTATCAGATGGACAACACACAGAGTTATCAGGATGGAGCAACACGACACATTTTCAGATGACAACTACAGACGTTTATCCAGATGGACAACTACACAGAGTTATCAGATGGACAAGAACATCTAGAGGGGTTTTTCAGTGGTGCTTACTTACTCTACTGAGATTTGCGATGGACAACACACAGAGTTATCATATGGACCAGACACGGTTATCAGAATGGACAACACACAGAGTTATCAGATGGACAAATGCATTTCCAGTTATCATGTGGCAAGACCACAGTTTATCAGATGGACAACACACAGAGTTTATTCAGATGGCAAGACACAGAGTTATCAGATGGACAAGACACACAGTTATCAATGGACAAGACACACAGTTATCAGATGGACAGACATGGGAGTTATCAGTATGACAAGACACAGAGTTTTCAGATGGAACAACCACCACAGTTATCTAGATGGACAAGACATAGAGTTATCAGCATGGACAAGACACAGAGTTGTTATCAGATGACAAAACATCAGAGTTATCAGATGGACAACAGCACACGTTATCAGATTGGACATAGACACACATTTATCCGATGGATCAACACACAAACACAGTTTATCAGATGGATCAAAGACACACAGTTATCAGCTGGACAACAAACCAGTGTTATCTGATGGACAACACACACTTCAGTTTATCAGATGGATCAACATTCCACGTTATCAAGATTGGACCAACCCACCAGTTAGCAGATGGGACAAAGGACCACAGTTATCAGATGGACAACACACACCGTTATCAGATGGCACAACACAGTTTATTTCAGATGGTACAACACCACATTTATCAGATGGACAACCACACAGTTATCAGATGAACAAGACCAGAGTTATCAGATGGACAACACACAAAGTTATCAGATGGACATTAGACACCCAGTTATCAGATGGACAAGACACACAGTTATCAGATGACAAGACACAGAGTTTATCAGATGGGACAACAACAGAGTTATCAGTATGGACAGACACTACAGTTATCAGATGTACAGACACATTATTTTATTCTTAGATGGACAAGACACACAGTTACTCAATGGACAGACACAGAGTTTCTCGATGGACAAGACACACAGTTATCAGATGACAAGACCACAGGTTATCAGATGGACAAGACCCAAACGTTATCAGATGGACACACCACAAGTTTAGCAGATGGACAAGACACACAGTTATCAGATTTGGACAAGAACACAGAGTTATCAGATGGACAGACACACAGTTTACAGCAGTTTTGTCACAGTTCAAAAGAAGCTTTCTTAGTTTGTCCACCATAGAAGCGAGAAGTTTAAGGCGCGAGGTTGCTCAGAATATTCAGTTACTGAACCCAAGCATTGGCAATATACAATCTATAGGACTGCTTTCATCACGCCAAAGCTTCTTTTTCTTTAGGTTTTTTTACTCCTACTGATTGAAAAATATAAATAAGTAACAAGTTGACACGCCCAACTCAGATTGTTCTTCATTTTATTTTAATCATGTTTTGAAGTTTCTAAGTAATGACCGGAGCCTTTAGGCAGGGCACATTGTCCACATCGTCTAGTCCCTCTATTTTTTTTATCACTCTATATTCAATACACGGTAATTATCCTGTACCCTCTAAAGATTCTCTAGGCTGGGCTAATTGCCAACAATGGTTCAAAATCCTAATACGCCCCTCATACACATATAACATCAAGTACTAAAAAAATATTATGCTAGTCCCTATATTATGTGTACTAAAAACATTCTCTCTCTCTTCTCTCTTCGTCTTCTCTCTCTCTCTCTCATCTTGGCTTTCCCTTCCGTTTCTCTCCCCCTCTTTTCTCTCTCTCTCTCCTTCATCTCTCTCTCCTCTCTCTCTCTCCTCTCCCTTTTAGCCGGTTTGCCTCGATTTCTCTCTCTCTCTCTTCTCTCCATCTCTCTCTCTCTCTCTCCTCTCTCCTCTCTCTCTCTGCAGGTATAGTGATGCCGGCCGTCAGGTCGTTACCTTTGCGTTGTGGTGCCGGCTCACAGAGAGCAATGACAACTCTCCTTCGTCCCTTTATAGGTGTGTGTGTCGTGTGGTGTATTTACCTAGTTGTGATATACGGGACTGAGCATGACATGGCTACTTGTGGCTTCCTCGTCCCCCTTAACATAGGCTTACTGTCCTCTTTGTTCATTTTCCCTCCATTCCTGAATAGCTTATCCCTCAAATCCCCACTTCCTCAGCTGACAGCCACCTCATGTTTACAGGGAATGATTTTGGTGCGTTGTGGGGTGTCTCTCTCGGCTGTTGGTGTGGGCTTGTGTCTATCTCCAGCAACCTTCCTAGGGGGCTGCCGCGGTCCTTCTATGTGTTTGGGTGCGGTCAGCCTGGTGGTGGTGTCTGGGCTGGCCTCTTCTGTACACGAGACACCGTAGAGCACCTGCGTTCACCCCATCTTAGGAAGAGTACCGTCATGACTCACTGTGTTATTGTTGCCGCAGTCGTAATGGTCGGTGTGTGATTGTGAGAGAGAGAGAGAGAGAGAGAGAGAGAGATAGGAGAGAGAGAGAGGATTTAGAGAGAGAGAGAGTAGTGAGAGCAGAGAGAGAGAAGAGAGGAGAGAGAGAGACATGATTTACGGCGTGTATTTACCAGTTTGTGATATACCGGGAAATGAGTATACACTGGTGGGGTCCCGTCTCTTGTCCTCATGGGTCAATTTTTGCTTTAAAAACATGAATACTTTTGGCATTCTATAAATTTCGTTTTCCACATCTGCATGGCACTATAGGGAACACTGTATTCTTGATGTCCTTCATGTATCTTTTTAAATGTTTTTTTTCCTTGTCATACTTATTTGTTTTTAGTGTCAGTACTATTTTTTTTTAGTGTCATTACTAATTTTTATTTAGTGTAGTACCTATTTTTTCTTTGAAGGTGTCTATTACTATTTTTTTTAGTGTCAGTGCTATTTTTTTTTAGTGTACAGTACGATTTTTTTTTTAGTGTCCGTACTATTTTTTTTGTTGAGTGGTCAGTACTTTTTTTTTTAGCTTCAGTACTTATTTTTTTTTAGTGGTGTCAGTAGCTATTTTTTTTATTGTCAGTACTATTTTTTTATTGTCATACTATTTTTTTAGTGTCATACTTATTTTTGGGTTAGGGGGGTGTCTACTATTTTTTTCCTACACCTATTTTTTTTATAAAGCCTTATTGATATAGCCTTATAAAATCCTCTTACATTTTAACGCAGGTGAGCAACACATAAACAGTATCTAATAAGGGCTTGAGTTAGTTTGTTTTAGAATTATGGGTTGTCCTAGATTGTTTCTCCTGTCTCCATATCTCCTTCTATAGGATTTACTCATAAAGGTATGGGTGTTTTCTTGCCTTGTATGGTTCTCTCCAGCTCTTTGTCCAGTCCTATTGAATTGTCTCTCTTCTCTCTCTCTCTCTTCTTTCTTCTCTCTCCTCTTCTCTCTTCTTCTCTTCTCTCTCTCTCTCGGTCTCTCTCTCTCTCTACCTCCTCTTCTATCTCTCTCTCTCCTCTCTCTGCTTTCTTGGCTTGGCAATTAAGTGGGTCCTTTTTTGTTATTGCTTGTTTTTTTTTGCTTTGCCCGTCCTTTGTGATGTATTTTATTTAAATATAAAGACACTTCGACTTGAGATGCTAACTTTTTCTTGTTGTGCTTAAGTATCTATTGTCTCCTTTCATCCCTTTTCATCCCCCTCCTTCAGCCCCTTCTCGTCCAGCCTCTCCTTCAGCCTCTCCTACACCTCCCTTCACAGCCCAAACATTTCCTTCAGCCTCTCCCACACCTTCCCTTTTGTTTCAACAGCCCCTTCTTCAACCCCTTCTTCAGCCTCTTCTCTAACACACCTTCCTCACAGCCCCTTCTTCAGCTCTCCTACACCGTCCTCCTTCTTCAGCCCCTTCTTCGCCTCATCCTTCATACCCCTTCTTCAGCCTCTCCGATCACCCCCGTTCTTCAGCCCCTTTCTCTTATTCACCTCTCCTTGCATCCCTTCTCTTCTCTCAGCCTCTTCCGACCACCCTTCAACAAGCCCAGGCGCAGCTCTCATTACACCCCCTTCTTCATACCCCTCTTCAGCCTCTCCTACACACCCTTCACAGCCCCTTTCTTCAGGCCTCTCCCACGAACCCCCTTACAACACACCCTCTGCTTCAACCCCTTCTTCAGCCCTCTCTTCTACACCGACCTCATTCAACAGCCCTTCGTAGCTCTCTACTCACCCACACGTACACAGCCCCTGCTTCGCCTCTGCCGTCACCTCCCTTTTCTTCGCCTCTCCTTCACCCTACTACACCCCCTTCCGCACCCCATACAGCCCCTACCTCACCCCCAGGTCCCATGCCGTGGGGAATGTGATCGTTGTCTCCCCCGTTTTTCTTCTCTTCCCCCTATGCGTTTGGCCATCATGCACGTGGCTGGAACTGGACCATCTACCTCCTTTGCCACAGAGCTGCCCGTCTCTCTCCAACAGTAACTAACACTTCTCCGTCGATAGTGTGAAGTGTGACGATGCTCGTGGCTGTGAGGGAGGGTAGGGGGCTGGATAATTGAGGGAAGGGATTAGGGTCTTGGGAGTACAACCTTCTCCATCGAGAGTGTGAGTGGTGACTATGCTCGTGGCTGTGTATTGGTGTGTATTTTGTTTTTGTTGATTATTGTTGGGCTGGTTATTTAATTGAGGAGGGATCAGGGGCTTGGGCTACCACACTTCATCCTCGAGAGTGTGAGTGTGACTATGCTCGTGGCTGTGAGGTAGGGAATAGGGGGCTTGTGGATAATTGAGGGTGGGTATGGGCTGGGATACAACCTTCTCCATCGAGAGTGTAGTGTGACTATTGCTCGTGGCTGTGAGGGAGGGATAGAGGGGCTGGGAATAATTGAGGGAGGATAGGGGCTGGATCAACACTTCTCCATCGAGAGTTTGTGTGATAGTTGTGACTATGCTTCTGTGGCTGTGAGGGAGTGTGGATAGGGTGGCTGGGTTGATGTGGGAGGGATAGGGGGCTGGGATACTTGTAGGGAGGGGTGATCAGGGCCTGGTATACTATGAAGGGAGGGAGTAGGGGGGGGGGGGGGGGGCCTGGATAACTATGAGGAGGGATTAGGGTGCTGGGTTGAGGAAGGGATAGGGGCTGGGATAAACTTGAGTGAGGATATGGGGGCTGGGATTACTTAGGGAGGGATAGGGCTTGATACTTGATGAGGATAGGTGTGGGCTGTGGATCTTGAGGAGGGATGGGGGGCTCTGGGATACTTGAGGGTGAGAGTTCTAGGGGGCTGGATACTTGGGGAGGGATAGGGGGCTGGGATATCTTGATGGAGTGATAGGTGGGTCTGGGGATACTTGAGGGAGGGATCGGGGGCTGGACTACTTGGAGGACGGGATAGGGGCTGGTTGATACTTGTAGTGGAGGGATAGGGGCTGGATAGCTTGATGAGGGGATGGGGCTTGAGGATACTTGAGGGAGGGGTGTTAGGGGGGCTGGGATTACTTGAGGGCGGGATAGGGGGCTGGGATAATTTGAGGGAGGGATTAGGGGCTGGGATACTTGAGGGCGGGAATAGGGGCTGGGATACTTGATGGTAGGGATATGGGTGCTTGTGGATACTTGAGGGAGGTTGATAGTGGGTCTGGATACTTGCGGGAGGATAGGGGGCTGTGATACTTTTAGGGAAGGGTGAGGGGTGCTGGGATCCTTGAGGGAGGGATAGGGGGCTTGGATACTTGATAGGGAGGGATAGGCTGAGATTCATTGAGTGTAAGGGATAGGGGGCTGGATTATTTCTTGGAGGGAGGGATAATGGGGCTGGTATACTTTGAGGAGGGATAGTTGGCCTGGGTTGAGGAAGGGACAGGGGGCTTGGATACTTGAGGGAGAGGATAATTTGGGGGCTGGATACTTGGAGGGGGGATAGGGGCGGGATACTGTGAGGGAGGATCCGGGGGGCTGTGGGATCTTGAAGGGAGGCGTATGGGGTCTAGATACTTGAGGAGGGATAGGGGGCTGGGTTGAGGAAGTGATAGGGTGCCTGGGTTGAGACAGAGGAGATAGGGGGCTGGGATACAAAAACTTCCCCATCGAGAGTGAGAGTGAGGGCTCATTTTCAACGTCAATTTGTTCCATAATGTCTTAAGATGAGATGAATTGATATCTTGATCTTTGAGATTTAGATAGATAAATGAGATGGTTTTATATTATAGTGAAAGAAGGGTTATGGGCTGAAACAAGATGAAGAATATGAGAGCAGTGCATTTTTTAACATGCTAACTGGGCGACCATATTATATATGTTTTTCTCTCCCCCTCGATTAAAACTGTCGCCCAGTAAGAACAATTTTTAGAGTCTACAGGGCGACAAGATATTTGTTCATAAATCCCTTCCTCTGGATATCAATGGTTCATCTTATCTGTTGTGTTAGATCCAGAAGTGGCACTCTTATTACTGCTAGGTCTTTTTATTTATATCACAACATACAAAAAGGGTGAAGTTTGATGTTTCCAAAAACACTAATATTTGGAACAGGTAGTGTGCCTTTACCTTTCTGGCTATCCAAAATTTCGCCCCGTAGAGTTGCTTAAAAAACATGCAACGGGTTACAAGAGTGATAACTGAAAAATAACTGATAACACGAAAGAAGAAGAGGCAGGATTCAGTAGTCACACACAAACACGCACATTTAATCCCCTCACCTTCCCAATCGTGCCTTTGCTATATCGAATTGGTCTATTGTCGAGACTGCACGTACGTTATAAACAATTGATATACAAAATTAGTTAGTGGACAAGGAACAAACAGGTCATAATTTATAAATCTTGCTCATACTCATAAAATCGTCTAATGGTTACCCAAATTACAATGGAAAGTTACGCTCTGGGTACTCAGTGGTTGCTATAGTAATAGAGCTTAGATACTCACTATAGTGATCGAGTCTACATAACGCCTCACCCGAGAGAGAGAGAGAGTAGAGAGAGTATGAGGAGAGAGAGAGATACAGAGAGAGGAAGATAGAGTCTTCCCTGGCTCCCAGACAAGATTGTAGCAGAAGGGTCAATAGTCTCCTACTAAACCCCACACACTATATATACTACTACTCCGAGCATTTTTTAAAGCAAAACTTACGGGCGCACAAATATAGGCAATAATAATAGAAGCAATACATATAAATAGCGATCACAATTTGTGTTTTTCATTGTTTTCTATTATTGATGTACTTCTGGTATCTTTTACTTTCACTACTCACCACATTAGCCATTGCATCTCTCATGAAGGATTTTAGGAAAATAATCTTGTCGGCCGCCCAGTAGGAGCTTAAAAATGTCCTTACTGTGGCGACAGTTTTTTCATCACTGGGAGACTTTTGGTCGCCCAGTAGCATGTTAAAAAATCACTGCTATACTACTAATAATAATAACCATAAGCTACATGACTTGCCTCCCCCTGGCCTTTCCCTTCCCAGCAACGGCAGGTCTCCGCGTTCTCCTACAGGATCAACGCCTTATTCTTCTCCATACTCTTCAGCCTTGCCATAGGACCGCGCCACTGCCCGGGGCCGTCTCCGTGCTACTCCGTCAGGCGGTTTCTCACAGTCTTCGGTGAAGTTGGTGCGTGTGCGTGTGCGGTGTGCGGTTGGCGGATGGGTTGTGTGGGGGTGGGGGTGGGGGTGGGTGTGGGTGTGGGTGTTGGTGGTGCGGGTTGTGGTTGTGGTGTAAAGTTGTTTTACCGTATTGTGATATATGGTAATATGGTACACTCGTGGGGTCTCCGTCTCCTTGCCTCAATTGTCCTTTGTATATGTATTGTTTGTAGTAATTTAAATGTGAACTGTACATTATATCTCTCTCACACCACTCCTACGTACGCCCCACACCCGCCCCCTCCTCTCCTAACGCCTACACCCATACCCCCCACCCCCCCCACACTCTATCCCCCCCTCTCCGCAGCCTGCTAGTCCCCCGCGGTGGCCCCTGGTGGTGATTGCTTCGTTGGGTGTAACAGGCACGGCGCGGTGTGGTGATGTGTGTCTGTCTCCTAGGGGTGTCCGCTGGATTCCGCGTTTACTGCCGTCTGTACTGTCGCACCAGGACATCTCACCACAGTTTGCGCCCGGCACCCTCTTCTTGGCCTCACCAACAGTCTCGGCAACATGACCGGTTTATAGTGCCGGGCAATAATTGGCTTCATCACCCTAAAAATGGGGGAAGGGAAATGTGAGTGGTGTCCTACTTTTTGGTGTTTTATCAATTCTAAAAACCCAGAAATTTTCCACCATAAATTATAAAACAACCCATAATTTTCCTACCTTATAACATTCTAAAAACCCATAATTTTCCGCCATAAATTATAAAACCCCATAATTTTCGCCCATAAATTATACAAACCCCATAATTTATCCCTTCCCCCCATAAATTTATAAAAACACCATAATTTTCCCACCTAAATTATAAAACCCCCATGAATTTTCCCCATAAATTATAAGAAACCCCATAAATTTTCCAACATTCAATTCTAAAACCCATATTTTCACCCCGGATTATGTATAAATTCTAAAACCCATAATTTTTTCCCCCTCAATTGATACAACCCATAATTATTCCACCATAAATATAAAAACCATAATATTTCCACCATAAAATTATAAAAACCCATAATTTTCTCACATAAATCATTTATAAAAACCCTAAGGTTCCACCATAATATAAAACCGCATAATTTTCCACCATATAAATTATAAAAACCCATAATTTTTCCGCCCCCATTAATCTAAATACACATAATTTCCACCATAATTAAAAATCCCATAATTTTCACCCATTAAATTAGAAAACCCATCTAGTTTTTCTCACCCATATTTAAAAACCCATAATTTTCCCCAATAAATTATATATAAAAACCCATAATTTTGCGCACCATAAAGTATAAAAACCCATAAGTTTCCCCCCCATATATTATAAAACCCAATATTTTCCCCATAATTCTAAAAACCAATAATTTTCCACCATAATTATAAAAAACCCATATTTTCTCCCCATAATTATAAAACCCATAATATTTCCATCAATTCTAAACCCAATAATTTTCCACCATAAATTATAACAACGCTCATAATTTTTTCATCCATAATCTAAAAACCCTAATTTTCCCCACCATAAATTCTAAAAACCCATTTAATTTCCCCCATAACTTATATAAACTAAGGTTGTTCCACCATAAATTAATAAAAACCCATACTTTTGACACCAAAATTTTTAAAAACCGCATAATTTTTTCCCCAATAAGTATAAAATCTGTCCTTATCATTTTCCCCCGATTATTTCTAAAACCCCATATTTTTCACCCATACATTCTAAAAACTACATAATTTTCACCCATAAATGATATATAAACCGCATAATTTTCACCCATAAATTCTAAAAACACATAATTTTCCCCCATATATATTCTAAACCCCATAATTTTTCACCCATAAATTCTAAAAACACATAATTTCACCCCAAAATTCTACAACCCATAATTTTCCCCCATAAATAATAAAACCCCATAATTTTCACCCATAAATTTATATACAACTCCATAATTTTATCCACCATAAAGTTATTAAAAACCATAATATTTCCACCATTCTATTATAAACCCATAATTTTCCGTCCCTTATATTAATTATAAAACACATAATTTGTCCCCATAAATTAATAACAACCTCCATAAGTGGTTCAAAATAAATTTATAAAAACCCATACATTTCCCCAATAAATTATAAAACCATAATTTTCCAACATAAATTCTAAAAACCATATTTTAATACCCCATAATTATAAAAACCCAATTTTCTTTCCCCTTAAATTATAAAAAACCCCTACTTTTCCACCATATAAATTATAGAACCCTATAATTTTCCCACCATATATGATAAAACACATATGTTTCCCCCCATGAAATTATAAAAACACAAATTTTTCCACCATAAATTTATAAAAACACTAATTGTCCACCATAAATTACTAAAACCCATAATGTTCCACCATAAATTATAAAAAAACCCATAATTTATCACCTTAAATTCTAAAAACACATTAATTCTTTCCACCATACACATTATAAAACACATAATTTCTTTCCCCAATAAATTAGTAAAAACCCATAATTTTTTACCCCATAATTATAAACCCATAATTTTTTCCCCCCAATAAATTATAAAACCCATAATTTTACCCCATAAATTATAACAACCCATATTTTCCCCCAATAAGCGATAAAAAACTCCCCTATAATTTTCAAACCATAAATTATAAACCACCATAATTTTCCCCCTATATGTATAAAACCCATAATTTTCCCCCATACATTAGCAAACCCCCATAAATTTTCCATCATATAGCTTATAAACTTTCTTTTTTTCTTATTTTTTTCCAACATAAATTCTAAAACCATGAATTTCCCAACCCTAAATTAATAAAAACCATATTTTCCCCCATAATTTGTTTAATTATAAAAAGCCCATAATTTTTCCCCCATAAATTTTATAAAAACAAAAAACCCATAATCATTCACCCCGATTAAATTATAAAAACTCCATAATTTTTTTCCGCCCATAAAATTATAAACCCATAATTTGCTTCCACCATAAATTATAAATAAAAACCCATATTCACCCCATAAATTATAAAAAACCCTAATTTCCAACATACATTATAAAAAACCATCATTTTCCACATAATTATAACAAACCCATAATTTTCCCCAATAAATTATCAAAACCAATAATTTTCTCCCCCATAAATTCTAAAAACCCCATAATTTGGTAGGATGTGGAGTATCTAGCCACTCATAATTCCTCTCTCCTCATCTTCTAATGTCCCTCCTTCTTTGTACCTCCCCTCACAGCAAACCCACATAGTGCCTGGAACACTGTACTGGTCTTCCTCTCTTCTGCATTTGTAAACTTCGTCCAGTGGACACCTTTCCCTATACATCGTCTTCATATCGTGCGGGTACGGCCTTCAATTAACTTCCGTCCCAGGTTGGAAGAATGTGGAAGAGGGAGCACGTGGAGAAGTGGAATAAGTAGCATAACATCCACCAGGCTTTACCATCATCACCGGCGACATGTCAAAAGTAATGATTTGTGGACAGGTGAAATGGTGGAAGTGGGTAGTACAGGCTTCATGAGCCCGTCCCAGGGAAACAAGTGGAGGATGGAGCAGGGGAGAAGGTGTGGAGAGCATCACATTCCCCAGCTTCACATCATCACTCAGCAGACATGTCAAGTAATGATTTTGTGGACAGTGGTTTAAAAAATGTGTGGTGTGAAAGTTTTTTATTTTTTATTATATTTTTTTAAGCTTCTTTTACGGCTTATTATAGCTTTTAAAAAACACGAAGCAACTCATTAGGATCTAAATGAAATAGAGTATAAAACACTAGCAATCGATGAGCGACATGTTAGGACTTATACTGGTTTTTTTTTAACGAGGCAAAAAAATCCTGCCCCCTTGCTGTCTTACTGACTTGATATTTCAGGCCGGAGAAGGGAATCCGACACTCCTTCTAAATTTCAGTTTGTATTTTATCATAGTTTTTAACCATATATCAGTAAACACAGGCATCTTTAACCAGGAGAAGGGAATCTGAACACTTCTTCTAATTTCAGTTTGTATTTTCTCAAGTTTAACCAATCTTATCATTGTAACATTGGCATCATTTTAAGCATGAGACCTTAGATAATGGAATTTTTGCCTCGTTAAAAAGATATAGACTACCGTAGATATACACTATACGTATTCGCCAGTCACTTGCCACTGCACTAATGTCGCCTGTACAATATTGTGTACAAAATTTTTAGCATCCTACAGACTTCCATGATGCCACTGAAGATGCATATACACAGTAGTTACGAGCGAGCGCGAAGCGCCTCGTGACGAGCTCGTGAGCCTCGGGATATTGGATTTTTTCTCACTTAAGCGGTCCGAACCCGGCCTCCGCCGCCCGACCGTCACGCTTTTCAGGAGCTTATATCTTTGAATCCCGCTGTCCGAATTGACAAAGCGGTCTTTCGCCATCTGATCTTCATTCAATCGCTCTTTTTGTGCTTGACATGTTTTGTCTCACGTGAGGGGTAAGCGTGCGCGTGCCGGCGTTGAGGGGTGTCAGACAACGTTATCTTTGCTATACTTAAAAAACGGCTGTACCGACTAATTTGAAATTTGGTGTGTGATTTTTGAGAAACAACCTCCTTCGCAGTCACACGGTCAAGCTCCGGGTGACGCCGCACGTGCGGTGCGGGTTTCTACAGCTCGCTCATGCCCTACGCCGATTAAGGCGTCTTACTGGTATGGTATTCTGTAACATTCACACTACTATGTCTTTAAGTGCACATAAAAGGTCTTTAGCTGCTGCTAAAATGTCGTAATATATTGTGCCTGTGCGACATAGTGCAGTGCAAGTGACTGGCGAACTATAGTGTTATCTACGGTTAAGTTGATGTGATTTTTTGTACTCACCTTGTGCTTTCCTTGACATTCTCTGTGCTTAGTGTTCAAAGAAGAAAAGAGTATTTGTTTAGTGATGAGAGGAAAGGACTGATGAGGTAGAAGAGAGGGAAGAGGAAGGAGGAGGAAGATAGGAGGAGGTTAGAAGAAGGAATGTGTAACCGTAGATAACACTTAGTCCCACAGTCCTCCCGCTGCCACTTAATGTCGCCATGTGCAATATATGACGAATTTTAGTCATCCCTACAGACTTTGATGTGCCCCTGCAGACATTAGTGTGATGTACTAATTATAAAGTCCTGGGCATTTTTTGCGTCTGGTCAGTGGCACATAGAAGGCTGTAGTGAATCCTAAAATTCCGGTATATATTGTTCCTGGCGACATTAGTGCAGTGGGCTCAGTGCTGCGACTATAGTAGTTATCTACGTATAGTGTTTTTGTTGTTGATTTTATGTTTGTTTTGTTATTATCATTATGTCTAGTACTTCATTATGGTTGTTACTGTATCCATTTTCTCATTTTCTGTAATTTATAGGTTTTGTCATTGTGTCTTTTTTTGTCTTTATAGCTATGTAGCTTACTACGTAGATAACACTATAGTCGCCAGTCCACTCGCCACTGCCTCTAATGTCCCAGTACACAACTATATATTACGAATTTAGCATCACTACAGACTTTTATGTGCCACTGAAGACGCATGCACAGTAGTTTATATTATGTACATCACACTGCATGTCTTCAGTGGCACATAAAAGTCTGTAGCGATGCTAAAATTCGTTGTATATTGTGCCTGGCGACATTAGTGCAGTGGCGAGTGACTGGCGACTATAGTGTTATCTACGTATTTGTTTTTTTAGATAACAAAGCAAAATTTTGTTGAAAGTCTACAAAAGAAAGTTATTTTAGAGTAACTTCTGGCTAGGGTGAGGCTGTTCTCCCCGCACCCTTAAGTGAAGCCTAGACTGTTTTTTAACGAGGTGAAAAAATGATGCCCCCTTGCCGCTTACTGCCTGATATTTGATGCCAGGAGAAAGGGAATACCACGCTTGATTCTAAATTTCAGTTGTATTGTATCAAGTTAACAAGAATATAAGGTTAAACAAAGGTCATTATTTAAACAGAAGGGAAACCGCTCTTCTAAATTTCACGTGTGTTTTATCACAGTTAAACCATAGATCAGTAAAACACAGGCATTATTTAACCAGCGAGAAGGGAAGACCACGCTTCTTCTTAATTCAGTTGTATTTTAATTAGTTAACATAGTATCAGGTAAACACAGGCATTATTGTAACCAGGAAGAAGGGAAATACCACGCTGCTTCTAAATTTCAGTTGTATTTTATCATAGTTAAACCATAGTATCAGGTAAACAGGCATATTTTTACACAGAAGGGAATCCAGCTTCTTCTAAAGTTTCAGTTGTGTATCATAGTTAACCATATATCAGGTAAACACAGGCATATTTTAACAGGAGATAGGGAACTACTACGCTCTTCTAAATTTCAGTTGATTTTTATCATAGTAACCTAGTATCAGTAAACACAGGCAGTATTTAACCAGGAAGGAGAATGGAATACTTACGCTTCTTCTAAATTTCAGTTGTATTTTATAAATTAGTGAACCATAGTATCAGGTAAACACAGGCTATCATTCAACCAGGAGACCTTAAGATAAAGTGGAATTTCGCCGTGGCCAAAAAATTATATAAGGTATATTTTCTTGCCCTTAGATAATGGACATGGAAAGAACGGGGCCATAGACATGTTAATCACCTATCTGATCTGGTCAAGGCACAACAGAAAAGTATATAAGAAAATAAGGAAGGTACAAGGGCGCGAGACATACACGTGGTAGTTCCTGTATCAGGGTAGGCATCAGGGCTGTCTTTTCCATATTTTCTGTACAAACTGGGAGTCTATCTATCTCTATTGGATTTTATTACCTTTGTAATGTATTTGTCATGGATGGCCAGGTCTGCCACAGTGACCCGAGGCCCAGAACGTAGCATTCCATTGTCATTGGGCTACAGAGGACGTATTTAGTGAATATAAGCAATATTTTTATTAGGACCGCTAGTATCCTTGCCACTAAAAACTATTTGGTATATTTAGTTTTTCGTAATTTTTATGGCTATCCAGCAAAACACACTACGTAAACCTTACGTTTTGAGACGGTAGCGTTTGGTAACGTGGAAAGTCTGTAATTATACGTAAATCATACGTCGCATCTTGAACTGTGTATTTGTATTTACGTAGGTTTGGTTACTGTCACGGACGATACGTTTTTTCAAAGATACTTTAATAGTACAGAAATACGTGTTTCTTCTACTAATATATACTTAGTGGTTTTACGTTTCAATTACGTATTTAAACATCATGATGTACGTGAAATTAGAGGATTCAAAACGTTTTATATACTAACATAAAATGAATACGTGGATACATATGTTAAAGATACGTATGTATAACGTTAATTGACCATAAACGTTATTGATCAGTAACAGGACTTTGTGTTAATACTGTAAAAGCAATTTCTAAGGATGTTATGATGACACAAGAGACAGTTTCCTATTCATATCAGATTTCAAAGGTAAAACTCTCGAGTCACCATACTCTCTCTCTCCCTCTCTCTGGAAACGAAAGGTAAATGTTAGTTCCCTATTTCTATTCAAGGAAGCATGAATTGGACGGTAAAAAATAGTACAGAGATATGGTGTGTGGGCAGTCCCTGCGCATCGTACTGTCAAAGCGTTCCTTGTTTTTAAAAACTCTTGGGTGGCGTTGGCGCGTGCAGTTCAATGTAGTACCAGTAATGTACAGTTCGATGGTAAATATGTTGGGATTGTACGCTAAAGGGGTTCCCTGAGCTGGGAGCACACAGAGCTGCTAATTTGATTACACCAGGGAGGCTTGTGAATGCCACAATTAACCCATCATGCAGTTGCCTGCTGTACCTGCACGCAATTCTGGTTTCCCAGTGAATCAGTCGGCACCTAAAGGTAATCACCACGTCCATGAATTTCTCATACATACACACACGAGATGAATCAGTTAGTATGAATATTCTCATGATTGAGTCAAGTGTATTGTTTGTACGTTCAAACCAGTATGGAGTACCTGGGTACAAAAGTACACTTTTCCCCCATGTATTTTAATATGCTACGAGTGTTTGGACAAAATTTTAAAACCGTCGTAGCTAATAATTAATAACCATCGGAGGGAGTGAAGGGGGGTGAGGGCCCTCCTATCCTATCAGAGTTATTTGGTTATAATGGGACGAGAATCCTGCGCGGTCGCTACAGCCTTTACCACTTACGTTTTTCCATATTAATTTTTTTGCTAACAATACTGATACAGTATTAACAAAAAAAAAATCTTAACTTCCACGACCTTCAAAACGTATATACATATTGTAGAAATGATATAGTTGTCTAATACGCTGACACAAACCCTCCTGTCCAGAGGCCACCAACCCCTTAGGAGGTGTAGCGTTAGGTTGGGTGGTGTATCCCCATGCGGCCGCCATGGCAAATATAAGTAAATTTTAGGGGGTTATAGTGAGTGTTCAGGTTAGTAACCTTTAGGTTTTATAGTTGAGGTTAGGTTATAAACGTTTAGGGGTTATAGTGAGTTAGGTTAGTAACTTTTAGGGTTATGTGAGGTTAGGTTAGTAACGATTAGGGGTTTATAGTGAGTTACGGTTAGTAACTTTTGAGGGGTTATAGTGAGTTAAGTGAGTAAACTCTTTAGGGGTTTATAGTGAACGTTTAGGTTAGTAACTTTTCGGTGTTATGTGAGGTTAGGTAGTAACGTTTGGGGTTATAGTGAGGTTAGGAGTAACTTTTAGGGGGTCCAGGGGTTATAGTGAGTTTAGGTTAGTAACTTTAGGTTATAGTGAGGTTAGGTTAGTAACGTTTAGGGTTATAGTGAGGTTAGGTTAGAAACTTTAGGGTTAATTACTTGTTTACTTGTAATCGATTTACTGGTCTCGGTCTAGAGGGTACTACCTCACAGTCGTGGTGCCTCCACCGCTGCATTTCCGAACCGCCATCCCTTGTTGCAGGTTCACCTAGGTCCGAATTGAGTTCGTGCTGCCCTGCTCATTAGACGTATATCCAGGCACGGGAGGTTCATCCGGGATTGTTTGTAGGTGGTGTCCAAAATGATGTTTGCATTTTCCACGTAGCATTCCGTGAGGTTCCCTTAATTTTCCTGGCAGTTGTTACATGTTTTGGCCAATATGAGGCAGACTTGGTTGATAAGTGCTGGGTCTTGATCCGGGCTGGTGCGTCTGAGTAGTGTTCTCATCCTTGCCTTGCGACAGTTCTGGGTGATGTGCTGGGCTGACAGATCAGATGGCAGTAGGGTTGGACAATGTTCTCCAGGATCTTCCACGGTATATAATATCTGTATCTCTCCCATACGCCTCAGTTGTGAGTTAAAGGCCCAACTTTTGTAGGTTCTTTCCCAATAATTGAGGTTTTTCATTCCTCCACTGTCTGTATAAGACCTTTGAACAGTTCGAGGGCTTGTATTTCTGCTACTTCTGTGAGGGGACCACAACTGGTACAGTAATCAGCACTGGTTGTACCAGTGCCTTCAACAGAGTTAACATGCAGCCCTCTTCTCGGGAATAGAATGTTCGTAGGATCCAACCTGATATTGTCTGGCCTTTTTCACCGTTGTCTTCTATATGGTGCCTAAATGGCATCGTCGCTGAGGTGGACCCATCAGGCCTTCACATGTGGCTGATGTAATTTCTCGGCATCACCTGTCAGGAGACGGTGTGGGGTTCTTGCGCAGGTTGTTTTGCCCCAACTCTGAGTGACTGAAAGTTATATATCGTTGAGCGCTCATGTTATACGGTTTGCCCAATCATAGATTTGTAAGATCATGCTGTAGTTGGTGTAACATCTTTCTGGTACTGTCTCTGCTTCTTACGATATTTGTATCATCGCAAAGGCTGTTACTTTTGATTTTGACCACCTCCCTCGTCATATCCAAGAGAATGATGAAGCAGTAAGCCCAAGGACTGAGCCTTAGGGGGACACCACTTAAAAATTGGTGGTCTGCAGACATGGCCCCATTCGCTGTTATACTTGCGTTCTGGATGTTATAGGAAGCTGTGGAGCCACACACCAATTTTGCCCGTATGCCCAGTTTACGCAGCTGTGCAGGAGGTGCCATGATCAACTTGTCAAAGGCTTTTCAAAGTCTCGAAAGACAGTATCAACAATTTTGCAGAAGCCAGTTAATTGGTTGAGGAGCTGTCATGATAAGCAAGAAGCTGAGACAAACAGGATCCTACCTTTCCGAAAGCCCATGCTGACTAGCGTTGAGGGGTTATTTCTCGTCCAAGAAGCGTAGACCGTGGTTACGCATGATTTCTCAAAAGATTGATTACATGAGAAGGAGAGCCCACTGGTCGGGTAGTTTGCGGCACAAGCTCTACTTCCTCCTTTGTGATTGGTGTATGACGCCGTATGGTCTTTTGTGAGGGTACTACTACCGTGTTAAGGGACTCACGCCACACCAGGTGTAGGGGGCGAGCTAAGGATCTTTGAGTTCAGTAGCAATTTTGCTGGGATGCCATCAGGACCTGCGCTCGAATTGCTGAATTTCTAATGCGCCTGTATTCATGTCCTCTTCTCGTAAACTTATGTCTTTAGCGTAACCTGGGTCCTGAGTGTCTGGGGCTGAGTGAAGAAGACTGTTGGGTCGTGGTAATAAAACTTTAGTCTGGGCAAGGATGCTGAACACAGTGCGATATTGCTCAGCTAAAAAATTCACTGATGGTTTTGGCATCCTCCCTCCATTTATGCCCCTCAGATGTTACCAGAGGTCAATTGGGCATTTGATTTACGAGAATCTCTTGGCATAGTGAAAGAAGTGTTTGATTGCTCGTTATAGTGAGGTTAGGTTAGTACGTTAGGGGGTTATAGTGACGGTATTAGGTAGTAAGTAACGTTTAGGGGTTGTATAGTGAGGTTAGGTTAGTAACCGCTTTAGGTTATAGTGAGTTAGGTTAGTAACTTTTAGGGGTTATAGTGAGTTAGGGTAGTAACTTTTAGGTGTATAGTGAGGTTAGGTTAGTAACGTTTAGGGGTATAGTGAGGTCTAGGGTTAGTAACCTTTAGGGGTCTAAGTGAGGTTAGATTAGTAACTTTTAGGGGTTATAGTGAGTTAGGTTAGTAACTTTAGGGGTATAGTGAGGTTAGGTTAGTAACTTTTAGGGGTTTTATAGTTAGAGGTAGGTTAGTAACTTTTAGGGGTTTATAGTGGGTATGTTAGTAACCTTTTAGGGGGTATAGTGAGGTTAGGTTAGTAAATTATAGTGATGGTTAGGGTTTTAGTAAACGTTAGGGGGTTATAGTGAGGTTTAGGTTAGTAAATTTTAGGCGGTATAGTGAGGTTAGGTTATAATTTAGGGGGTTATAATGAGGTTAGGTTGTAACTTTTAGGGGTTATAGTGAGGTTAGGTTAGTAACGTTTAGGGGTATTAGTGAGGTTAGCGTTGGTCGTGAGGTTAGAGGTCGTTGCCAAGGGGAGCAATTACCACTAGCAAATTGCGAGTGGTATTGCCTCCCCTGGCAACGACCTCTCACTGGTAATATGTCACTACCCGTGTTAATGAGCAGTGATCAAAATTATGTGAAGATATAAACAAAATTTTCTTGTGCATACAGAGGAAAATATCTCTCTTACCTTGCACAACATTCTCCCACAGAATATGCCGACATCCCGCTTCGCATTGCCATGTTTGGAAAATCTTTGCGTGCGTTGCTAATTATGCATATATTATTTTTTATTATTTTATATAATTTTTTGTTTACGTTCCTAGCATATTATAACCGCTTTTTAATTATTTTATATATATTTTGTTGACGCCTTACCCTGAGAAACAAGAACGTTAATTCTCTTCTCCAACACAATCCCACATCCTGCATTTGATCTTAAACCATTGCTGTTTACGATCCCTCCATTCCAGTCTCCTCTTCTCTCTCTCTCTTTTCTCTCATCTCTCTTCTCTATGATTAACACGCCTTCACGCCAGTCTCTCTCTCTCTCTCTGAGAGAGAGAGAGAGATATTGTGATAAAGTATCACTTGACAGATATTGGGATCAAGAAAGACTTTTGGTTGATGATATCACCACGGATAGTACTATTCCTTGATATTCACTGTGACGCTATTCCATAGAACAACCGTGGATTACATTTCTGTGGGGGACACAAAGGAGAGAAACACAAATGCTTACTCAATCTCTCAAATACTGTCTTTTAATATAGAAGCATTGCCACGCCATCTGGACACTTTGAACGTACAATGTTTAAATACTTTGACTTTTAATTTTGATATAATAGGACTGGTGAAACGAGGCTTAATAAAGCATAAATAGCCCTTTATAACTCCAGAATTTTCACGGTAATTCAAAAACAATAAAACTACAAGTGGTGGATTGAGCGATATATATGCACACAAAAATTTCACTGTGTTCAATGGAAAAGTTTCCTTCCAACTACCACACCTGCAACACTGTTCACTGAAGGTGTTCAGACATTAAATTCATAGTGCGATTAATTTACCGACCACCAAATTCAAGTATGAATGACTTTCTTCAGTCCTTGAACAAATTTTACGATGCCATAGTATCGAGTCAAAATACCGTGTTATGTTGATGGTGTGATTTAATGAATTTGCTTCAGTACGATACGGATAAACAATGTTAAGGAATTGGTTAAAATAGTTTCTTCCTCACTAATGTACCCAACAGTACTAAAGCCCCAACCAGAGTAACAAGAAACTCAAGCTACTTAATAGACCATATATGGCGCTGAATAAATAATTGTGTGAATGAGTGGAATATTAAACATAAATATCAGTGATCATTTGCCGTCTTGTAATATATTTCTTTAAAACAAAAATGGGGGATAATTCCCCACATATATCTTTGAAAAAGAAGAATGATGAGTTTGGAGAAAACATGGAAATTTTAAAGCAGAATTGACAAATTACAATTGGGGAACAAGAATCCCCGGTAGGAATTGTGATGAGATTTTACTAATTATGTGATGCAATTTACCTACAACATACAACAACAAACTTTAAAATAGATATATAAGATTAAACGGCACATAATGATAAACCCTATATTACTGCACTCATCAAACAAACAAATCTATAAAGTATCGCGAATAAATTACAAAAATGATATGCAAAGTGGCAGCCAACGTACGGGTAGACAGTTTAAACGATACAGAAATACTCTGACATCAGTAATAGAGAAGCCAAAGAAACAATTATTACAAAGAAAAGCTGACATCAAACTCTGGTAACAGCGAAGAACACGTGGGCACTAGGTAATGCTTTCTCAAGGGTGGACAATAACCTTTTGGCTTGCGTCACCTGAGATTATACTGGTCACCTGAACGTCCCTGTTAACTTGACACACCTGTACACCTATCCAAGTCACAGTGTTTTAACTTGACACACACCTGTAAACAATATCACCCACCTGCTTAACTTGGACACACACTGTAACAATGTCACGTTCACCGGTAACTTGAAACACTGTAAACACTATCCGTCACATGTAACTTGGACACCACCTGTAACACATATCACGTTCACTGTTAATTGACACACACCTGTAACACTATCACGTCACTGTTAAACTGACACACACCTGTAAACTATCACGTCACCTGTTAACCTTGATACACACCTGTAACACTATCCGTCACTGTAAATTGACACACACGACACCTGTAACACTATCACGTCACCTGTATTGACACACACCTGTAACACTATCAGCACTGTTAACTTGACACACACGACACCTGAACACTATTCACGTCACCTGTTAACTTGACACACACCTGTAACAATATCACGTCACATGTTAACTTGACACACCGACACCGTAAACACTACACGTCACTGTTAATGGTCCATGACTCATGGTACCCTATATGACCCACTGACATTATATACTCAAGATTAATAGGACATACTATCAAATTAAAAAGTCTATAGATCTTAGAAGATATTTAGGCACAGCTTCTTCTCTTGCATGACGGCATTGAATAATAAACGTAAGCTATGGCAGGGAAAATATACAAGCATATAAGCTCCACAGCTATCGTTGCATAAGTATGGCATAAATCAATAGAGGACATGGCTATTTTTCCTGCACACGCCTTACGTTATCTTAATTGAGTCATGCAAGAAGAGCTGGTCCTATACTATCGTTCTACCTATCCACATATCTACATATGGTTCCCTATTCACCTTAATTTATCGGCACTGTCACGACACTTTACATCGTTTTTTTTTTTCTTGAACAACACATGTTCAGTAATGCTTGTTGTCCTTCGTCGAGGTGGCTCCAGGGTTTCATGGAAGCACAGCGACGAAGAGGAAGAATATGGGGATTATTTTGCGGGTGATGCAAAATGATCGAGGGCTCGCTCTCTCTGCTCTCTACTATCTCTCTCTCGGCACACCGAGGGATAAATATAATCCTGCCAAGCGTAACCTCACCCATACATTTCTTCCCCTCCCCCAAGCCCGCTCCCCCTCCGCCCCTCTGCTTCCCCGCCGAGTTAATAAGCCAGCTGTTGCCGCTTGACGATATTAAAGGTTGGCCAATATAAAAGGTTGCATGGCCCCTAATGCGCATGCGCGGAAACGCCCAAACCGATTTAATCGTTGTACGGCGATAATTTGGTTGCCTGATAAATAGTGCACCCAAACACCAAGCATTTATTTATCATGTAGGTCATTTATCTATACTAGTCAGTGGATAACTTCGATCATAGACCACTGTGGTACGATACAGTCGGTAGATATGGTTCTTTACATCTTATTTACCTTGTAGCTATGTGGCGAGAATGTGGTACCCGATAAATAGGTCACCAAAAGCACAAGTTATATTTTTCTCATGTAGGTCATTTATTTATACTAGTCAGTGATAACGTCGATCATAGAACCACTGTGGTACAAATACAGTGGTATGTATGCTCTTTACGCCAGTGTACGTACCCAGAAGAATGAATAAGGGGGGGGGCAAATATATATATATATATATAATATATATCAACGTATAGACGGTACAGCCTCTGGCCCCTTGCTTTTGCTCATTTCTTGCGGCGGGAACGTGGCAGGGAATCCACTGTCAGCCAATTAACTCATTACGTGAATTACTCATTAAGGGCTGTTTTACGCAAAAAGTTTTTACACAGACCCCAATTGATTTTGACAGGCATACTTCAATGTCGAATTTCAGATTCAATCCGACAACTAATTGAGAGTAGTTTACGGGACATTCATCATTAAGGGCTTGTTTTACAAAAAAAAAAATCTGACGACCCCGTGCTTTGGACAGCAACTACTTGCATGGTCAAATTCAGCTCAATCCGACAATATTAGAGTATAGTTATACACTTTTTGTCGGAAACTTGTTCCACGGGTGTCTTATGGTAGCGGGCCAATATTTATAAAATTTATTCTTTGCCAAAGGGGGGGGGGGCATTGGCAGCATGGCCCCCCCCCTCGGTACGCCACTGTTTAATCTATTTACCTTGTAGCTATGTGGCGATGAATGTGGTACCATGATAAATATTGTCACCAAAAACACAAGTTAATTATTTCTCATGTAGGTCATTTATTTATACCAGTCAGTGATAAACTTCGATAATTAGGACCACTGTGGTACAGATACATTGGTAATATGCTTCTTTACATCTTATTTACCATGTAGCTATGTGGCGGTGAATGTTCTCTGTTCCGCCACTTGCCAGGACCTCCTTCTGGGTTAACAAAAAGCAATGGTGCAGTCCATTGTGGCAGCCTTCACGCGGCGGACTGTGTTAACTAATGCCACAAAAAGTCTCAGGTGAGTAACTAAGCAGAGTGGTGGAAAAAAGTTGAATTAGGCAAATATATAAAACAAGTTTCAGCGTAAAAAGGCAAAGGTAAATGGAGTTTAGATGACAGCAGACAAATTTCCTAGCTATCGGGTTTCTACGGGCTCCCTCGTCCTTCGCCGACTAAGGCGTCTTACTGGTACTTTAATGGCATTCAAGCACGACTACATAAGCAGACAGTAAGGAAGAAGCAGACAGTAAGCAGAAGGATTAAAGGTTAGGAAATGGTCAAGAATGTTGGGTTTGTCTCCAAGGCAGTCAGGAACACAGATTTGAAGTTTGATCAAAGACTGTGATGTAAATACTGTACATACAGTTTACTTTGTTTGAACACGTATAAACGAACGACGCCCCTCAAGAGTTTTGTTTATGAGGCGGACAACTGATCATCCTATAAACCAAACTATCGGATATTGCGATCGACCATTTCCCCCACTTGGTTCGGTTTATTGACAGTTTACTGTATGTATATATATATATATATATATATATATATATATACCGTATTTGCCGGCACATAAGACGCAGTTTTTTTTCCAAGAAAGGGAATGCAAAATTCACCCTGCGTCTAATGCGGCCATATTACTAATGAGAGGTCGGGCAGAGAATGCAGAATGGCCGGTGGTGTATTACTAAGGGGGTCTCGAATGATCTGTGTTGAGCAGTAGACCACTGAACACAAATTTGTAACTGCATTACTAGTAATATCAACAGTAATGCATAATACCAAGAAAAAGTTTGAGTTTAAGAGAAAACAAGAGGTGGGGCAACAAGGTCGCAGTTTCTGCTGCCAAGATGGCCGTCATATGTAGAAACATCACCCCCTCCCGCAGTCCGCTGCCGCTCTCCACTGTAAATGGATGTGAGACAGGCTAGGCCTTTATACCACCTCGATCCCTCAATCCTCACCCCTGTATCTCTATGATTAAGGAAATTGTACCTGTAGACGGGACAGAAGCCTTCCACACATCACACCAAGACCAAGACCCATCACGGCGCCAGAAACTTTATCCGCCTCAAGGCCGAATCACACCATACCATCGTGCCTTCAGCGTACCTTCCTGAGGAAGAATAATTAAATAATCAACCCTCGCGACTGTTAGATTCACAGGTGTAACCATGGCGAATATCTTCGATCCCGACATCGGTGCCCTTCAACAATAACAAAAAGAAAGAGATGGTTACCTTAGTGTAATATCTTGGTAATTTTTTGTTATTGGGCAACCACCGATTTTGAGGCCACAACTTAGTTTCCTGAATAGTTTGGGGCGTTTTGAATTAATCTGCCTCTCGTTTTTGACGGAAATCAATGTTTGTTACATATGTGTGTGGGGGAGGTGCCCGCCCTGCCCCTCCAGGCCCGCCCGCAAACATTGCTAAGCTTCACACTGCCATAGTATTGTTAATTTTCGTTTTATCTCTATATCTTCTGTTACTAAACCAAACCCCACCTCTAACCTAACCTAATCTGATTTAACCTAACTTAACTTTTTGGCTGAAATAACGGTAGATTTTCGGTAATACATGTAATGCCATTAATATTCGATTGGGCCATTGGGAAATGGGACTCAAAATACACCGAATGAAAAAAGATACACGATAATGGAGGTAAGAATCCTAGGACTTTTGAGAGCCCACTACCGAAATAATACCATTATCTTTACTGCAAATTTTCCAAAGTCTAAACACAGCAGAAAAGCAACAAAGGCATACTTACAACATTAAATCTAAACTAAATGTCATAAGTAAATAATATTAGAATATCAATTCGTGGAATATCCTGCGATAAATGATGACCGATTTTGGTTACCCTACACATTCCCTTTACATTTTAAATAGTATAATTTTTCATTCACATTCACTGCACTGTGAATATTGCATTTTGGTACATGCTCAAAATCATTTGTTTTCCCTTACAAAATAATTTTTTAAATAACTTGATAAATTTACGAAAAGCAAATATGTTCTCAAAACAATACAATTTTTTTTTCCTCAAAAATATTTATGTAAAATAAGGGTGCGTCTTATGCGGAGGTGCGTCTTATGCGCCGGCAAATACGGTATATATATATATAGTTGATATTCTTTGGTTGATACATGTTGATATTTCAGGGTGGCAAAGACCCTGCCACCCTGAAATATCAACATGTATCAACCTAAGAATATCAACTAAAAATCTTCCTACCAGCCCAGGGAGGGCAGGTATACACAGACCGTCACGGGAGCTACACTCTCACATGCCTAGCCTGATGATGCAAAGTGCCATTGGCGAAACGTGCACGCGCATAAAGAACCCGAAGAATGACAGTGTCTTTGCACCCGAAATATCAATATATATATATATATATAGAGAGAGAGAGAGCGAGAGCGAGAGAGATAGATGATAGTAGATAGATAGAAGATAG
>JACEEZ010000811.1:31759-45016 GCA_016584305.1 Chionoecetes opilio | reverse complement strand
ATTCCTAGTGGGCGGAATAACCTTGTAGTTGGTACTTGCAAAGTGCTAGATAGGTTTGAAAATTTTATCTTCTCTCTCTCCTCTCTCTCTCTCTCTCTCTCATCTCTCTCCTCTCTCTCTCTTCTATCTCTCTCCCTCTCCTCTCTCTCTCTTCTCTTCTCTCCCCTTCTCTCCTCTCTTCTCTCTCTCCCTTTAAAAATACTAATATTGCACATATTTTTGGGGCTGGGGGAAGTATGAATTTAAAATGGATATGCAAATGCAAGCTTGTGTAAAGGGGGAAAAGGGGGGATTATGGGGGGTCGGGGAATTAAAGAGGGTTGTAGGGGAATTGTAGGGGGTTGTTGGCCAAGGGGGGAAGAATCTGGAAACATTGATTATATGTATGGTAATGAGTTTTTGTTTGTTTGTGTGTGTGTGTGTGTGTTGTTGTGTGTGTGTGTGTGTGTGGTTGTGTGTGTGTGTGTGGTGTGGTGTGTGTGTGTGTTGGGGTGTGTGTGTGTGTCTTTTTTCTGTGAGTATTGTTCGCCTTTGTCTTTCATAAATGTTAAAGTTTCTTTCGCTTACGATGAGGGGGAGGAGGGGAGGAGGAGAGGAGAGGAGGAGGAGGAGGATTACATTGGAATAACAGACACCAAGAAGACCTATTGGTCCATAACGAGGGTATCTGCGCACTACATACTACTACTATCAACTACTTGTAAGGAAAACAGTTGGAAAATGATACCATGCCCCTAAAGAGGATAGGAACATGGAAGTTCATAGTGCAGAATGATAAGATATGAAAAATACTAACAAACAACTACCACTACTACTACAGCTAATCGATACGGGGGACTAGATATGAATTCGCACTATCAATACCCTTTTTACTTTACAGTGCGAGTCAAGTCTGTTTTTAAATGTACTTATTGTGCTGGCTCCGACAACATTTGCTGGTAACTTGTTCCATCGATCAACGACTCTAACATTGAAATAATTTTTACGGGAGATCGGTGATGCAACGTTGAAGTTTAGTTTAAAAATTATTTCTAATTGTCACTTTAGTTGAAAGCCCCGAAAGGTTTCTTGTTTTAAAGACATCAAAACCTTTAGGATCTTAAAGGTTTCTATCAGTCCCCCGATTCTTGGATCCTTTAAGGAAAACAATTATTTCCCAAATCTCTCTTCATAAGATGAATTTCGCTGAGATTGGAATTTGTTTGGTTGCTCTCTTTGCACTGATTTCCCAATTTGGTTGATCCCCTTTCGAAACAGGGGGGACCAGAATTGAACGGCATATCCCCCGTGCGGGCCCAACCAAAGGAGTGTATAATTTGTTTATTATTTCGGAGTTTTATGTTTAAAATTGCGTTTTAAAAAACCCCCCAATCATATTTTTCCTTTTTTTGGCAGCTAGGCAATGCGGACTGGGTTTTTAGACATTCTATGATGACACCTAAACCCTTTTCCGCTTACTTTAGTTAGAGGTTACATAGGTTACATAGGATAACAGACACCAAGAGACCTATTGGCCATAGCAGGGTACTGCTGAACTCCTACTACTAACTATAAAAATTTTTTAAGAAAACGTTGGAAAATGATTTCCATGTCCCTAAAGAGGATAGGAACATGGAAATTTCATAGTGCAGAATGATAGGATATGAAAAAATACTAACTACAACTACCACTACCACTACAACTAATCGATACGGGGGACTAGATACGAATTCGCACTATCAATACCCATTTACTTTACAGTGCGCGTCAAGTCTGTTTTTGAATGTAGTTATTGTGTTGGCTCCGACAACATTTGCTGGTAACTTGTTCCATCGATCAAACGACTCTAAACATTGAAATAATTTTTACGGAGATCGGTGATGCAACGTTGACCGTTTAGTTTTAAACCATTATTTCTTGTTGTCACTGAGTTGAAAGCTCGAATAGGTCCTCTTGATTAATGACATCCAAAACCTTTTAGGATCTTAGAGGTTTCATCAAGTCCCCACGGATTCTACGATCCTTTAAGGAAAACATATTAAGTTTCCGCAGTCTCTCTTCAAAAGATGAATTTCTGCAGAGATGGAATTTGTTTGGTTGCTCTTCTTTGCACTGATTCCAATTTGGCTTGTCTTTTACGAAACAGGGAGACCAGAATTGAACGGCATATTCCAAGTGCGGCCTAACCAAGGACGTGTATAATTGTGTCATTACTTTCGGAGTTTTATGTTCAAAGTTACGTTTAATAAAGCCCAACATCATATTTGCCTTTTACTGGCAGCTAGGCAATGCGAACTGGTTTCAGATCATTACTGATGATGACACCTAGATCCTTTTCCTGCTGTACTTCAGTTAACGATTTATTTTGCATTTGATAGTTATATTTGAGGTTATCGTTGCCTATATGCACTACTTTACATTTATCGGAATTAATTTTAATAGCCATTTATCACTCCAATCTGATAGTTTGTCGAGATCACTTTGTATGAGTTCGCAGTTTTCTCTAGTATATGCTTTACGCCTAATTTGAGGAGGAGGAGGAGGAGGAGGAGGAAGAGGAGGAGGAGGAAGAGGAGGAGGAGGAAGAGGAGGAGGAGGAGGAGGAGGAGGAGGAGGAGGAGGAAGAGGAACAAAATTTGAGAAGGAGAAAAATAATTAAGAAATTTATGAAAGGAAACAGAAAACACAAAATGAGTAAGAAATTAAATTAACAAACCAGAGAGAGAGAGAGAGAGAGAGAGAGAGAGAGAGAGAGAGAGAGAGAGAGAGAGAGAGAGAGAGAGAGAGAGAGAGAGAGAGAGAGAGAGGAGAGAGAGAGAGATAGGAAAGATGATATTAAGCCACACATTAACTCTTATCAGACCAGTAAGTAATATAATATCTCTCTCTCCCTCTCTCTCTCTCTCTCTCACTCACATCTTTTTGGATATTACTGTATTTAGGACTATTTTTGAATAGCACTGTATTTTTTAGTAGCATTGAACTAAAATATATCTATAATAATATTAGCGAAAGTGTGTCTGTCTGTCTGTCTATCTGTCCGCGATAGGTGCCGCCCCCCGTGGCGAAATCCCATCATATGTCACAGTTTTGGAACCAGCTCGACCAGGGGAAGGTTTTAAGCCCACTTATGAGATGATCCGATCACTTTTTTTTTTTTTTTTTTAGCAGCCTATTAGCGAGAATTGTGAAAAAAAATGTGGGTTGCGAGAATTGAGGAAACCTTGATGTAGGGTGATGGGTAATGGGTGAGTGAATGGGTGGGGTGATGGGTAATGGGTGTGGGGTGATGGGTGAGTGAATGGGTGGTGGGTGATGGGTTGGGGGTGATGGGTGATGGGTGAGGGAATAGGTGGAGGGTGATGGGTAATGGGTGAGTGAATGGGTGTGTGGTGATGGGTAATGGGTGAGTGAATGGGTGGGGGGTGTGTATGGGTGAGTGAATGGGTGGGGGAAAACATACATTTCTACATCCATGATTTCAGGAAAGTTAGAAGGGGCTATCTGGAGAGTCTGTGTTTGGTGGGCCGAAGGCCCACCAATGGCCCTAATGGGTGAGGAATGGGTGGGGGGTGATGTGAATGGGTTGGCGTTAATACAACATTTTTACATCCATGATTTCAGGAAAGCTAAAAGGGGGGCTTCGGGGAGGCCCTGTGTTTGGTGGGCCTAAGGCCCACCAAACACGGGTGGTGGCCGAAGGCCCACCAATAGCCCTCCGCAGGAGCAAAGCCAAAAAGGCCCCCCGAAGGCGGCTTTGGGGCTGATTATAATATGTATTGTATGTATTAATAGAAAGAAAGCAAATGCCTGAAATAACAATTTGATGAGTGGCGGGGTTTTTTTTGTAAAGGAGAGAGAGAGAGGGGGAAAAAGGGGAAAAGGGGAGAAGAGGGGAGAGGGGAGGGAGGAGAGAGAGGGGAGAGGAGGGAGAGAGAGAGAGGGGAGGGGGGGAAAAGAAGAGAGAGAGAAAAAGGGAGCATTAGTGTTTGTCATTCTTTTAGCCAGACAGTCAGTCAGTCAGTTTATTAGTTTTAGTTAGTTATTTGTCGTCAGCCCATTTTTTTAGAAACCCAGGTAGTTAGCCAGTCATTCCTCCTGGTTTGCCATCCAGCCCCAGGGCTGCTTTTCAGGAAAAATCCTTGTGGGGGAGGATTGGGCAGCCCCCCTCCCCGCACTACCCCCTCAGCCAAGCCCCGACCCCGCACCCACCTCAGCCCAGCCCACTTTTTTCGCAGCTTGGTACCTGGGGTCATACCCAAGGTCTGCAGTCCTCACCCCCATCGTTTGCCCTCAGCCGGGCCCTTTAAATTTTTTAAAACCCCCGGGGACCAGGGCCCCTGAGCTCCCCCCTTCCCTCATGGTACGGCCAGAACGCCCAAGCCATACTTAAAGATCCTCTCCCCCAATTTCGTGGTCCCCAAAAGAACATCGGAGCCCCTGACCCACAACTGGTACAACATATTTGCAGACGAAATTGTGGTCTCGGAGCCCTGGCTCAACAACGAGGGGGGAGCCCACGTTCGGAAAAGAACGTGGCTACACCCAATGGACCAGGGGGGACCCCCCTGAGCGAGCAGGTGGGGGTTTGGGTGGCGCCTGCTTCATGGAAGGAGTCCTGGGCCCAGCTCCAGTCCTCCGCGCCCCCGGGGAAAAGCACCTCGATGTGTCCCTTTCCCCCCATATGGAGGTGAGTTTTTCCCGGGGTTTAGGCTGGTGCCCGTCACCACCCTGCTGTGCGCCATGTATCGCCCCCCAGTAGGGCCCGCCTCGCTCCAGACCCACTGGGGCCCTGGACGACCGATGTTGGAGCCCCGCTGCGGGAACGTCTTGGGGGTGGGCGACCTCAACCACCACCTGGAAAGCTTTCCATGAGAGCCTCCAAACTGGCGGGTTTTTTAACGGACCATTTTTGACCTTTCCCTACAACGAGCGGGGGATGGGGACACGGGCCCCTCACCCCTGCCCTCCGGGGGACACTCTCTGTGTCACCAGCTGGGTTTGTGGGCAGCTCTGACCACCACGCGTCAAAACACAGATAGATATGGGTTTTTTGGGCCGGGACGAAGCCCCCCCCCGTACTGTCTGGTTGTGGGATAAGGGCGGACTGGGCCCCCCTTGCGCCATGACCTGAGTCACATGGGTGGGGTATTTTGTGCGGGACGGGGCGGGATAATATTCGCGAGCCCTTACTTCTGCCTCCTAGCCTTCGAGACGCCATTTTGCCCTCCGAGACTCCCCCACCAAACCCTCGGATACCCATGGTATGCTACCTTGCCGTTTGCGCTGAGGCCCAATACGCAGCGGGGTTTCCCGCTACAAGCGGAAACCCGACTCGGGCAACAAGGACCTGCAAGGGGCGGCCTGCAGGGGGAAAAGGGGGTTTTGCCAGCAAAGGGGAAAATACAAATGGGAGGAGGACTTGCGCCGCAAACACAAAAAGCCCAGGCGTGGGGATAACACTTGGTGGTCCCTGGTTAAGGAAAAAAAAAACGGGTAATTAGCCGCCAAATTTCAATTCCCCCCTCACCAAGCAGGAGGGAACAGCGGCCGCGAGCAAGGAGAAGGGCTCAGCTGTGGTAATCTTTCTCTGCAAAGATGAAGGTGGGGCCCCCAGCAGCCCCCCCCTCGTTGGAGAAAACAGTGTGAAGAGACGTCCACAAGGGGAGGTGACGCAGGCGCAGGTCGAGCACTCCTGCAGGGTCGACACCAAAAAAGCCCGGCCTGATGACGTCAGCCCAATTTTTTTTTAAAACAGTGCCCCGGGACCTGTCTGTCCTCTTACCACGTCTTACTGCATGTCTAAAGGGGAAAACCCACCCCCTTCATTGGGGGGAAGGAGGCCGAGGGGTTCCTGTACACAAGAGGAGTTCCAGATCTGACCCCAAAAACTACGGCCCATCTCCTTGCTGTCTGTGGGGAAAGTGTTCGAGGGATCGTGACAGGGGTAATCTGTTCCCCTCAGCACAATACCCCCCTTCGGACCAACAGTTTGGGTTCAGCCCTGGACGGTCCCCCTTTGACCTGCTGATGCTCCAAACCCCAAAACTTTTTAGGACCCCCCTGGATGGGGCCCGGCACTGTCGTGGGGGCCCCTTGGGCCCCAAAGGGGGGGTGCCTTTGAAGGGTGTGGCACGGGGTCTTCACGAAAAACCCCGAGCAAAAGGCATCCAGGGGGACCCCCTGTGCTCCTGGGGAACTACCTGCAGGGAAGAACCCCCCAGGTCGTCGTAAAAACGGGCAGGCCTTGAGTCCCTGCCAGGGGAAGCTCAGTCCCACAGGGCTCTGGCTGGGGCCGCCGTGGAACATTCTACGGGGACGATCTTTTCCGGGCCGGCTGCCGCAGCCGGCTTACGCTGTGACTCAATCCCCTGCTTCCTACCCGCGACTTTGACTGGGGGGCGAGCTGTGATGAGACCAACAGCAGCTGAGGTTATACAGGGGTGGGGGTCACGTTGGCAGGTGACCTTTGCTCCGGAAAAAAGCCAGGCAAGGTGGTTTCTCGGACCCCCGCTGCCGGGCCACAGTGGAAGGGGGGGGCTGCGGTTTGGTGGCGTTCCTTCCCACTCCAGGAAACCCCGTCAAGGTTTTTGGGGGTAAGGTGGACCGAGAGCAAGGTTTGACGGCCACATCCCACATCAAAACACATTGCAAAAAAGGGCCTCTCCAGGGTCTCTGCCCTGCGAAGGGTAGCCCGCTTCCCGACAGGGGAGGGAAGCTCCTGCTCTACAAGGCCCAGATACGGCCTTTCTTAGGTATCCGCCCCCCCCCTCCGGATTCGTGTGCAGCCCGCACACAAGGAGGTGGGACAGCACCAGCGTCGAGCCCTGCAACTGGGGGAGCTGCAGACCCCCGAGACCCACCAGCCCAGTTTTGAGCCGGTGAGCCTCCGACTCACTGGAACACCGCGGGAGTTGCGGCCTGTGGTATTTCCACAAGGCACAGGTGCAGGGAGTGCCCCAAAACCGGCTGGGTTACGACAGCCCCCCAAAATCGCCACGCGAACACGAGAAAGGTGCTTACCAGTAGTGATTTTGGGGTGCCGCGTTCCCTGCCAGCCAGCACCAACGCACATTTGTGGGCCCCCGGGCTCCAGGAGTGGAACTTTTTTCCTGCCCTTCCCTCACATCCATGAGTGAACACACAAAGTGGGAAAGTTGGCGGCCAACGGGGGAAGACTGTCGAAGCACACCCCGTGAGGCTAGTGAATTTTGATATAGTGACACAACAGTGCCTCAACAAAAAACTTTTGTGACTGTGTGCTTAATTTTATAAATGTTTGTTTTTTTTGTCTTCTAATTTTTGCGTATATACTATTTTACTTGCCCTTAAGATAGGTAGCAGAACGACAGGCACCTTTGGGCTTTATGTATTGTATGTTTTAAAAAAAAAAAAATTTGTTTTTGTTTAAATTATATGGTTTTTTTTTTTTTTTTATTTTTTTTTTTTTTTTTTTCTTTCTTTTTTTTTTTTTTTTTTTTTTTTTTTTTTATTCCCTTTCCATTTTCCCCCATATCCCCCCCCCTTTCCCCTCATCCTTTCCCTCTTTCCCAAATAATTTTCCTCTTTTTGCTCTTTTCCTTTCTTTATCTTTTTCTTTCCCCTCTCTTTTTCCCCTCCCTTTGGGGGGGGGGGGGGGGGGGGGGGCCCTTTTTATTTTCCCCTTTATTTTTAATAAAACCCCCCCTTTCTTTTTAAAAAAAAAATTTAAATCAAAGGGCTGGAGGGCAAAAAAAAAGTAAAAAGCCCGCTATGTTGCGTCCTTGTAGGAAAACAGTAAAGAAAAAAAAAGGGGAACCAATTGGGGAGGGGGAAAAAAGGGGGAAGTGGACAAAAGTGGAAGCGATGGTTTGTTTTTTCTATTTTTTTTTGGGAATGGAAACCCAAAAAAAAGGGTTGGGCCCTTGGGATGTTAATTGGGGAAAAGAGGGAAAAAAAATAGTCGAGTTGGGTTTCTTTTGGCGTTAAAAAAATAAAAAGGGGACCATTTCCCAGAAAAAATTTACAGGGAATGAAAATTGAAAGGGGGAAAGGCAATAGGGGGGTTCCTCGGAGGGTTTTAATTTAAAAACTGAGGCCATCATTAAAAACAGCGTGTAACCCAGGGTTCCAGGGGGAATCCCGTTAGTGTACGTGCCCCTTTTTTTTTTGTCCTTCCCCGGGTTCCATCTTATATAGGGGAGTTTTTTATGAAACAGGGGCTTGACACCCCTGTTTTAAAAAAGCTTACAACGGGTTATAAGGGAATCAGTATGCTTCGCCTCTTCTTTTTGGGTGTTAAAAAAGGGGGTTTTTATGAACAGATACACAGTTGTTTTAATTCCCAAAATGTTATAATTTATCCCCCATTTTCGTCTCCAAATTTCATTTGGTTCGAAAATAATCCATTTTTACGTTAATATTTATTTTCCAGAATTTATCCTTTTTTTTATACATAATTTTTTTTGGTTTTCAAAATTTTTTTGGCTATTTTATTATTTACGCAAAATTTATTTTGTATCAAAGAAATTATGCTCCTTTTTTATATGACCATTTCTTTTGGTCCATAAATTTTTTTTTCGTCATAAGGGACGGCCATGGAAAAATAAAAAAAAAACAAAAAGCCCCCCCTAGCTACCCGTTGTAATTGGCAATTTTTTGTATTTGCTTCCCTATAAAAATCAATTTTTCAAAGGTTAAGGGGGGAAAATATTTTTTTTTGTTTTTTTATTTGTATCGATATCACAAAATTCTCTTTATTTTGCATATAAAAATCATAACTATTCGTGCCTGTCTTCATGACTCCAATTAGAAGAAAATAATCAATATGTTTTGTACACACATTTTGTCAATACATTCCTACTACTACTATACTATTGCTGCTACTACTATACTATGTGCTACTACTACTACTCACACTACTACTACTACTACACTACTACTACTATACTATTGCTGCTACTACTACTACTACTACTATACTACTACTACTACTACTACTACTTACTACTATACTACTAACTTACTACTACTACTACACTATACTACTACTGCTGCTACTGACTACTACTACTACTACTACTACTACTACTACTACTCTGCTGCTACTGCTACTACTACTACTACTACTACTACTACTACTACTACTACTACTACTCTACTACTACTTACTACTACTTACTACTACTACTACTACTACTACTACGTCTGCTACTACTACTATACTACTACTACTACTACTACTACTCTACTACTACTACTACTACTACTACTACTCTTGCTGCTGACTACTACTACTACTACTACTACTACTACTACTACTACACTACTACTACTACTACTACTATACTACTACTACTACTTATACTACTACTACTACACTACTACTACTACTACTACTATTCTACTACTAACTACTACTACTACTACTACTATTACTATACTACTACTACTACTACTACTACTACTACTACTACTACCTACTACTACTACTTATTATACTACTACTACTACTGACTGCTACTACTACTACTACTACTACTACTACTACTACTACTATACTATTTACTACTACTATACTACTACTAACTACTACTACTACTACACTACTCCTACTACTACTACTACTCTATACTACTAACTACTACTACTAACTACTACCTACTACTACTACTACTACTACTACTGCTACTACTAACTACTACTATTCTACTACTAACTACTACTACTACTACTACTACATACTACTACAACTACTACTACTACTACTACTACTACTACTACTATACTACTACTACTACACTACACTACTACTACTACTACTACTACTACTACTACTACGTATACTACTACTACTACTTACTACTCTACTACTAACTACTACTACTACTACTACTACTAATACTACTACTACTACTACTACTAGTACTACTACTACTACTACTACTATGACAAGTACTGTACTACTGACTATATACTACTACACTAACTAACACTCTACTACTACTACTCCTACACTATACTACTACTACTGTATCTCAGTTTAGTACGTAGAATGGAGAAGGTTTGGTTCGCTATATATACAAAACTAAATTTATTTCCCCTTTTCTCTTGTTGTTGTGTTTGTGTGTTATGTGTTGCGCGATAAACATACATAGGCTATAACGGTGTGTGTTGTGTGTGTGTGTGTGTGTGTGTGTGTGTGTGTGTGTGGTGTGTGTGTGGTGTGTGTGTGTGTGGTGTGTGTGTGTGTGTGTGTGTGTGTGTGTGTGTGTGTGTGTGTGTGTGTGTGTGGTGTGTGTGTGTGTGGTGTGTGTGTGTGTGTGTGTGTTGTGTGTGTGTGTGTGTGTGTTTGTGGTATGTGTGTGTGTCGTTACATGTTGAAGCAAGTTGGAGATGATATTGGTATTATTACTCCTCATCCTTCTCCTCCTCCTCCTCCTCTTCCTCTTCCTTTTCCTCCTCCTTCTCTTCCTTCTCCTCTTCCTCCTCCTCCTCCTCCTCCTTCCTCTTCCTCTTCCTCTTCCTCTTCGTGCCTCTTCCTCCTCCTCTTCCTCCTTATCCTCCTTATTGTTCACGTTTGCCTCATACTCCTATTTCAAATCTTCCTCTTTCTCCTCATCCATCTTTTCTTCCTCCTCCTCCTCTTCTTCCTATTTCTCTTCTTCCTCGTCTACCTCCATTTACTAGTTTTTCTCCTCCTCTTCCTCCACATTCATCCTTTTTTCTCTCTTTCTTCCTCCTCCTTTACGGACTCAATCTTCTTCGTCTTCCTTGTCCTCCTCCTCCTCCTCCTTCTTTTCTTTGGCCTTGTATACTTCCCCCTTAAATTCTAGTTCTCCTCCCCATCTTCCTCCTCCTTCATCCCTGCTTTCTTTCCTCCTCCTTCTCTTACGAACTCTTATCTTCTTCGTCTTCCTCCTCCTCCTCTTCCTTGGCATTAATTCTAACCCACCTACTCCCTTTAATCCTCCTCCTCCTCCTCTTCCTCCTCCTCCTCCTCCTCCTAAGACCCATATTTATCGCAGCAATTCGGTCAACAGTTCAATAACCGATGCAAGTCACTATTCACACGGAAATATGATATCGCCACCATTACAGACTCGCGCCGACCTAACATTAAACCCCCGAACACTGTTTACCTGGGTCCTCAATTACACTAAAGGGACTAAAATTACACTAAATCATTACTTAACTTGATGTATTAAGACCCTTTGTGTATTGATGGTTTAATATACTTGAGGTAGATACATATATACAGTAATATAATATAATATAAAAATATATGATAAATACTGTAAAATATATAGTAATAGGTGTTACTACTGTTACTTGTGTGTTACTTGTATTTAGTATTATGGTTATATATGTTTTTGTGTTTGATAAATGATAGAGTATGTGATTTATGTTTAGAGCTTATATCTATATCGACCTTTCGACTACTACTCCTACTACTACTACTGCTGCTGCTGCTGCTACTTCAACTACCACTACCACTACCACCACCACTATTACTATCACCACCATCACCACCACTACTACTACTACTACTACTACATACGTAAGATGATAAGATACTTTGATCCTATCTAGACACTTTGCAAGTACCAACTACAAGGTTATTGACTATACAAAGCGCCACCACGCCAGGACGAACCTGGTGGGCTCGAACCGCTGACCGAATGCAGGGACGTTACCCGAGAGTCCGCAGCTCTACCAACCGAGCCACCCTGACGGGTTACTATAAAAAAAATATACATACGTACTACTACTACAACTACTACTACTACTACTACTACTACTACTACTACTACTACTACTGCTACTAATACCACTACTACCACCACCACCACCACTACCACTACCACCATTACTACTATAACTACATCTATAACTACTACTACTATTACTACTACTACTACTACTACTGCTACTACCACCGTGTAAATAGAGGGTCACACTCTAAACTGCTTCCACTTCTGTTTACTTTGCCTTTCTGTCAATAAGGCATGGGGTGGTGGTGGTGGTGGTGGTGGTGGTGGCGGTTGTGGTGGAGGTGGTAGTGGTGGTGGTGGTGGTGGTGGAGGTGGTAGTGGTGGTGGTGGTGGTGGTTGTGGTGGTGGTTGTGGTGGTGGTGGTGGGGGGTGGTGGTGGTGGTGGATGGTGGTGGTGGTGGGTGGGTGGTGGTGCTGGTGGTGGGTGGTGGTGGTGGTAGTGGTGGTGGTGGTGGTGTGGTGGTGGTGGTTGGTAGTGTGGTGGTGGTAATGTTGGGTGGTGGTGGTGGTGTTCGGTTGGTGGTGGTGGTAGTGTGGTGGTGGTGGTGGTGGTTGGTGGTGGTGGTGGTGGTGGTGGGGTGGTGGTGGTGGTTGGTAGTGGTGGGTGGTGGTAGTAGTGGTGGTGGTGGTGGTGGTGGTGGTGGTGGTTGGTAGTGGTGGTGGTGGTAATGTTGGTGGTGGTGGTGGTGGTGGTGGTTGGTGGTGGTGGTAGTGGTGGTGGTGGTGGTGGTGGTGGTGGTGGTGGTGGTGGTAGTGGTTGGTGGTGGTTGGTGGTGGTGATGGTGGTGATGGTGGTGGTAGTTGGTGGTGGTGGTGGGTAATGGTAGTGGTAGTGGTGGTGGTGGTTATGGTGGTGTGGTGGTTTGGTGGTGGGTGTTGGTGATGGTGGTGGCGGAGAAAGTGGTGGTGGTGGTGTGGATGGTAGTGGTGATGGTGGTGAATATGGAGGTAGTAGGGGCCCATACTACCTCCATGGTGGTGGTGTGGTGATGGGGGTGGTGGTGGTGGTTGGTGGTGGTGGGGTTGGTGGTGTGGTGGTGGTTGGTGATGGTGGTAGTGGTGGTGGTGGTGGTGGTGGGCTCTTCACTACCACGTCATGAGAGAGAGAGAGAGAGAGAGAGAGAGAGAGAGAGAGAGAGAGAGAGAGAGAGAGAGAGGAGAGAGAAGAGAGAAGAGAGAGAGAGAGAGAGAGAGAGAGAGAGAGAGAGAGAGAGAGAGAGAGAGAGATGAGAGAGAGAGGGAGAGGAGAAGAGAGATGAAGAGAGAGAGGAGAGAGAGAGATGAGAGAGAGAGAAGAGAGAGAGAGAGAGAGAGATAGAGAGAGAGTGTTAATGTGTTTCCTACTACTGAATTAATTACCCGAATACCTTTAATTTGATGATTTTCCCCTTACTCTCCCCTCTAATTTACACTTTTTCCCTTAGCTCTTTTTTCCCTCTTCTACTATTCAAGTAATTAATGTTTATATTACAAAATGTCTATCAAGCCATTTTTTAATGTTATTTCCTTATTTTTTCCCTTTTTT
>JACEEZ010000811.1:0-21200 GCA_016584305.1 Chionoecetes opilio | reverse complement strand
TGCCTCACTCCTGTATGTCACAGGAAAAGAAGCTGGATACACCTGCCCCACACTTCACAGCACTCTCAGTCCCAGAATACAGACCAGTTATCAAACCAATAGTCCTTGCAGGAATCCCGCGAAGTCGCAGAAGATCCCAAAGTGACTTACGATGCACTGAGTCAAACGCCTTCTTGAGATCAACATAGGCTGCAAGCACCCCCTGTCGAAATTTACGTCGGCGTTCCACCAGGACACGAAGCGCTAGGATACGGTCCGTTGTTGACTTACCAGGCGTGAACCCAGACTGCTGAGGTCTCTGATGCTTCACAAGATGACTGCGAATCCGTGTCAGCAATAGATGGACAAGCACCTTGCCTGGTACGCTGAGCAGTGTAATACCGCGGTAATTGTTGCAGTCCTGACGGTCCCCTTTCCCTTTCCAGATAGGGACGACCAGCCCCCTTTTCCAGTCAGGAGGAATGGTACCTGATTGCCACACGGCAGTCAGGACAGTATGCAACCCGCGGATCATGGCCTCACCCCCAGCTTTGAGGAGCTCCGCACTGATATTACAAACACCAGCTGCCTTTCCACCCCTCAACTTTGCTACAGCCTCTCTGACTTCGTCAAGAGAGGGTGCGGTTTCGTCAATGGGAGGATCGGCATCCACTGCCTGTAACCCAGTGGTGTGAAGCTGCTCAGTTGGAGGGTCCACCGTGAACGGTGGACCCTCATGTGAACGGGAGGGTCCACCCTCCGTGAACGTGAATATAACGTTCACCCTCCGTGAACGGTTATATTTAGCACGGGCTAAATATAAAGCCCGTCAGAGTGTTCGGTATTTATAAATGTTAACAGGGGGGGGAGGGTAGGAGGAAACAAGGGCAGCGAGCGTAGGTAAAGGTGAGGAGGCAACGACACGTGCAGCCCGTACATAATCCGGCTCTGGGGAGGCAGGGATCAGATGGGGAAGTGAGTGGGATGTTGGGCAGTGGAGCAGGTAGTTCTCAAGGGGATTTTGTGGCTCTGTGAAACAGTGAGAACAGGGGGCACGGGCGTCACCAAATATTTGGTTGGAGCAATGGAAGCCGAGCCTTAGTCGGACCAGCTGTCGTACTACAGGTGGAGTGAACCGGGAAAGGTGGAAGTGAGGCGTTTGTCTGGTGACTGTGATGTACCATGTGGCAGAACGAGAGCCATGCTCCACAGCGTCGTTGAGAAGAAGTTGGGAGGCCTGAAGAGTAGCTCAGTTAACAGAAGACTTTATCTGGGCGTAACTGGGGAGGAGGGGCAAGGTAACTTCCGGCACTGTGCTGGCTCGTCTGCTCGTTCGTTACCAGATACGCCGACATTGCTTGGCACCCAATGAAGGAAAACATCTGAGTTTAGTCGATACAATGTCAGGAGATGATGGTGGGTGGAAGACAGGAGTTGGACATTGTCTTTGAAGGTGGTACCATTAAGGGAGTGAAGAGCAGAGAGTGAGTCAGTAAAAAGGTGAATTTCAGGAACGGGTGACTCACAAGCATGGTAAGGGCAGATACCAGCTCCACAAGCTCCGCTTGGAATGCAGAGGAATTGTCAGGGAGACGAAGTGATCGCTGGAGAGCACCACTGACAAAGGCGGAATCAGACTTGCCATTTTCATCAGCAGAACCATCAGTGAAGTAGAGACGGGTGGCGGGAGTAGAAAGAGGGACAAATGTGGCTAGACTCTCCTGGCGGAGAAGGGCAGGTAGTTGTTATTTTAGGTGAGTGCGAGACGGGAGAATGACCTGGAAGGTCTTGGGGGCCCAAGGAGGCGGCGGAAAATGGTCTGGGAAGGTCGGATCCGGATCACAACGGACCAAGTCAGCTTCTCCAAGCGCTCGTGCAGCATCAGCCATGGCGTGGACCCAGTCGCCATCGGGTCGGGTATTCGGAGGACCCTGGAAGCCGTGGCGAAGGTGGGCCGCAAGAGTGGATTTGGGGCGGGTCTTGAGGTACCTGGCCATAGCTAGTGCTGATCTAGCGTAGATCCGGTGTCTGATGGTGAGGAGTCCGCATTCTGCGAGCAGGGTGACGATGCGTGTCCAACGAGGAGCATTCAGGATGGCCCGCATTGCATAATTCTGAGCCACCTCTAAGGACTGAACCGACAACGCCAAATACTCCTGCTGAGCGAGTCCATAACACCGTGGGCTATGCCAATCCGCCGTAAGACTTCTTGACGTGACCCACCGTCATTATGGACTGCGCTACCAAGGTATGTAAAACTTTCCAGGATCTCAATGTCCTCGCCGCACGCATGAACAGACTGTACTGTTTCATCTAGTAAGCCTCCAAACATCTGGACCTTGGTCTTAACCCAGGAGACCTCAAGTCCCAAAGGCTTTGCCTCCTCGTGCAGCGCCTCGAGAGCCATCACCAGGACCTCCAGCGACTCAGCAAAGATTACTGCATCATCGGCAAAAGCAGGATCAGTGATCTTGGTGTTGCTGAGGGATGCTCCACAATCACTTTGATCTACAACTTTGCCCAATACCCAGTCCATACAAGTGTTGAAAAGTGATGGGGCAAGGATGCACCCTTCCCTCACTCCTGTATTCACAGGAAAGAAGTTGGATACACCTCCCCCACACAGTATGAGAGTGCTTCACAGCACTCTCAGTCCCAGAATACAGACCAGTCATCAAACCAATAGTCCTTGCAGGAATCCCGCGAAGTCGCAGAAGATCCCAGAGTGACTCACGATGCACTGAGTCAAACGCCTTCATGAGATCAACATAAGGTGCAAGCATCCCCTGTCGAAACTCACGTCGGCGTTCCACCAGGACACGAAGCGTTAGGATACGGTCTGTTGTTGACTTACCAGGCATGAACCCAGACTGCTGAGGTCTCTGATGCTTCAAGAGATGACTGCGGATCCGTGTCAGCAATAGATGGGCAAGGACCTTGCCTGGCACGTTGAACAGTGTAATACCGCGGTAACTGTTGCAGTCCTGAAGGTCCCCTTTCCCTTTCCAGATAGGGACGACCAGCCCCCTTTTCCAGTCAGGAGGAATGGTACCTGATGGCCACACGTCAGTCAGGGCAGCATGCAGCCCGCGGATCATGGCCTAACCTCCAGCTTTGAGAAGCTCCGCACTGATATTACACACACCAGCTGCCTTTCCACCCCTCAACTTTGCTACAGCCTCTCTGACTTCGTCAAGAGAGGGTGCGGTTTCGTCAATGGGAGGATCGGCAGCCACTGCCTGTAACTCAGTGGTGTGAAGCTGCTCAGTTGGTGGGTCCACTGTGAACAACTGCCCAAAATACTCAGCCCAGCGAGTCATCTGCCCATCCATATCCGAAACGAGGCGCCCATCTGTTGTTCGAATAGCACTCGCCCGAAATGGAGACTTGGAACGGAGCTTCTTCAGGGTTTGGTAGGCGGGTCGGAGGTCATTAGCGTTCAAATGACCCTCGACATCCTAAGCAAGACTCCTGACATACCTCTACTTGTCTCTCCCTAGGAGGGTTCTACTCCGGCGTGACAGAGCCCTGTGCTGGTCCTGGTTCCCAGCCAGCCTGGCAGCGCGACTCTCCTCGATTTTCTCCAGCGTCTCCGCCGAGACAAAACCACGCCTTGACCTCGGGCGCTCCCCAATACACTCCTTGGCAGCCTGTAGATTTTCACTTTTGAAGGTATCCCACAGTTCTACAGGGTCCTCGAGCGCACCGAGCACATCAAAGCGATTTGAGACTGCCACCGCATACTCATGGGCACATGTCAAGTCCTTCAGTTTCTCAAGATGCAACACAGTATGGTTACCTCTTGAGATTCTTCTGACTTGAACAGAATGTATTAAGTGTAGCAACAAAACAAGTCTGTGATCTTTTCCAAAGAATCTCAGCACTCCGGTAAAACCCTTATTATAGGTTTCTGGAGGATCCTCCAACGAGTACTAACGAGGGACGTGGTCGATCTCCCTTAGCTACCCCTCCGGCATTAATAGACCATTGTCCTGCGGTGCAGCTCTGGTCTCTGATACCAGGAACCAAGCAATTCTCAACCTTCTGGACTTGCAAAATTCAGAAGAAGGCAGAGAACTGTTTAAATGTTTCTGGTACCAGAGCCATGGGACAAACACATACCTCTAGCCATCTCCTTTGCCATATCATAGGAATAAGTATAGCGTAAGGGAAAATGGAAGATGGAGGAAATACATGAGGGAGGAGGAGGAGGATGATTACATAGGATTACATAGAATAAACAGACAACAGGAGACCTATTGGTCCATGACGAGGGTATCTGTGAACTACATTACTACTAACTACAACTACTTGTAAGAAAACAGTTGGAAAAGGATACCAGGTCCTTTTAAAGAAGATAGGAACACGGAAAGTTTATAGTGCAGAAAAAGAGGGTATGAAAATATACTAAACACAACTACCACTACCACTACAATAATCGATCCGGGGTGAACTAAATATGAATTCGCAGGGCACTATCCAATACCATGTACTTTACAGGTGCGCGTCAAGTCTGTTTTTAAATGTAGTTATTGTGCTCGGCTTCGACAACATTTTCGTTGGTAACTGTTCCATCGTCATCAACGACTCTCACATTAGAAATAATTTTAAGGAGATCAGTGATGCAACGTTGACCGTTTAGTTTTAAACCTATTTCTTGTTGTCACTTGAGTTGAAAGCTCGAATAGGTTCTCTTGATTAATGACATCAATCCTTTAGGATTCTTAAAGGTTCTAGCAAGTCCCCACGGATTCTACGATCCTTTAAGGAAAACATATTTAAGTTTCCGGCAAGTCTCTCTGCATAAGATGAATTTTCGCAGAGATCGGAATTTGTTTGGTTGCTCTTCTTTGCACTGATTCCATTCTGCTTGGTCTTTACGAAACAGGGCGGACCAGAATTGGACGGCATATTCCAAGTGTGGCCTAACCAAGGGACGTGTAATAATTGTGTCATACTTCGGAGTTTTGTAGTTCAAAATTGCGTTTAATAAAGCCCAACATTATATTCGCCTTTTTACTGGCAGCAGGCAATGCGGACTGGTTTTAAGATTCATTTATGATGATGACACCTAAATCCTTTTCTGGAGGGTACTTCAGGTAACGATTATTTTGCATTGATAGTTATATTTGAGGTTATAGTTGCCTATATGCAATACTTTACATTTATCGGAATTGAATTTTAATACGCCATTTATCACGCCAGTCTGATAGTTTGTCGAAGGTCAATTTGTATGAGTCGCAGTTTTCTCTAGTATTGCTTTACCGCCTAATTTGGTGTCATCTGCAAATTTCGATATTTTAGATACAAGTCCGCAGTCCAGATCGTGATAGATATCAGAAAAAGAGGAGTGGAGGACCCAAGACCGAGCCCTGATGGCACCCCACTAGTAACATCTAACCAATAGAGTTTCACCATTTATTACACCCGTTGTTTACGATTGAAAGCAATTCGCAATCCACCAATTCCATGAACAAAGTTGCTCATCCCAAGGCCATGTAGCCCTTAGCTTGGTCCCAAAAGTCGCTTATGGCGGAACTGTTATCGAAGGCTTACTGAAAATCAAGGTATATTACATCCGAGAGGAATTTTTAGCGTTCCCAGTTGGATAAAATGACATTAAAAAAAAATCCAGTAGGTGGCGTTTAAGCAGCCGATTCTAATTATTTCGCAAATCTCATGGCTGCGAGTTTAATAGTGAGTTATTTTCATTCGAGAAAGACACTATTTATCCCCGCAATATTCTCAAATAGTTTAACAAACACAGACCGTTAGGGACAATTGGGCGATAATTTACTTGCGAGGTCGTACTGCCTTTCTTGAATAGTCGGTTGTAACATTAGCTAGTTTCCACATACTAGGAACATTTTTTTAACTTAGCGATTTTGAGGGATAATCTTTGTGGAAGCGAGAAAGTTGACTGTGACCATTCGCGAAAAAGTAATCGCGGCGAAATTTCGCTCTCCACCCCCACGGATTTTGCTGGGGCCAGTTTCTGCAAAATACTTGATACTTCGTCTACTGTTATCTCTCCTATTTCCAAATCTATCACTTTCGAGTCCCGCATACATGTTTACTGGTTATGGTAATGGTCGCTTCGTCTTCTTTAATAAATACCGCCATTAAATGTAAGCATTGAGTACGGGACTGCCATGTCTCTTATTATCATTTACCAAGATGTTATTTTTATCTTTCAGTGACCCAATACTAGTTTTGACGTTTTTCTTGTTTCGAACGTATGAAAGAACCTTTTCGGGTTTGATTTGGATTTCCTTTGCATTTTTTCTTCATACTCGCGCTTTTAGGGGTTTTTTTAATAATCCTCTGCAACGTCGTTTTACCGTCATTGTTATTCTCTAATAACCGCCGTCCCGCATTTGTCGCTTGTAAACTTATACGCTCGGCGCTTTCTGCCAAGATTTGTTGAATCTCATTAGTTCATCCAACTGGTCCTGTTTATGTTAAATTTTCAGACGTTTTCCTACCATGGGAACATGTTTTTCAACCACCGATCTGGAGTTTATTAGTGAAATAAATTACACATGTTTCGCCGTTATTAACCGTTTAGTAGGTCAATCCAAATCAACTTCGATTAGGACCCTGTCTTGAGCTTCGTGAAATCCGCTTTATGATAATTGGGAACTAATAACCGCAATTTTCTCCGTGTGCACATTGCCCAATTTATGCCGATTGATTTAACCTGTGATCTCTGTTTGCCCAAAGTTCACCTATATCGCAGGGAATCAATCAGATTCAATGTCGGTAGTGAAAACTAAATCTAGGATACTATTTATCCCTGGTAGGCCACGGACCACTGATTAAATATACTTCGTTCACCAATCAAAGCAATCGCATACTTCTCTATCAGCAGAATTAATTATTCCAGTTTATACGAGGTAGGTTAAAAATCTCCACAAATTAATTGATCGTTATATTGTTCACAACTGACTTATCTCGTCTAGAGGAGGCTAATAGACTTTGCGATCGATATTGCCCATCGTTAGGGGAATTTACCGTTAGCTTAATCTTTGCGTAGGACTGAGTCATAATGATCATGATTTACTTTATCGATTTCGATTGAGGAGGAGGAGGGGAGGAGGAGGAGGAGGAGGAATACTATAACCTCTTGTTTTTCTCTCCCTTTTTTGGCATTGGTGTAAAAGAAGAAAAATGAAGAGACTTAACTGGAAGAGCAGGAAGAAGGATGAGGAGGAGGAGGAAGAGAGGAGGAGGATTACAAAGGATACAAGGAAAACACAAACAGCAACAAACCAATAGTCCTTACAGGGCTGTTTGCTTTAACTACCACTACACTAACTAGATAATAAGAGAGAAAGGATAGGAAAGTAGGAGGGCTCCTCCCACACACCCTCCAGCCGAAGCTGGCCGGAAATGAAGTGATACCATGCAATATAGAAAAAACTGCATGAATTTGTGAGGAAAGTTTGAAAGCTGAATATATGGCTAACTATTACTATGTATGTGGGGGTAGGTTTAGTGCTTGATAGGAGGGTCATGTATGTGTGTTTTGTAATGGTGGGAACAACGTGTGAAGGAAGGTTCACGGGGGTGCAGCAGCCTTTCTGGCGCTTTCTGGGAGGAAGCAGTCAATCAGGCCCCAGCCCGTTCAAATCCACTCGGGATTGTTAACTTTCCATGAGGACGCCGTACACTTCAATGCCCCCGCATTTCAGTGACCCCTGGTACCTTTAAAATCCGATGATGGTCACTAAATGTCAGGACGTACTGATCCACAGGCCCGTTTACAGGTCGAGGAGTAGTAGTGGGAAAACCATTAACTCGGGGGCTATCTATGCTGTGTCATGAGGTCTAATGTAGTATTTGTTGTTAGGCTCCAAACCGTGGAAGTGCAAGTGTGGTGCGACAGCCTTGCCTGGCACTTTCTTAGGGAGGCAGCAGTCAATCAGGCCCCAGCTCCGTTCCAATCGCTGTGGTAGTGCACTTTCCAAGTAGAACGCCCATACCTCAATGCCCGGCAGCAGAAGCAGTGACCCCTCTAGGCTTCTGTATATAAATCCCGATTGTGGTCACTAACTGTCAGGGCCCTTACTGAACCACAACCTGTCACAGGCAAAAGTTGTAGTAGGACCGCTACTCAGGTGTGTCTGAGGACTTGTGGGAGGGGTTGTGTAGGCGCGACTCGCAAACATTCATTCACGCAATGAGAGAAGCATCAGAGGCCCGCGAGATAAATTTATTATCCGAGATAAACTGGACAACCGGGGATTAGATATGAAATATTTATCGAGGCGATTTTAAAGGATATCTATGTATTTGAGTTTATTACGTCTGAGGGCAGCCCAGTCCCATACGTTTATAGCACGGTTTAGTGAAGAAGTACTCTGCCCTCGCTTCGTTACAAACCGTTCCTGCTTATTTTAAATCAGTTGTTTCTAGTTTGAGGCTGGACGGGGCTAGCTTTTCTGACGTTGAAAAAGGATTTTCCTGGGATACGATTCGTAAAATCCTTAAAGATTTTAAAGCACTTCGATTGAGGTCAACCTTCATCGTGAGAGCTTGCCTCACCTCTCGTCTGTAATGGGAATAAGTTAAGTTCTTTGAGCCTTTTTTTTTTGTGATTTTCGTACGATTTATTACGCAATCTAGGTATCATTTTGGATTACTCTGCGCTGTATTTTTTATAGTGTATCTATGTCCTTTTTAATTATAAGGTGCCAGAACTGCCCACAGTATTCTAGATGGGGGCGAACAACCGAGTTAAAAAGAGTGAGTATCAATTTTCCGATTGAAACTGAAAAGTTCGTCCAATATAAAGCTCAACCCAATTTATTTGCACTTTTTACTACTTTCTATTACAATTTGATTATATTCGGTTTTGAGATCTTTCGAGCATTATAACGCCTAAAATTCTTTTTCTCTATCAAACACTTGTAGTTGGAAATCGTTCAGCACTAAAACCCCCTTTTTTTTCATGAGGGTTGTTATACCGGGAATATGGGACAACTGGCCGCGGCCACCTGGCCGCAACCCAAACTGGCCGCGGGAAACTGGCCGCGGCCAAGCTGACCGCCGCGGACTGGGAGGAAACTTTGCAAACGTCTATAGTTTTACGTACTCAAGGCAGCTCCTTAAAACCCCACCAGCGAATGATTAGATTAGGTTAGGTTAGGTTAGGTTAGGGTTAGGTTAGGAATGGAATAGGTTAGGTAGGTTAGGTTAGGTTATGGAGGTTAGGATATGTGAATTAGGGTTAGGTTAGTTTAGGTACAAAAGGTACACAAACAAAAAATTTCCATATGGCGGCCAATAGGCCGCGGCCAGTTTACCGCGGCCAGTTGGCTGCGGCCAGGTGGCGCGGGCCAGTTGTCCTAGGACCCGTTATTACCGATATGTAGTACATGACATTTGTCAAGGTTATCTAAAATTAATTTGCCATGTTTTTGGACCCTTAGGTTAGCGGTGTTTTAAAGTCGTTTTGTATGAGTTGGCGTGAAATTATGTAGAGGATTGTGTGTGATTTTCGTTGTCATCAGCAATGTTCGATATCCTGAATGTTGATTCCTCGTCAATGTCATTTATATATATTAAGAACAAGGATAGGTCCGAGAAACTGATCCTTGAGGAACGCCACTATAACACGGTCCAATCAGAAGAATTTCCATTTATTAACACCCTGTGTTTCGATTGACAGCAGTTTTCTATTCAATTTGAAAGATGGGCTGTTATACCATGAGCTTTTACTTTGCTAATGAGACGCTTTATGAGTTGAACTTGTCGAACGCTTTTTGAAAATCGAGGTAAACTGCCCTCGTGTTGTCGTACATTTTGAATACACTATTGTAAAAAAATCAAGTAAAGTTTGAGAGGATGAGCGTCGTTATTTTCTGAAGCCATGCTGCGAATCTTTAATTATGTCATTTTCTTAAGAACACCCTCGACACACGCATCCCCCCCCCCCCCCCCCGCCTGTCTCTTAGGAGGATCCATTAATTTTCCAGCAATGATGTTACACTGATTGGGCGATATTTCCGTGCGGATGGACTTGCTTCCTTTATTTAAATGTGGGTGTTAACATTTGCCTAGTTTCCATTCGCCACGGTACTGTCCGCGTGAGCTGAGTTAAAGACTTATGCATAAGATGGAAAGTGGTTTACTATTTTCGTTCTTTTGCTTCCTTTAATATGCGTGGTGAAGTTTGTCATGGGACCAGGAGCTTTGTAATTTCCATGTGAATTTATCGCGAGCAAAATTGTCACATCCTAAAGGTTAATGAGCTCAGGCAAGTACCTTTGTCTGAGTTTTAGGGATGGGTTGATTTTGCGTGGTGTTTCTACTATGAAGACTGATGCAAAAAACGTTATTTAGAGTATCCGCCATAGATACTTCATTTTCTGTGCGTTCGCCATTTTCCATTCCAACGGTCTCTGGTTTGACGTCATTACTTTTTTACTTTTTAACATAGCTGTAGGAATTCTTTAGGGTTTTGATTTGCTCATTTCGGCAATACGTACTTCAAAATTTTTCTTGCTCTGCTTAATAAGTTTTTTCGGAATTTCGTCTAATTCTGGGGGTTTGCTTTGTCGTCTTCATTTTGTGTTCTTTGTGTTTTTCATATGCCTCTTTTTAGCTGCAAGGTATGTGTCCTCTGATTCGAGGGGTCACCATTTCGGTTTTAATATTTTGAAAAGATCGCGATATCGGCATCGGTATGAGGATTTATGCTAAGTTAAGCTTACCGGTGAATTCCATGCCATGCTACATTAATGTCGTTACGTTCTGAGATAACATTCCAATCGGTGTTCGTTAAGATTCTTGTTAGTTTTCTGAAGTCTGCCTTTCGATAATCAAAGAACTTTTTCTTTACTTTCGGACTTCGCTTGTCTACTGATGTTATACTGAAAGTAATCGCCGGTGGTCACTGCTACTGAATTTCGGACCGACCGTAACGTTACTGACTAGATTTTCTTTAGTTGATGCAAATAAGATCTAGGGAATATTATCGCCACTCTTGGTTGATCCACGTGTTCGGTAAAGCACTTGCTTGGGATGGAGAAATTGAGAAGAGGTCATGTTGTGCCCCGAATAATTGTAAGCGAGCGCAATCCCCAACAATAGTTACGTGGTAATAAGTTCAAGGAATACACGATCGTAATTACGCTATCGATTGAGAAACTATATTCGCTACATGTTCAATAGAGATGCATGTTCGGCAAATTAGCGAACCTACTTTGTTTGAGCTGGAGGTCGTTAAACAAGGCAAATGGATACTTTTTGAGAATGACGATCTAGTTGAACGAAAATTACATTACTGTAATAAGTTTCGTGTTAGATACTACAATGGGGATGAAGGCAGGACCTTTATATTATAATACAATACACCTCCTCTGCTCTTTCGAATTCCACTTTCTGAACTTTAATAAGTTATACCCCTGTATCGCAACTTCAGCAAAAAAAAAATATCTATTGGTCGGATGTATCCATGACTCGGAAATTCCGATGAATGTGTATTGTTTGGAATAAATAGTTCCTATAAATCATGAAAATTTGTTAAAACGGGGGTATATACGGGCATTAAGTAACAGCTTTAATATCGGGCGAGGATGGGTAGTTGGGGCTTTGCGGGAACTAGATTTTGGTGCCTGTGGCAATGAGAACTTAATTGCGGGAACGAGAGCTTAGTGTGTCGGAACCTCTACCTGACTGGGAGTTTTTGGTTTGTAGGTTAGTACCGCGTCATTCGAGGAGCCTACCGATTCGTGAAGAACCAAACTGACTTTAAGTGGAGACCATCGTTTCGGAAGAGAATCGGTTGGTTATTAAAAATGGTCCCATAGTTTATATATTCAACAACTTCTTTACAGAGATTTGCGAGACGATTATTTGTGCTGACGGCCTGTTTATAGAAGCTGTTTGCCGCATTGATCCTCGGAAGATAACAGATATGATGAGTTTACTAGATTTTACTTATATTATTCATCATATGGCGATATTGTAAGGAGGGCCTCTGATCTGGGGTTTTTTGACGTATTAGTTCCCGCGTGAATGATGATAGGGTGTTTGCGTCGGCCTCATTTGTTAATTAATTCATCGCAGGCTTCGCTATGTTGTCCAGGGACGCTCCTGGAATGCAGCACCCTCTTTCTGTGGTGGGGATCCACGACTGCAGAATTTCCACTAATGAGCACGAATGATTGATTCCTGATCAGTTTAACGTCCTTTTCTACTGACGGTACTCGGCAAGGGATTTGACTGTATCTGTTAGAGGTTCTGGGACGGGGGAGTTGCTTCTTTATCAATGGTTGACTGACCTGAGGAGGAGGAGGAGGCAGGAGGAGGAGGGAGGAAGAGGAGGGAAAAAAACGGTGAAATAAGGTTAACTTGAATAAAGAAAATCGCAATAAGGGTCCTCGTCTGAGAGATGTAAGCAGAAAGGGGAAAGAAGAGGAGGAGGAAGAAGAAGAGGAGGAGAAGGAGGAGGGAGGAAGGAGGAGGAGGAGGAGGAGGAGGGAGGGGAGGGAAGGAGGAGGAGGAGGGGGAGGAGGAGGAGGAGGAGGAGGAGGAGGAGGAGGAGGAGGAGGAGGAGGAGGAGAGGAGGGAAAAGAAAAAAGGCATGAAACCGTGTGTGTGTATATATGTGTGTGTGCGTGTGTGTGTGTGTGCGTGTGTGTGTGTGTGTGTGTTGCCTTCTTAATAGTAGTGACAAGCATGAGTGCAAATAAACAAAGGGAGAGAGAGAGAGAGAGAGAGAGAGAGAGAGAGAGAGAGAGAGAGAGAGAGAGAGAGAGAGGAGAGAGGACGAGAGAGCGAGAGGAGGAGAGACGAGAGACGGAGAGGAGACGAGAGCAGAGCGAGAGCGCGAGAGAGAGGAGAGAGAGAGGAGAGAGAGAGAGGAGAGAGAGCTCCACAGGCTCTCTCCTCTCACTCCTGTCTGGCCAGTGCTGTGGACAGGCCGCGCCGCCACACAGCTCCTCTCACAGCCCTCTCACCTCCCTCTCTCTACCCTTCTCCCTCCCTCCCTCCCGCCGCCGACACCACCAGCGCCACCCAACCACCGGCCGTGCGTGCTAATAGTTATCTGTTTATTGTGGGTACGTGTTTGTGTGTGTTTGTGTGTGTGTGTACGAAAGTGGCATTACTACTACTACTACTACTACTATACTACTACTACTACTACTACTGCTTACTACTATACTACTACTACTACTTCTATTGCTACTACTATTAATTATACTACTACTACTACTACTACTACTACTAGTGTGTATGTTTTTTTATATACAGTGAAGAGATTACTTCTGCTACCACTACTACTACTACTACTACAACTACTATTGTGTGTGTGTGTGTGTGTGTGTGTGTGTGTGTATGTGTGTGTGAGTGTGTGTATGTGTGTGTGTGTGTGTGTGTGTGTGTGTGTGTGTGTGTGTGTGTATGTGTGTGTGCGTGTGTGTGTACTGTGATATGATTACTACTACTACTGTGTGAGGGATAAGATCATCGTATCATAATGTTTCATCTCCTAGTTTTTGTTTATAGTTAAAGTGTTTAATGTATCGTTATAATGTTTCCCTATTTTTTATTATCATTCATGTGTTTCGTTTTCGTGTGTAGCTGCGTGCCTTTTTGAAAAAAAATATTAATATTATTATTAATTATTATTATTTTATTATTATTATTATTATTATTATTATTTATTTATATGTATTTTTTTTTATATGATTAATATTTTTATTTTGTATATCTTTTATTTGTATGGGTGTGGTTTTTTTTATTTATTTTTTTATTTATTTATTTATACATTTTTTTTATTTTTTATTTTTATTTTTTTTTATTTTTTACATTTGTGCCTATAGCACCGGTAGGCAGTGGTGATCCAGAGATCGGATGGTAGGCTCTGGAGGTTCACTTGAGGGGTGTGATGGTTGGTCCTCGCCCGTGGTGGCGCAGGCAGGATTTTATAGTGACGCCTGTGCAGACAGGTTTTGGTTTTCTTCAGGGATCGAACTTGGGTCACCGAGAACGCCAGTCGGAGACGCTAACCACTCCGCTACCGCCTCCCATGTGTGTGTGTGTGTGTGGTGTGTGTGTGTGTGTGTGTGTGTGTGTGGGTGGTAATCAAATGGGAAGCCTGTCTAACCCTATTTTGTGTGCGATATATTGGAGCTGGTAACACTGTCCTGCCTATATACTGTGTTTATTTATTTATTATCTGTCTTTATTTATATATTTATATTTATCTTTATTTACGTCATTGTTATTTTTTTTCTATTTAACTGTACTCGAAAATTAATAGATTTTTTATAATTCATACATATATATTTTACTCACCTATTTACTTACTTTGTATTAATTATTTTATTTTATTGTTTATTTTCTTATTTCATTTGTTTATCTGTTTATATTAATTTTTTTATTCCCTTTCTCTTTCGTCTTTGTCTTGCCGAAAGCTATACAAGTCTGTCATGCAGGTAAAAACGTATTCAAATGTAGTCAAAACCAATATATTCCGCGGCGTTACACTTTTGTGGGGGGAGAGAGAGAGAGAGAGAGAGAGGAGAGAGAGAGAGAGAGAGAGAGAGAGAGAGAGAGAGAGAGAGAGGAGAGAGAGAGAGAGAGAGTCAGTCGATCAGTGAGTCATTCGTAATTGCTTTTATGTACCTAGCGAGAGAGAGGAGAGAGAGAGAGAGAGAGAGAGAGAGAGAGAGAGAGAGAGGAGAGAGAGAGAGAGAGAGAGAGGAGAAGAGAGAGAGAGAGAGAGAGAAAAAAAAACACGAACTCTCAATCAGCGTTAACCCCCGACTTTTCCACTTCCACTTCTCCACAATCAAAGCTCGTGGAGGAGGGGAGGAGGGGTTAGGGGGGGGACCTAGGGGGGTCAATACACCTGTGCTAATACCTGTACCACTGAGCTTTTAAACCTGGTGGAATATTGGTCTGAAGTGGCTAAGTGAGTGGGTGGTTATTGTCTTGTAATTATTATTGATAGTGGATAGGTTGATAGAGGTTATAAGTGGGCATTTTTTTAGGGTGTGTACTCTTTCTTCCTTTCCTCTTCCACCTTTCATCCACCTTCTTACTGGTGCTGAATGTGTGGAACAAGTGGATGAGTTTATCCTCTCCACTACTCTTTCTTTTCGTTCCCTTTTTTCGCACTTCTCTTTTATATTCTCTTTAGCTATTCAGTTTTGTTTGTGTCTTCGTATTCAAGAGAGAGAGAGAGAGAGAGAGAGAGAGAGAGAGAGAGGAAGAGAGAGAGGGGAGAGAGGAGAGAGACGAGAGAGAGAGAGAGAGAGAGAGAGAGAGAGAGAGAGAGAGAGAGAGGTGAAAGATGCAATAACTTGGCTTTCCGCGTCAGTGTGAAGAGGAATAAGGGTGTGCAATGTAAGCAGAGGGTTGGAACATGCACGAATTATTAAGGAAGGAAGGAAGGAAGGAATGGATGGTGTGAAATGTGTGAAGGAACAGTTATGATCTGGATTTTATAAGAGAGGAAGGTGATATAAGAATGGTGAAGAGAATGTATTGAACAGAAAAAATTAACAGGATGTAAAAGATGTGATAAAGAGAAATAGTGTGAATATTTGTGTGTGATGAAGAGACTTAGTTTGATGTGTGTACGTGTGAACTACGACTAAAGGAGAAACAAAGGAAGATTGTTTGACGAAGGAAAGAGGAATATGCGTGTGTGTGTGTACTTGAAATAAAGGGAAAAGGAAAGACAGTTGAAGAAGAAGTAAAGAAGGGAATAGATAAAACGAATATTGGGTTTCAGACAATTAGACAAAAATAAATATTGAAATAAATGAAAAAATAGGAAACGTCATTTACTAAAAAGATACCGATTTGCAAACAGAACAAAAAACCCCATGTTAAAAACCAAATGGAAAAAAGACAAATTAGAAAAGAAAACTAGTGCATCTTAGAAAAAGTAGAAAAATGATGGATAAAAATAGAGGAAAATTGCTGAACTTGGACAAAAATAGAAAATATATGACTAAAAAGAGAAAAAAATAGTGCATCTTTTAAACATATAAAAAAGAAAAAAGAAGAAAGAAAAGTAGCAAGCAAGACTACGTAAATAAAGTGATACATTCATTTGAACGAAAAACAAAAGACAAAATTGGAAGCAGTAAATCAAGAAAAACACTAAAAAGAGTTCCTGTTTTGCTGTTTCTCGAGTTTTTTCGTATTTTTTTATTTTTTTATTTTACCTTTATCGTGGTTGTGTGAGGCGCGCTGATTGGCTGCCTGGCTGGCGGTCCCGAAGCCTGGAACACAAACAGATGCACGCCAAGTGACTCTCCCGCGAGACCCTGCTAGTGGGTTCCCCTGTGAGGCGCCCGTCTAGTGGTGGCCTGGGCGTGAGGGGAGGACACGTTCCCTGCACATCAAGGCGGGACATTATACTGACGGAGGAATACCAAACACTACTACTACTACTGCTACTGCTACTACTACTGCAACTGTTACTACTACTACTACTGCTGTTACTGCTACTGCTACTACTGCTACTTTGCTGTTGTTCGTGCTACTGCTACTGTTGCTGTTTTGAGGTAGGTTGTTTTGTGTTTGTGTGTGTGTGTGTGTGTGTGTGTGTGTGTGTGTGTTTTTGATTTTAGTGTTTTGTGTTTACCTGTATGGCTAACTGACCGTTGTAATAACTCTCAACAAATTTCGTCATTTCATCTACATAATTAATTAGTAAGACGGTAAAAATCTTGTCACACACACACATACACGCACGCACACGCACACGCACACGCACACACACACACACCACACACACACACACACACACACCACACACACACTTCACACGGCGTCATTAATTCACTTCAGCGCAAAGCAACTCAAAGAATAGCCAGAAAATGGACGAAACTGAACTATTAGTGTCCGTGTGAGCAATTAAACCCTCCAGTCTCACCTAAATTGTATGACAGGTGAATTATCCTTCCCAGCGCTCACCCGTAAGTTAATTAGAGGCTGCCTGAGCTCCTCCAGGTAGTATTTAATCTCGTATGCCTGTAATTAAACACTCGCAAACTTTAACCTTTCATTTTTTGCCGTTGCTCAAAGTAGAGGATGAAAATATGAGCATAGTTTAATTATCTGTTCTGCAAGTTATGTAAGTGAATTGTTTTTTATCCGACTTTTTTGTGAGGGTTATTAATTGTGGTTATATAATATAGTTTAATGTGGAAATACGAGAATGTTTGAAGAATGTGTTGCATGTGTTAATGTTATTGTTTCTGTTATTGATTTTGTTGATTGTCTTCTTTATCATCATCATTTTCTTGACTTCTTTGCTGTTTTTTTTCCTTTTTTTCCTTCTAGTTTTTCTTCTTTTGCAGCTTTTCTTCTTTTTATCATTAATATCACTACTACTACTACCACCGCTACTACTACTACTACTTACTACTACTATTACTACAACTACAGCTACAACTAAAAACTACAACTACAACTACGACTACTACCACCGCTACTACTACTACTACTACTACTACTACTACTACTACAAACTACTACTACTACTACTACATGTCAGGATGAATTTCAGATTGTAGATAATTATAAATATCTTGGAATGTTTTATAAATAAATTTGTCGGACATTTTAGATGTTGAGCTGCGATTGCGCAAATTTTATTCACAATTTAATTATGTTTTTAGAAGTTTTAAAAAGGTATCAATTAATACACAAAATTTTTGGTTCAACTCTTACTGTCTCCCAGGATATGGACTTGAAATGTGGGACCGTAAATCAAAATATAATAGGCAGATTTTTAAAACTTTTGAAGTTGCCTATATTAATGCATTAAAAAGATTATGCGGTGCCGCTATATCAACAAACAGCCATTTGGTGGCTAATTCTGTTAATCCGTTTTATTGAAAACATCACCATGCAAGAGTTACTCTTACTTGCTAGATTTTATTTTAGAATTTTAAACTCACAAAATGTTATTTTAAATTATCTCAGTTAGCTTTAAAATCAGGAATGTTTACGAGCGAGTGAGTCCTCACTCACTTGGATTTTTCCGGGATAAGCGGCCGACCCGACCTGACCGACCATCACGCTTTTCAGGAGCTTACATCTTTGGAATCCCGCTTCCGACCCATTCAATCCCTATTTTTGCTGGACATGTTTTGTTTCAAGTGAGGGGTCAGCATGGCGCGTGCCGCGTGAGGGGTGTCAGACAACGTTATCTTGCTATAGCTGAGAAACGGCTGTACCGACTAAGTGAAATTTGGTGTGTGGGTTGAGACCACACACCTAGCAATGTCACACAGGTCAAACTCCGGGGACGCCGCACGTGCGCACGTGCGGCGGGTTTCTACGGCTCGCTCGTCCCCTCGCCGATTAACGCGTCCTACTGGTTTTTAAATCAGTAAATTCTCATTTAAGTAAAACTATGGCATCAGCCTACATGTTAATGACATAGGCATAGTAAAAGCCCCGCATCACATGGGTACAAACTCATGAACCTCATCACACTGGTCGATGTCTCTTGTAACGAACACGAAATGAACGATTTTAATGTTTATTTTGTACATTTCTGCTTGAAAGTAGTTTATCACTTTTATATTTGTAATTTTTAACCCACCTCATTAAGAGAATGCAACTATGATATATATTTGCAAAAATATTCTGCTTTGCTATGTATGTACATATACGAAATAAAACTGTTTGACTTGACTCGACTTGAAATACAACTACAACTACAATTACTACTACTACTACCACCGCTACTACTACTACTACTACTAGTACTACTAGTGCTACTACTACTACTACTACTACTACTACTACTACTACTACTACTACTACTAATATTATTACTACTACTACTAGTACTATTACTAATACTACTATACCACCTCTACTACCACCACTACCACCACCACCACCATTACTACAACATGAGAAATCTAGATGCGTTTTCTTAGCTTAAGAAAATATGAAGAAAAATATATACATGTTTTGATAAAAAAAAAAAAAAAAATGTTATCATCTCTGCATGTTACCGCTATTTTGCTTAAAGAAAATAGTGCTTTAAATGTATATTATTTACATTTCTAGAGGTAAATATATGCTTTAGGACAGTGCTCTTCAACCTTTTTAATGTCGTCCACCCCTAGTGTTGATTTGGTAAAAGCTGTCCACCTCAATTTTTTTTTATTTATAAAAACTCACGGCTCTTGACATTGTAAATATGCTATACTCATCTATAGACTATATCATTCTATAAATGTATAGGTAGAAACAAGCAGTTTTTACTCATTTTCTATTTACAGTCTACATATTCTTCTGTATAATACGATACGTAATAACACATGCGGTCTATACCTATAAATATTTAAGAAAAAAAAGTCCTAGGAATTCCAGAACAAATGCATTTTTCTTCATGAACTAAAGTAAAATTGCACATAATATGCGTTATATTTCGTAATCCAGATAAAAAAGCCTTATCATTCAGGAAACAAAATCATTGGCCTGGCTTCTGTGCAATTTGTCTGCTATCAGCTTAGATCGAGGCATCGGATGATTTCCAAGTGCAACCCGCATGATAGGATCCAAACTCGGAATGGCATTCCTTTTCTTTGCCTTGATTAAAACTAAGCTTGAGAAACCTTGCTGACACAGATATAATGTTGGCATCTGCACAAACATGACTGTTGCCTGCTAAGTAAACTCCTTGTATTCCTGAGTATCAAGCAGGGCAACCAGAAATGCATGCGATGGCCAAATGTTTTGAAAGCTGTTTTTGAGAATATTACACTCGAAGCTCCAATAGGCTTCAGATTTATCATTTTCATCATCTGAAAAGGGAGTAAGCATACACATGTTATGCCCGTAATCATGCCCAAAACGTTTGCTTCAACATACCAAAAAGTCCTTCATTCATAGAAAATGTCAAAATCTATCTGAATCGAATTTCTCTCGTGACTTCTGGCATTTAGTTAATAACATCTCAAAAAAATTTTCTTTTTCTTTTTTTCCCCCTTTATGCTTCATCCAGAGGGCCCCACAGCTGTTATCATTTCAAAGCTGAACTCTTCGCTAAAACCCTTTTGCTGAAATTCAACTCGGGTTGGTGGGGCTTGTTCCTCCTTCTCCCCCACCCTTTTGAATTATTATGCCGCTTTTAAGACCCCTTGTAATGAATTGTTTTTCCCCTTTCTGGCCTAAATCCTGGAAGGATTGGTCCTGATCCCCCTATTGTTCTAAAAAAACTGTGCTTCTAGCTCACCATGCCTGGCAAATTTTTCCGTTTTTGCTACTACTTCCCCTTCCTTCTTGCTGGAATTTTGTCACATCCAACCTTTTCCTAAGAAGGGTGACCGTTCTAACCCTTCAAACTACCGCCTATAGTTTGATTTCCTGTTTTTCAAATTTTTGAATCTATACTTAATAAGAAGATTCAAGCATCTATCTGTCAAATCTTCTATTGACTTAGTACGGTTTCCCTGAGGGCGATCTAGGGGATCTTCGGCTTTCCGAACTGAATCTTGGTCATCCTCCTTTGGGATCCCGGGGAAAAATTTTTTGTTGCCCCTTTCATACAAAAGCTTTTTATAGAGTCTGGCACAAATCTTTAAATTTTCCAAAATACCCTCATTGGTTTCTATCCTTCTCCTGTACCTTAAACTTAAGTTTCCCTTTTAAACTGTTTTATTGCAGCTATGTAGGGCGGAATTTTTCTTCTCCTAAATTTTACTAGTGGTTTTCCCCAGGGTTCTCTCCTATCACCCCTCTCTTTCTATTATTCATTAATGACTTCTAAGTCTAATCAAAGCCCACCCTCCTAGCTGATGATTCAAACCCTTTCAAATTTTTTGACGTCCCCAAAACCCAAAAGGAAGTAAGCGATTAACGGAGAAATCCCCGACACCTAACTCTGACTTTTTAGAATTTCTGTTGGGGCAAAGCAAAACCCTTTTTTGTTCAATGCCTCAAAAATTCAAATTTTTTCCTTATCTACTCGACAAAAAACCACCCCGATAAATTCCACTCTTCTTCATGACACCAACTATTATTCTTCTACAATGAAAAATTTTTGGACTATCCTTACTAAATATCGCTGGAAATTCACAAATTATCTTTGCTAAAACGCTTCTAAAAGTTTGGGGTCCTTGGGGTATGGCCTTTTTTTTTTCCCTCCCGTTGCTTTTTTTTTTTGTGTGTTTGGGGTTTTTTGTGTTGTGGTTGGTGTGGGGGGTGGGACCTTTATAGGGCCC
>JACEEZ010000810.1:50000-120000 GCA_016584305.1 Chionoecetes opilio | reverse complement strand
GAAATAATACACAACACAAGAAAAATCGTCAAAATCAAAGAACAGTTCGGAGAGGATGTTTACTGAGTGAGGGCCGCGGCGTGACTGATGCGCACAGTTGCCGAGTAGCTTCTTCAGCAACCGAGTTATCGTACGGCCACCGGTGCAATTATGAGTTTGAAATTCTGTTCGTGAACCGATTTGTTCGAAAAGGGAGACGTTCGAAACCCGAGGTTTGATTGTATATATAATATATATATATATATAATATATATATATATATATATATATATATATATATATATATATATATACTATATATATATATATACATATATATATATATATATATATATATATATATATATACATATATATATATATATATATATATATATATATATATATTTTTTTTTTTAGGTCCCCTAAGAGCTAGTGCACTAAGCTATAGGATAGGAAAGATCGCCACCCAGGGCAAACCCTGGGTATACAGGCAACCAATACCCACATCTGGTTAGGTAACCAGGCTACACATAGAAGAACTGAAAGAAAAAGAAACATACTTGGCAACCCGTGCCATCCTGACCGGGGGCCCGGTCCCGCCAGCCGGCTCGGAGCCTCATTTTTTTTTTTTTCCCTTCATAGCGTCAAACACGCCCGGGCCCCCGACCCCGGTTCTCCCGGCCTCTGGGTTTCCACGTGTATGCGATTTCCCTCCGGGTCCCGACTTTCTGCAGGACCCCCCGTGGGGGGCGAAACCCGGGAAAGGGAGGAGCTTTTTCGCCGGGGATTTTTCAGGGCGGCAACACCCCCCCTGTTACCTCTTCTGTTCCCTTCTTCAGCAGTGGCGGAGGGGTCTCCCCCTCGCCGGGGATCACTCGTCCCTCTCCCGGCCCTCCCGGTCGATGTTGTCGGGCTTTGCGCCCCGGATGCGTTCGGCGCCTCCCTCCTCCCGAGGGTCCGCCCTGCCATTGACGGGGGCCGTCACTGCCCGCTTGGCTCTTCGGTGCGGGGTTTTTTGGGGCCTGCCGGAGCTGACTCGACGCAGATTCTCCGGATTAGCCCCTTCGATTGGATCTTGTCGGACCCCCCTTCCCAGCATGTCTGCCCAATCCCCCCCACCGCCCTTTTGGGTTTACTCCGGCCCCCCAGGACCGCTCGCCGGGGGGTTCCTGAGGGGTCAGCAGTTTTGTCGGGGCTTTCTCGTGGGGAGGGGCAGTCCAAGTGCTCCCCCCCGTGTGGATGGCCCCCGGGATCCTCGTGTCCCGCGGGGGGGGCCCTTTCCGGGTTCAGGGCTCTGGGTCTGGGGCCTTTCGCTGGGGGCCCCGTACTGTTACAAGCCTTCCTCCAAGGTCGTTTCCGCTTCTGGGGGCCCCCCTTCCGGGGCCTCCTGCCCCGGGTTTCGGGCAGTGGCCGCAGAGAGGGGGGGCCCCGGGGGTGGCCCGAAACGGTTTTTCTTCCTGGATTGCCCCTACCCCCCCTTCGGCGACCTCCTTCTTGGACGCCGGTCCCCCACAGTCTCGCCCCCACGTGTCGGACTGCACTCCCCCCGGGGGTAGGGGAGAAGGCGGGGGGAAAGGTTTCCTTTCCCGCATTTTCATCGCACCCAGAAGGACTCTTCGAAGGGCGGCTTTCTGGACCTCACCCGCCAAAAGGGGGGGAATTTGTGCGAAAACCAAAGGGTTTTCCGTATGCTGCCCTTGGCCCGGTCCCCCTTGGGCTGGGGGCAAGGGGACTGGATGGCGTCCCCGATCTCAAGGACCCTTTACTGGCATTCCCATTCTCCTGGTTCCGGCGCTTCCTGGTTCCCGGGGGGGGATCGACACGTGGCATTTCCCAGACCCCCTTTCGGCCTCTCCTCGCTCCGGGGTTTTTTTTACGGGGCTCCCCAAGGGGGGTGGCTCAGGGATGGTGTCTGCGGGGTCAATTCCCTCATGTATTTGGACGATTGGCTGGTGTCCGCCCCGTTCAGGAGGAAGGGTTCGCATCCCGGCCCGAGCTTGGCGGTGGGGGGGGAGAGGGGGTTCCTATCAAAAAGGGAAATCCGCCCTTACCCCTCTCCCCCGCTTTATTTTGGCTGGGCATGAAATGGGATCCCGTTCACTGCGGTCCGCATTGGGGGAAAATGCGGCCAAGTTTCAAAAACGCCCTTCGGCCTCGGTGCCCCTTTTTTTTGAGGGAGGCATTGGGAGTCCCTTTGGGGCTCGCTCAACTTCGCCCAGAAAATATCCCCTAGGCCGTTCACTCCGTCGCCTTGCCCGGGTGGTGAACAAAAAGCCTTTCCGGTGGGGGCCCCCGCGACTTGCTCGGCCCGTCCCTCCCCTGGCCCCAAAATACTGGACAGGGTTGGTGGAGGGCGGTTTCTCCGCGTGGAGGGGGTGGCTGCCTCCCCCTACGGTCTTCGTGATGTGGATGCGTCGGACGTGGGTGGGCTCCCAATCCTCCGACGGCCGGGCAGGGTTTCGGGGGGTGGTCCGGGGTGGAGCCAGACTCCCTCAAGTCAAGGGTGCTGGTCCCTCTTCCTTCCTCCGTCAACCCCGATCCCAAAAGGGGGACGGCTCTCTTTTTCGAGATGGACAACATGGTCGGGGTCCACTGTTCGCCCCCCCCAAGGGCACCAGATCCCCCCTTTTTTTCCCCTTTTTTGGAGAGATCTTGGGCCCTGGGGGCCCCCGTTTCCACCTTTCTGCTCCATTCCCCTCCCGGGGTGGAGAATTGTGGGCCGCGCCCCTGTCTCGCTTCCGGGGCTCGTCGGGGGAGGGGGCAGTTCCCCCGGAGCGCTTTGCGGCTCTCTGTGGCGGGGGGGGCTCCGGAGGTGGACCTCTTCGCGTCCCGCCGCTCTCCCCAAACGGGGCCTTTTGCGGGGGGGGCCCGGGACAGCTGCGGGAGCCCGGACGCCCTCACAAAAAATAAAGGGGCCATTTTTATCTTTTCCGCCTCCCTGCACCGTGTCCCCCTGAAGGTAGCAAAAAAACTGCGTTCCTACGGGGCAAGGTGCCATGGGGGCCCCTCTCTGGCCGGCGCAACCGTGGTTTCCAACTGAAGGCCCTGGTGTCCCTCCCGGTTCTCTAGGGGCCCCTCGCTTTTTTGGAGGAGCCCCCGCCGGGTTTTTTTTCCCATTGAAGCTACACCCCTGGAGTTTCTCCGTCCTCTCTCCGTCGGACGGTCTCGGAGGGGTAGCGGGGCATTTTGGCGGCTCTTCCCCCCGTCCTAAGAGACAGTATCATCTCACTGGAAGGCCTTTCAGTCGTTCCTCAAACCCAAGGGCCCCCGCGACGTCTCTGAATCGGTCGTCCGGTTTTCCCTCCCCTTTTGGGCCCCCGCCCGGGGGGAGGTCCTACGTACTCTCCCCCATCCCCTTGGGGCCCCGGGCGGCCCCCCTAAAATGGGTTTGGGGTTTGGTCCGGGACGGGGTTCTGGCCCTGTTGAAGAGGGGTTTGTTCCCCCAAAACCCCCCCCCCCCGTCGTCCTGGTCCCCCTTTTGGTCCCCGGAGAAGGTTTTTCGGTTCCTGCAGGGCACCATTTGGTCGGACGCTGCCCCGGGCCTCGCCCCCTTCAGAAGACCTTTTTCCTGGTGGGCCCCGGCCGGGGGGTTTCGGGGGGCCCCCAGGGCGCCCCGGGCCCCCGTGGCGCCTTTTCGCGGGGGGGTCCCCCCCCCCCCTCTCCCCGGTCTGGGTGGGCGGGGACCCCGCCACCTGTGCCGGTTTTTCTCGGGGGCCCCCCCCCCCCGTGCCCGGTTTGGCGCTTTCCTGTTCCGGATCTTCACTGGGCTTACCGGTTCCGTCGGTCCGTCCGGGGCCCTCCCCCCCCAAGGGGGTTGCGCCCCTCCGGGGGGGTTTCGACCCCACGGGCCCCCCCGGGCCCCTGAGTCCCGGGGGGGGGGCTTCGTTCCCGTTCCTGAAACCCCCCCCCTTTGGGGGGTGGGGGGGACTAGTACGGGTGTTGTGGCCGGGTTTTCCCTCCCCCCCCCCCCCCTGGGCTTCCCTTGTTTCCCCGGGGTCCCCCCGTCCGGGGGTTGGGGGGAGGGGCCCCCCCTTGGCTCCGGGGTTTTGGGGATTCTTTTATGGTTTTTTTTTTTGCAGGCTCTTTTTTTCCCCCCCCCCCCCCCCCTTTTTTTTTTGATATAAGGGCCAAAATGGGGGGAAGATGAAAGCCTTTTTTGGCCCCCCTTCCGGCCCTTCGGCCCCCCCCTTTTAAGTTTTACCCCCTCCCCCAGAATTTTTGGAGGATGAGGGTGGCCGGCGGGGGCCCCTCTCAGTCAGGCGTTCCAACAGGGTTTTTTTTCTTTATTCTCATGGTAACCCCCTTTTTTAAAATTGGTTAAAACCCCAAAAAAAAAAACCCAAACCCGGGGTTTTTTTAAACCCCTTTTTGAAAATCGGTTTTAGGGCAGAACCCCTAAATTTAGGTTAAAACCTCGGAACTGTCCTATGGGGGTTCCGCCCCGGGCCCCCATTTAAAATCCCCGAACTTTTCTTTTTATTTTTTGTTTTCCGGGTTTTTTTTCGGTTAAAGGGGCGAAAACCCCCACTTAAAATAAAATCCCCGGAAGGTTTTTTTTTTTTTACGGGTGGGGGGCTTTTTCATTTTAATCCCTGTTAGGGAAAAATTAAATACCCAAAAGGTTGGCATTTTGGGGTTTTCTGGTTTTTTGGGTAAAAGCCAAAAAAAACAGAGTGGGAAAAAAAGTATTCGAGGTTTTTTCCCCTACCCCCGAAAAAAAAAGAGTAATTAACGTATATTTTTCGTACATCATAAAAAAAACATAAAAGAGTAATTTAACCTGAAATTAAAACGTGTTTCACTAGTGGACATACACATGATGTGTTCTTTTTTTTTGGGCCCGGCCCTTTTCCTGGGCTTGTGGATCTACTAAAATGGGATGTGGGTTTTTGAAGGGTTTTTAGGCATTCTCTCTTGGGCTTCCTGCTCTTCTTTTGGGAAAAAAATGTTGTTATAGGGGGGAAAGCGGGTTAGGGGGATTTTTTCCTTTTAGTGTTTCTTCTTGGAATTATTTAAACAAATTTTGGTTTTGGAGGGCTGGGTAGGGTTGGTTTGGGGGTTAAACCCCATCAAAAAGGGGGTTTTTAAAAACTTGAAAACTCAAATTTGGGGCAACGCCGGGGGGGGGGCCTCCCCCCTCTTCCACCCCGGGGGTCCCACGGCCACCCATGGGTTTTTTCCCCCGGGTTCCACAGCTCAATTGCCCGAAGTTGGGGCGCCCCCTTGGCCCCCAGCCGGGTTGTCTCCACGTCAACCCCATGGGGAAGGGGGCTTTTTGGTACTGCCAGCCCTATTCCAAAGGGGTGACGGTTTCAGGGAATAGGCCTGATTCATTAGGTAAGCGTTTTCCGTAAAACATCCCGCTCCCCGTTCTGCAAGCATTTTCCCAAAAGGGATTATTTGTCTTTCAAAAACTAACTTCCTGTCCCAACCCTAATAAAAAGGTACAAAGGTTGAAATTTCCCAAAACTTTGTCCTTTGCCCCAAAATGACAGCCTACTCCCCTAGCGGTCCAAACACCGTGGCTAGCCCCCAAAAAATAAGGGCCGCTGCCCCCGCAAGGCTGGGCAAACCAAAGGATGGGAAAATTTCCCAATTAATGTCCTCGCCCCAAGCATGAACAGACTGTACTGCCTTCATCTAGTAAGTCTCCAAAACACCTGGACCTTGGTCTTGAGCCAGGAGAACCTCAAGTCCCAAAGGCTTTGCCTCCTCGTGCAGCGCCTCGAGAGCCATCACCAGGGCCTCCAGCGACTCAGCAAAGATTACTGCATCATCGGCAAAAACAAGATCAGTGATCTTGGTGTTGCCGACGGATGCTCCACAATCACTTTGATCTACAACCTTGTCCAATACCCAGTCCATACAAGCGTTGAAAAGTGATGGGGCAAGGACGCATCCTTACCTCACTCCTGTATTCACAGGAAAGAAGCTGGATACACCTGCCCCACACTTCAAAGCACTCTCAGTCCCAGAATACAGACCGGTTATCAAACCGGTCAAACAAGTCCTTGCAGGAATCCCACGAAGTCGCAGAAGATCTAAAGTGACTCACGATACACTGAATCAATGGCCTTCTTGAGATCAACATAGGCTGCAAGCATCCCCTGTCGAAACTCACGTCGGCGTTCCACCAGAACACGAAGCGCCAGGATACGGTCCGTTGTTGACTTACCAGCGTGAACCCAGACTGCTGAGGTCTCTGATGCTTCACCAGATGACTGCGAATCCGTGTCAGCAATAGATGGGCAAGCACCTTGCCTGGTACGCTGAGCAGTGTAATACCGCGGTAATGTTTGCAGTCCTGACGGTCCCCTTTCCCTTTCCAGATAGGGACGACCAGCCCCTTTTCCAGTTCAGGAGGAATGGTACCTGATTGCCCACGGCAGTCAGGACAGCATGCAACCCGCGGATCATGGCCTCACCCCCACCTTTGAGGAGCTCCGCACTGATATTACAAACACCAGCTGCCTTTCCACCTCTCAACTTAGCTACAGCCTCTCTGACTTCGTCAGAGAGGGTGCGGTTTCGTCAATGGGAGGATCGGCATCCACTGCCTGTAACCCAGTGGTGTGAAGCTGCTCAGTTGGAGGGTCCACCGTGAACAACTGCCCAAAGTACTCAGCCCAACGAGCCATCTGCCCATCCATGTCCGACACGAGCGCCATCTGCTGTTCGAATAGCACTACGCCCGAGAAGGAGACTTGGAACGGAGCTTCTTCAGGGCTCGGTAGGCGGGTCGGAGGTCATTAGCGTTTAAATGACCCTCGACATCCTCAGCGAGACTCCTGACATACCTCTCCTTGTCTCTCCCAAATATTATTTGGAGCTAATGACATTTGTTTATAGGGAGGCGAGAGACAAAGTGTTTACGAGCGCCTCATTCTTCTTCCTCTTGTGACCTGCATCGACTCTGTTCTTCCCTTGCCGCGGACACATATTTAATGCAGATTTGGCTTTAGTTAGGATGTAAAAGCGTGGGATTAGGTGAGGTTAGTGAGTGAGTCAAAAGGGGGGTTTAGGTTAGTTTTTTTTTTTATGTAAAAAAAGGTCTTTATTTGGGGGTCAGGAAACGGATTAATCCATTTCATATTGTTTTCTTATGGAAAATAATACATATATATATATATAATATATATATATATTATAATATATAAAATAATTATATATATATATATATATATATATTATATATATTGCATTCGCGAATACGGAAAATATACATTCGGTCCAATATATATTATATAATATAATATAATATAATATTTTATATATATTAAAATATATATATAATATATTATATAATATATATATATATATATATATAAAATATATATATATAATATTTTATAATATATATATATAATATATATACGACATGCCCTCTTTTTCGAAACTTAATTCGTTCCCAAAGTTGTTCTATAAGGAATTCTTCTTAACCGAAAAACTTTCTTTATTGAAATATTATGTGATATTTGCAATTTCGCATTTCGCATTCGCCGAATATTAAAAACCAAATATTCGCATTCGCATTCCCCAAATTTGCGAATACGTATACATATATATATTATATATATATATATATATATATATAAAATATATATATATATATATTTTATATATTATATATATATAGATATATATATATATATATATATATTATATATATATAAAACGGACATGCCCTCGGTTTTCGAACTTAAATTTGTTCCCAAAAGTTGTTCTAAAAGCGAATTGTTCTAAAACCGAAAAACATTCTTTATTGAATATTATGTGATATTTCCAATTCGCATTCCATTCGCGAATATTAAAACCAAATATTCGCATTCGCATTCGCATTCGCGAATACGTATACATATAGTTTTATATATATATATATATATATATATATATATATTATATATATTATATATATATAATATTATATATATTATATATATATTATATTTTATATATGTATATATATATATATATATATATTGATATTTCAGGGTGACAAAGACACTCGTCATTTACTTGGGTTGTTTATGCGCAACGTTTCGAAAAAGGCACTTGGCATCATCAGGCTAAAAATAGTTAAAATTTAATATACTACAATGCTAAAAAGCGAACATCTAGAAAAATTATTTTTAAGAAACAATTTAAAGTATTCCTATATTATCTAAAATTACTAACTAATTTAAATAAAATATAATTTGTACTTACGGACCTTGGTGTGTATGCTGTCTGAGTTGGTAGAGGACTGAATGAACAATAGTTTTCGTGGGTAACATTTCAGCTTGTATGGGCGATCGAAACGAGAGTCGGACAATCGAAACAGTGATATCATTTGAGTATATTAGTTGGTGAAGTGACTTGGTTATTAAGATCAGGGGGCAGATGCTTGATGTGTATGGGTTTTAATAATTTTGTGTCACTAGGGTAGTGTGCCTTGGATAGGATACTAAAGTCATTTATAGAAAAAGGGTGATCTAAATCTAATGTGAGTGTGAGCGCGGACATTTGTCAGATTGCGATAGGTTGACAGAATGTGGGTCGACCAGTACGTGCAGATAACATCCTTTTGATGCTTCAGAAATTCCTAAGGGTTAGATTTCCTTGTCCTTCTGGCCGACGTATCTAGCGTTAACACCACTAGAACAATTTTTGAAATTCGTAAACATTATGTTAGTATAAGTTTACAGGGCCTTTAGTTATAGAGTCTTTACTATTTTGTAATGAGTCTCTTTATAGGTAAATGAATAGTAAACAATAAATTAAAATTTTGAGTTAAGGAATGATTGTAACGTTAGTACATCATGAGTTTTTTTTCGAATGTGTAACCTGGGGGGATAGGGGGGGGATGGCCGTAAAATGGTGAAGTTTAACATAAGTGTGTCGTTCCAATATGGTGTTCGTCGGTTCGTTCGACTCTCTCTGGGTTGAACTTTATTTTTTATCTAGAATCTTTGGCGAGATCTGGTTTGCTTCATCATTAATTTTGGTGGTGAAGAGCCATTCATTATCTTGGCATAAATAGATTTAGTAGCTGAATTTATGATCTCATTAATCAGGAAAACCAATTAGAAGAGAACAGCTATAGCCTGCTGTGTGTATTAGGGTCTTAATAGTATTGATTTTTAAGAAGGTTGGGATGATGAAACATATTGAGATGTCCCAAGCCAGTGAAAGTAGCTTTTTTCTAAGACTTGAGGTGGTACTTTCGCTGGCTTGGGAACTCATATAGATTTTAATATATTACTGTTAGCCAGGCAGGATAGTTTTCCTCGTTACAAACAAACGATGTTGAAATGCTGTCGAACAATCTCAATTTCTTTTTTTATTAGTTTTTTTTTGTGGTCGGTTTCTAGTTATCTCGTGTCTCAAGTTGTTTTTTTTATTTCTTCTGTTTTCATCTTTTCAGAAAGTTTTCCTATTTGTTGCATACTCTTTCGTGACACATAAGCTCCGCTTCCATCTGTCATGAGTCGCGTGTGTTCGTAGAGTCCTGGTCCTGCGACTGACTGCGTAGCCTTGTTTGTGGTTTTGTTGTATGATTGTCACCCTGTGTTTTTACAGTGTGACTCGCTGGGGCCCTTTCGCCTTGATGGGCGGTCCTCTACTAGTGTGCTACTTAGCTCGACGGACAATTGCCTCATATAGGTGACAGTCGGATGGGACAATTCCCATAGGTTGAAATTCTTCTTGTTTTTTTTTTTTCTACGGTCGATGGACTCAATGGGTAGAGGGGGCGCAGCACTTATGTGGCCTTGCGTGCTGGCGGGTGAAGCGGCAGCCAGTGGGAAGGTATGTACAACCGTGCTGGGGGGCATTTAATGCCCGCCTGCCTACGAGGGTTGGTGCGGTGTTGTCCCACCGTACTGAGCTCTTGCTGCGCGACCTGCTGGTTCCCTACTCCGTTAGCAGAGATTTTCAGACTTATAAAGGAAGCTGGATAGGTATCTTAAGTGTCGACGTGGCCGGTGGGGGGGGGGCTAAGTGTCGGTTTTAGCGTCCGTGGTACAGCCCTATTGGCTGTTTGGGTTTTTCAGTGGTCCTGTTGTGTGCTCATGTCGCTTAGCGGAAGGCAAAACTTGGAAGTCTCAGGCGTTTGAGTGTGTTCGATTTTAGGTCTTTTTTATGCGTGATGTGAATATGTTTTTTTTTCGCGAGTAAAGAAGGGCGGCGAGGGTCTTTGTTCCTTATCGGAGATGATGGTGTGTCCCTTGTTGTCAAGGTCGTCTCTTATACAGACGGGAGCTGTTGTGCAGAGTCCATAATGGATTTTTTAATACACGATCCATTATTCCAGACATTCACACATTTTAAGCCGCGCTCGTCAGTCCTTGGTTCCGAATCATACCAAATCGGAGTGAGTATCCACATTCTTCACTGTTACAGGTGTCCCTTGGTTTTCTTCTTGTTTAAGCAGAGTCCCTTGTTGGTGGGTTTGCATGAATATCGTGGTACTTGAATCTGTCTCTCTCTGGCACTGACGAGTACCTCTCCAGAAAAGGCAGACGTCACATTAGGGCTTCCTCTAGGTGAAATTGAGATCTGATTCAGTGATAAATACATGCCTGAGGTCCTGTAGTTCTTGTGAACATTCTTCACACCGAACTGAAGACAGTCATCAACAAAACTAGTCAGCAGTTTATAGGGGTGAGTGGCGGTTGGAAACTTAAGATAGTTAGAGTTCGATAGTCCCCATATAGAACATTAATATGATATCCGCCATAATATAACCCCTATTCGATAGTCCCCATATGACTAGTAAGTAGAGGCCGAAGCCCACTCTGAACAGTGAAGAATGTGGATCTCTACTTCCTATATTAGGTATGACTCGGACAAGACTGACGAGCGGCTTACATGTCGATCTTATATGGATCATTAAAACCATTATGCCACTGGCACACAGCTCCCGTCTGATAAGAGACTACTTGAATCAGGAACACCATCATTCTCGATAATGCTTTTAGAACCCTCGCCGCCTTCTTTTACCTCATAAACAATATACATTCGCATTAAAACCGCCGTAATATCACAACTCAATACCGATGAATCTTCAAGTGTTTTGTGCCTTTCGCGCTAAAATCGGACATAGCAACACCAACATACCAAACATGTCCATGGGCTACGTCCTAGCCGCTTAAGCCCCTCGCCCAAAACGGCCCGTCGCCTTGATCCTCTCCCCGCTTCCTTCATAAGCTGAAAATCCCGCTACGCGGGACAAGAATTAATATATTCCCCTCACTACCTGTATGAGATGCTACGCGAGCTGGACACCACTTCACCAATCCATGCCCCAAAGGACAAAATTATAAAATATGTTCAGAATGCGTAGCACTGAACATACTGTAGGGACGGCAAAGCTTGAAAACAAATGTTGCATCAACTGCGGAGGAGTACACAGGACTCAGGCCTCCAAATGTCCTTAAAAAAGAAATTAGAGAGGAGAAAATGAAGGAAAATAAAGAAGGTCCTACTAAAACATTTTATAGCCAAGGCAACAGCAATTTAGGTAGTAACCAGCCAAAAATAGACAATCATTTCGGCAAATGACAGACGGCAGCTACTATCCTGACCTGCATGATGCATGCCCACTTAATGAACATGTTTAAACCCGAGTACATATAATAAGAAATCAATATACGTTTCAAATGAACAATTCTCCCAGATAAATTTACCTGGAAATCCCCCTTCTTGCTGACATCGTAAATGCAACAAAAGAAAGCTCGTGGCTAGACAGAACTAGTGAGAAATGTAACAGACTGGCAGCCAGAGGAGCAGGAGGCAGAAGAAGATAATATGACAAGGAACACCAGTACAGAGTGCCCCGCTGGAGCAGTATAAGCGGGATAGTAACTAGGCCTGAGATAATCCACCAGTAAAAGCGAAGGTTGGCCCGCACGTACCTTTAAAAGGGTACATGTTTGGATGAAAGGAATAGAGGAGAAGAGATAACAAATGGAGGTTTGGTCCACAAAATATACTAGAAGAACAAATACTTACACTATCAAATAATATGAATAGACCTAAAAGGAATTCGTTGTCTGCATTGCGATGACCACTTTTCAAGAAAATAATGAGGTGGATTCACGCAGGAAAGAACTCCTACCACAAGACCAGAGACAAGGATCAGGAAAAGTTCTAATAATAACTCATAATGGCAACTCACACCTCTCATAACACAAGTATGATGGATAACATAAAAATAGTACAACGCAACGTATCCAACTGGATACAACAGACACTTTCTTACGTAACATTTACAGAGTTATCCATCCTCGACATGATTCCTAATTAATAGTCATCCGGCATAAAATCAGATGGTTCTCTTAAACTTTTTGGCTACACAACACATCCAATCAACTCAAACAACCGAATCTCTACATGCTGGAAGCGCTATCTGCCATTAAATCGAAACATCAAACACAAAATTACAAAGATGATTTTTTTTATATATCCGATATGACTGCATTAATATATACTATAGAAACTAAACACAGGACCCAATTCTCAATCGCAACAACATACCTCCCACCCCAATACCTTACCTCCCCATACCGTACTTTCACAATTGGACATATCAAACACTACCCCCAACCAACATCTTAGGAGATTTTAACTGCTAAACATAATTATCCCTAGGGGATTCCTACAATAACACTGTATGGAAAGGGAAAAAAGTATTAACAGACAACATAAATTATTCCATTTAGGTCCCAACTTTCCACTTTTTTTGGCCACACACTCATTCGGACACCTGATATCATACTAACAAATAATAAAGTTTACCACAATCATATAATAGAAGCTGGACCATTCACGTCATCAGCCCCAATACCAATAATATCTACCATCACTGCTCAACAATTACGATACCCCCCCTGTTAAGAAAACAAACTTCGAACATGTCATTGGGAGCTTTTCCACCAAAATATCAAAGAAAATATACAAAGAGTAGCGAGACCAAAACAATGATAGCTAATAGAGAGGAGATTTGATGCAAATCAATACAAACTTGGTACAAATTTTTTAAAAGCTATGGAGACATGACCTACCTAGAACCAATTAGATATTCATAAACCTAATACTCAGCAATAAAATCAAGGCACTTACAATGGTGTCTTAAAAAACCTAAGAGCATGAATGCTGAGATGCGTGGTTGAACGTATGTGAAATATATATAGTTTACAAACTACTAAGGAGAACATCTAATAGAAGGAATGCAAAGTGAATCAGTATCCTAATAACTGGGAAAACAAAAGAATGAACCTTAAAACCTTATGATGAAAACCCCGAAAAGATTTCTGGGAAAATGTAAAAAAGTTTGAAGGAAATAAAGCCACACCACCTCACCATACATTATACATTAATAATAAAAGCTCTACACGGAGGAGGAGAGGATGAATAATTTAAGTGAAAGAATCTGGAAAACGTCTTGTTTAGATATCAGTCCCGGAAGAAAACAGGAAATTTCGACCCAATAATGAAGCTTATAGTAGATAATTAACATTAGCAATATAATGGGACCTGCAAGGCAAGATGTAGACAAGGCTTGATATAACTATACTTGACGACTTCGAATTATATCACTGGCCTAAATAACAACGCAAATGAATATATTAATATCATAAAACAACTTAAAACACCACCTGGTCATGGCCAAATAAATAAAACAAGATTGTTAAACATGCCGAGGAAGCAATTACAATATACACAGAAATTTTAAAATTCGCTCATTTAATCGTCTTAGGGTATTTTCCTAACAAATTCAAACATGCCAAAATAAACACTTATACCTAAAGCAATAAGAAGACAGTACACAGATCTTAATCACTATAGACCCATTTCATTACTTGGAGGTCCAGGGAAAATTTATGAAAAAATAATTAACAAAACTCTTAGTAAATACCTAGAAACTAACAATATTTCTCCGGAAACACAGCAGGTTTTAGAGTATCTAGGGGTACAGACACTGCCTTGGCTGTGACAAACAGAAAAGAATGCTGAAGCTCTAGCCAGCACACAACAATGCTACTTAGTTTTACGAACGTTCAAAAGCCTTTTGATAAAGTCTGGCCACAATGGCCTAAAATATAAGATACAACAACATGATTGCCAGACATCATTAAACAACTAATTTGCATTTTTTTTGGAAAACCAGACACAGCGAAGCATAACTATAAATAACCGCAATGGTATATATTAGTCAGGATTCAAAGCGGAGGTGCCTCAGGGCAGCTCCCTTTTTCACCGACCCTCTACTCACTCTACTACTACACATCAGAACATTCCCAACAACCTTCAGTGGTTTGTACTAATATTATATATGCCGATGACATCCTCAAATTATTACAACAGGCCATAATAATCAAGAGATTCATGGGGCTGCTTAAGGTGTAAGAGAAATAGAAAGATCAACAATTTATGAAAAATAAATGGAAATCCAAACGAACTCAAACAAAATTTTTAAAATTATCCCAAATGGCTAGTTAGAAACGATAACCCTATAAGTATAGAGGGAACAGTTATTCCTTACTCGGCAGCGAAGGCAAAAATATCTAGGGACTAAATTTCAACAGAAGAAGGTATTTTGAATCAAGTAAAACCATAACACAAATAAGCAGGAGCAGCACTAACAACTTTAAAAAGATTTTACAAGGATTACCTACTAATATAAAACTACATTTAATAAAAGCCTGTATCCTACCATGCCTGCACAGATCCAACATATACACTAAACACATTATCCAAATCAGCTATGGGCATCACTACAAAAAGTTCAAAATAAAGCCTTAAGTTCGCCTTCGATGCAAAATACCCATATGAAAGAAACACAGCAGAACTGCAACCAATTAGGGAAACTGGAAGCAATAAACAACAACATTATATGACAAGAGGTCAAACACGAAAACACAGACTTATAAAATATAATACAAGCTCATTATAGCATGGAAATAATTGCAACAATAACCAACAGGGCACATGGTTTGGTTCAGGAAACCTCATCAATCAGCTAATTAAAATAAAACCACACAACCCCACTCTACACAGATTGATAAGAAAGGATTTTAGCTAAATTTTCTACTTTATTTAATTTCCTTTATTATATATATAATTATTCTTTTCTCTACTTTGTCTTCTTTTTTTTTTTTTAGATGCTGATCTGTCTTTTGGGCAGTCTGGGATGTTAAGAATAAATTTAAAGGGAGCATAATTGATAATATTAAATAGATATCAATTGATAAAGATGCAATACAAAAAAAGAGAGAGACTAACAATAAACATAATTTTTTTTATAAAACTATATAGCAAGGCGGTTACCCGCTATCTACCAATCTTCGACTTTCCCTTTCATACTCTTGCCTTCACTTATCTCTTCCTCTTTAAGTTTCTTGCTTCATTGCACCCACCTGTCTATCCCCCACTCCACTCCAACTCCCAACTCCAAAACGCAGTTCATCGTCGCAGACCAGAATCCTACCGATCGGCCTGAAGATGGTATACGAGTTAGTTCCGAAACGTTGGCTCACCAATAGGAGAACTTCATGAAAAATTTTTACAGAAGGAAATAAAAAACTTTTACGCAGTAATAGAAACTCGTACACAAAAAACTTGATAAAAGAGTTGTTCGGATCATGCTTCATAGTTCAACATCGTTTGGTTTAAGGGAGAAATATATATATATCATATATATATATATATATATATATATATATTGATAATAGTAGCTATATATATATATAATATATAAATATATTGGTATTATTATTTAACTATATATATATATTTAATACTATATATAGTATATATATATATATATATATAAGTAAGAATATTCTATATATATATATATAGTTATATATATATATATATATATATATATAATGATATATATATTTATATATATATATTATTTATATATATTTATATAAACTAATCTACCTATCTAATCTATCTATCTATCTATCTAATGTCTCTCTCTTCTACTCTCGTCGCTCGCTCTCTCGCTTCTCTCTCTCTCTCTCTGTCTCGGCATCTCTCTCTCTCTGCTCATTCTCCTCTCGTCTCTTCCTCTTCGTCTCTCCGTCTCCCTCTCCTCTCTCTCTCTATCTATATATATATATATATATAAATATAATATATATATATATATAATATAATATAATATATTATTTTATATAATATATAAAATATTATATTATAAATAAAATATATAAAATTATGTTAAAAATTATATATATATATATAAAAATATATATATTATATATATATATATTATAATATAATATATATTTATATATATATTATATATATATTTTTAAAATTTTATATTTTTTAAATTTTTTTAAAATTATATAAAATTAAATATTATATTTATATCAATTATAATATTATAAATATTATATTATTATAATTTTATAATCATATATATTTTAAAATATATATATATATATATAATTATATATATATTTAATATATATATATATATATATAATAATACATATATATATATTATTTTTATATATATATTTATATAATATATTCTTTTATATAAAAATTATTATATATAATATAAAATATATATCAATTATATATATCTATTATATTATTATTAATATTTAATAATATATATTATATATATATATATAATTTTTGGGGACCTAATGTATATTTTCCGTTTTCGCGAGGCAAATTAAATGCAAAATTTTTGGGTTTTAATTTTCGCGAATCAATGCGAATTGCAAAATCACATAATATTTAAATAAATAACTATTGTTATATCAAAAAATCATCAATTAAATTGGGGGCAAACGCCGTGGGGCGCATCGTTTTGGCCCACCCTATGACACCACTCCCGGGGGCCCACCACGCGCAAGTCCCATGCAGGCTCCTTTCCCATACCAAACAGCTCTCGACAAGAAAACATCAACTTGCCCCACCACGAGCCTTGTGGGCGCCCTTTGGCCTCCTCCAGGCTGGATTGTCTCATACAAATAAAAGCCCGATGAGAAGGATCGTTTTCAGGGTAGCGTGCCACATGCCCATATAGCCGAAATTGGCGCTGACGGACTATGCAGGTAAACGGCCTCGATCAGTTTAAACGGTGCAATCGCTGATTTGACACGTAATCATCCCAGCGATACACCATGATTCTGCAAAGGGACACATATTCCCAAAGGCATCGATTCGTCTTTTCAAGTCGCTATTAAGTGTCATGTCTTACAACCATAGAGCAAGACAGGGATCACAAGCGACTTGAAGACCCGGATCTTTGTCCTCCTGCACTGGTACTGACAACGCCAAATACTCCTGCTAAAACGAGTCCATAACACCGTGGGCTATGGCCAACCCGCCGTAAGACTTCTTGACGTGACCCACCGTCATTATGGACTGCGCTACCAAGGTATGTAAAACTTTCCAAGATCTAAATGTCCTCGCCGCACGCATGAGCAAACTGTACTGTTCAACTAATAAGCCTCCAAAAACCTGGACCTAGGTCTAAAGCCAAGAGACCTCAAGTACCAAAGGTTTTGCCTCCTCGTGCAGCGCATCGAGAGCCATCACCAGGACTCCAGGGCTCAGCAAAGATTACGGGCATCATCGGCAAAAAAAAAAGATCAGTGTCTTGGGTGTTGCCGACGGATGCTCCCCCAATCACTTTGATCTACAACTTTGCCCAATATCCAGTCCATACAAGTGTTTTTAAAAGTGGGTGGGCAAGGACGCACCCTTGGCTCACTCCTGTATTCACAGGAAAGAAGCTGGCTACACCTCCCCACACTTCACAGCACTCTCAGTCCCAGAGTACAGTCCAGTCATCAAACCAATAGTCCTGCAGGAAAACCCACGAATCGCAGACGATCCAGAGTGACGCACGATGCACTGAGTCAAACGCATTCTTGAGATCAACATAGGCTGCAAGCATCCCATGTCGAAACTCACGTCGGCGTTCCCCAGGACACGAAGCGCTAGGATAAAGGTCCGTTTTTTGACTTAACAGGCGTGGGAACCCCGACTGCTGACTGCTGAGGTCTCTGATGCTTCAGCAGATGACTGAGCCATCAGTCATCGGCGGATCCGTGTCAGCAATAGATGGGCAAGCATCTTGCCTGGCACGCTGAGCTGTGTAATACTGCGGTAATTGTTGCAGTCCTGACGGTCCACTTTCCCTTTCCAGATAGGGACGACCAGGCCCCTTTTCCAGTCAGGAGGAATGGTACCTGATTTCCACATGGCAGTCAGGACAGCATGCAGCCGCGATCATGGCCTCACCCCACCTTTGAGGAGCTCCGCACTGATATTACAAACACCAGCTGCCTTCCACCCTCAACTTTGTTATAGCCTCTCTGACTTCGTCAAGAGAGGGTGCGGTTTCGTCAATGGGAGGATCGGCATCCACTGCCTGTAACCCAGTGGTGTGAAGCTGCTCAGTTGGAGGGTCCACCCTGATATCATATAGGTAGCTGAAATATTTTGTATACATTGTAAGAGTTCAGCCATAAAATTATTAATGTCTAAAGTAAATGCCATTAAATTTGTATGTTTCCATGTTTGCGTGACGAAGACCCACTCTTACACGAATATTTATATGATAATATCTTACATAAATAATAATTATTGCAAAGTTTACATTTTGCAATGTCATTAGAGATAATCTTGAAATAATCCCAAACCACGTACGTGGGTTCACGCCTGGTTAGTCAACAACGGACCGTATCCTAGCGCTTCGTGTCCTGGTGGAACGCCGACGTGAGTATCGACAGGAATGCTTGCAGCCTATGTTGATCTCAAGAAGGTGCTTGACTCAGCGCCCCCAATGATTGGTTGATCTTTGAAATGTAGCAGTAAATTACTTTATCATATAGTAAATCACTAATGCAAATAAATGTAGTATTTAACAACAATAATACTAAGTTTAAGTACACTACACTCCAAAATATATTTTAATTGATATGAAATCAGGCCTTAAGACTACTCACTAGAATCCTCTGGTAACAACTCCATATTGAGCAGATCCATGTTCCCCCTCATGAAGAACAATCTCTCGAAATTATCAGAGGTCAAACTCGCTCTTTCGACCTTCATGACGACCGACCCCTGGGAGAACAGTCTCCCCACGCCTGCAGAGCTGTGGATGGCTGTGTTGGACATAAAACACGTCTACCCAGGCAAGGAATATATTAGTAACTAGCGTACCTCACTCACAAAGGCGGCGCGGGTAGCCGCACAGAAATCCTGTTTAAACTCGCAACGGTCACTTTAAAATTTGCGGACATATTTGCGTTGCGGAAGTTCATCAGCAAACGCAAATCCGGAATTGTTTGGTCTTCCGCAAATCTGCAAACAAATTCAGACTTCCGCAATTTTGGAAGCTGCGTTTGCGAAAATATTTGCGGATGCCCACCTCTGTCAAGTAGATAAGAGCGTCAGACAAGGCAGGCCATTCTGTGTCGGCTCCGACCTTGAAAGCTCTCGGGCATTTTTCAATGACAAATACTGGTGGTTACTGTCCCCCTTGAACAAGGGGATGAGGTGCGTGTGGTATGCAAAGTCCCAGCATATGCCAAATATCGGTTACTACGAGCTCCAAGCTCTTTCCGGGAGGGTAAAACTGGCGATTTGCATGTCCAGCTTGCGTGGACAAGACCGGGGTGCATACACACACACACACACACACACCACACACACACACACACACACACACACACACACACACGCACACACACATAATACACATGCATGGGTACTCCGTAGTGTAGGGGAAGCACGCTCGGTTCACAACCGAGAAGTCCCGGTTCGATCCCCGGGCGGAGCGGAAACATATGGGCTGTTTCCTTAAAACCCGAGCCCCTGTCCACCCAGCAGTGAATGGGTACCGGGTATTAGCCGGGGTTTGTGACCTGCTCTCCGGGGTGCTGGCTTCGGCCAACACAAAGCACTAAGGAATTTAGGGTACGCCGTTATAACAAAATTTTTTTCTCAACTTTGGCATGCCAATTTCCTATGTAAAATGAATTCTAAGACGATTTTATCTCAATCCATTGTTGCATTTGAGCAATTCTTACTATGCAAATCGCACTTTTTATATTGTAACCTTATCGAATAATGCTTAAATGAGTACGCAGTGTCCGGTTGGTCCTGTGTATTGCATCATGCACCAATATAAGTTCCAAATGACTAGCGTGGTAAGCTCTTTCTGATCAGTTGGTTCATCAGGCACTACATCACAGTGTCACAGCCTCTACGTTGGCCTAGAACGTGTCCATCATGTCCTTCTTAGACCTGAAGCAGGGCATGGTCTCCCGGTGGTGGGCCCGAGCCCGGATGAACCCGTCTCTGGTCTGCTGCCCCACCACTGCTGCCGCAGCCTCTGTCACCTGCTTCACGACTCTTTCGGTGCTCTGAGTGTGGATAGAGAACTCCGGAACCTCGTACGGCTTGACCAGGATCTCCTGGATCTGATCACCGGCCGGTTGAACAGGTGAATGCCGGCTCGTGCACCTGGCCAGGCTGCCAGTCTGATCAGTGTCTGCAAGCTGGTGGCTGACAAGTTCAGCTTGGGTGTGATGCGAGGTCTTACACTGGTGTCCCCTTTACTTCTCGCCAGCCCTCAGCTTCAAAATCTGGGTCACGGCGAGCCTGCGGTCGTCCTCACTCTGACTCGCCATCAGCGAGAGGAGGACACATTCTGAGTGTGCGAACCATGCTCCTATTCGCACGTAGAAGGTCACAGCTGTTTGGACCTTCTTGGGCTGCGACCTCATCACTCTGAGCTGCGTGAGGATGTGCTTGGGGCCGTCCTCTAGTCGTGGTGAACCTTGATGTCGTAGTAGAGCTTGAAGTACACCTGCAGGCAGTACTTGACTAGGATTTCCAGGGTGTTCAGTTCTTTGCCAGTCAGTTCATGCTTTCTGGTCCACATGTACACGAGCGACTGGGCTGTGGTGAGCCATCTGGAGTGGGACACCTTGCACACTTGATTTCTGCAGCTCGGACGGGAGAACGCCCCGCTTCACAGCCTGGACCAGCTAGTAGGAGACCTGCTGGTCAGTGGACATGTTGACCAGGATATACTCCGTATCTCCGTGAGATCTTCACCGCCTGGCACTCTTCTGAACTCTGCGTTGTACTGCATCTCATTCACGCTGGACAGCAGACTGCACACTGGACCCGTGAAGCCAGTGTCAGATGAGGTAGGCCCGTCGATGCTGGTGATAAGGTGGGCAGGGGCAACTCGTTTGTGTGCAACACGCATATACTCCAGAAGAGCTTGCGTCCCAGCATCTTCTCCAAATGGGCGTGAGTACCACCCTTCCACCCCGTTGGGCCTAGTTGAGTCACCTTGCAGTACAATCAGTGAGTCGGTGGAGTCGTATGTCACCAGCAGATCATAGAGAGCCTGAGCCACCTTGAACGCAGGCTTCTCAGGTGGCACCGGGTCCTCTGGTACAAAGTGCCAAAGGTACCTTCCAGATGGCTCCTCTGTCACTGACACATGCTCCTCCCTGATCAACCTTGGGTGCAGTTTCCCATAGCTGTCGGGCCCATCGCCCTGGTCTTGTCCTTCCTCCCATCGTAACCCAATCCTACTATTTGGTACCCTGGTGCTTCCCCTGGTCAAGGTCCCTGGCCGATGTCATGGCATCTGCCTGGCCCTCCTCAGCTTGTTTGGATCGCAGACCAGGTACGACATGTCTGGAGAGAGGTGGCCGTCAGCGATAAGGTCCTGGAGGAATCCAGAAGCCAAGGCAGCAGCAGCTGTGGGCGGAACGTCGAACCGGATGCTTGGATGTGGAGCTGTACTTCGACCGTACGTGTTTGACCGACTTACGCAGTTTTTTTGTTAATTTTGGAGTTTGGTGATAGGACCTTAGACCTTAAACAGTATCCAGCCCTGAAACCACCTACGTTGGGTAAATAATAACGTGGAAAATCCAGTTGCAGGAAAAAGATTTTTACCCAAAAACGAGGCATTTTGTATGAGAAGTGAGCTTTCCGGCGTCTGGCGGACTTAATGTAGGTCTTACGGCAATATCGAGGGCTTACTTCCGATAGAGTTTTTAGCGCTCTACAACTTTGTCATCAGTGAAATTTTTCGAATCTCAAACTTAAGTGGCTTTTTGTGTGAGTATAAAGATGATGTATGCTAAGGTATGTTTTGCATATAAATATAAAAGTCCATTTTTGCATAGCAAGAATATCTCAAACCAAAAAGTGAAGCGGACAAACCACCCTTTAAATTCAATTTTACATAAGAAAACACCCTGCCAAATTCGAAATAATCTATATTTCACTTTTCATTGAACCTACGGCGTACCCTACTAAGGATGAATGATAAAAAATGTTGATATGGAGACGCGGGCCACACGAGCATTGCTCTGGCCCTGTAAAATACAACTAGATGAATACACACACACACACACACACACACACACACACACCACACACGCACACACACACACACACACACACACACACACACACTCACACACACACACACACACACACACACACAAACACACGCCACGATGGCAGTCGATAGCGTGCTGGTTTGCCATTCTATGGTAGCCGGTTCGAATCCTCACTGCTCCTGGATTTTTCACTGACATATTCGGGCGGTTACTGTCCCCCTTGAGCAAGGGGATGGGGGGTGTGGTGTGTGAGGTCCCAGCATTATCTAATGATCGGTAGTAATGAGCTACAAGATCGCACCGGGATGGTGAAACTGGCGATCGCGAGTCCGACTGGACTGGAGGCGTGGACAAAACAATGCATGAATGAATAACACAAACATCAGCCAGATCTAATGGATTAAAGGCGTGTCTGGCCATTCTGTAGTGGCGTGTTCGACCCCGTTCATTCCCGAAATTTTTTACACTAAAATCTGGGTGGTTACTGTCCCTATTGAGCAAAGGAATATGGTGTATGTGGTGTGTGAGGTCGCAACATTACCCAAATGTCGGTCACTACAAGCTGCAACCTCTTCCTGAAAGGTAAACCCAGCGATCACGAGTCCAGTTCGAGTTGGAAAAACCGTGGGTGAATTACACACACACACTACACACACACACACACACACACACACACACACACACACACACACACACACCACACACACACACACACACACACAACACACACACACACACACACACCACACACACACACACACACACAAACACACACACACACAACACACACACACACACACACTCACACACACACATACACACACACACACACACACACACACACACACACATACACACTTAATCTATACGATTGGGGTTGAACGTCCACAACCTGCCCGCCAGAGTCGTTCCACGTGGGGACAAGCTGCCGACCTGCAGACAAGCCAAGGGGCCTCCCGCAGCGGCATCTACCTAGTGCACCCACCTAACCTACTACAAGGCCCGTGGAGGGTTACTGCGACCAGGAGACTGAGGGCGGAGGCTGGACGGTCTTTCAGGTATGTAACATCACTTCTTCTGGGATATTACTATACTATTACAACTACTATTACCACTACTACAATTACTCCTACTACTACTACTACTACTACTACTATTGCGATTATTATTACTACTATTACTGCTATTACTACTAATATCACTACTACTACAACTACTTTTACTACTAATAATAATAATAAAACTACTACTAATACTAATACTGCGATGACGACAATGACGATGACCATCAAAATTGCCGAGAATAAGACAACTTAATATTAATACAACACCTACACTATATCAGCGCCATGGAGCTACTATAAGGTCTCCTTTATAGCTCCATGATCTCAGCATACCATTACATTACTACGTCAGTACATTACTTCCGATCCGACTGCCTTACAAGACTCATCAATTATTTTATCAATATGAGTTCCATGATGCCTCAAGCTTTTGACAGGATCGGTTTGTGATCACTTTTAACTAAGCAGCTCTGTATAACTCCCAAAATGTAAACCCTCAATTTTTTTCAAAGAATTAAAGATAGTACCTATCATCAAAATTGTAGGAAACCCTTCATTGTGATAATCATTAGTGTGGACCTTGAAGTGTAAATCCCTCAGTGTGATTATTTCGTCCGTGGCGGTGTTCATGTGGCAGCTGTAAGTGACGCAGCATCTCCCCCCCCCCCTATCCACTGGTATGACAGGTGCGGGACGACGTGAGCCCCACGAGAACTTCATGCTGGCTGGGAGGACTACAAGGTGGGCTTCGGGGACTTTGACCGAGAGTTTTGGTTGGGTGAGTCAGGGTGATGCCTCAGTTTTTTTCTTCCTGCTCACACACCACACACGTGTGTGTGTGTGTGTGTGTGTGTGTATCCTACTTTTTTTTTTGACAACTTATTTTTTTAACTTTTTTTTCTCTCTTTTTCTCCTCTCTCTCTCTTCTCCCCTCCCCCTCCCTCCCCTTCTCTCTCTCTCCCTCTCTCTCCTCATCTCCCCTCTCTTCTCTTCTCCTCTCTTCTCTCTCTCTCTCTCTCTCCCCCTCTCTCTCTCCTCTCTCTCCTCTCTCTTATTTTTCCGTTTTACCTATTCATGATGTAGTAGTATTTTTTCCAAACCCTTTTTATCTCAGCCTTTCATTTCGTTTATTTTTTCCTGTTTCCCATCCTTAAAGTAATCGTCCAGACCATTTAATCATTCCTGATTTTATGTATTTTAGAGTAAGCCATTATCGAGGGGAAATCAACAATATGTTGTCACTTTTGCATCCAGTCACCGTTTTTTAATAATCTGCAATCAAAATCTATAAAAATTTCCCCGAGCTTCCGAAAAAAGCAGCTGCCCTGGCAGACGATGCCCCACGGCTCGGTGACGTAACAGGAGGAAGGCCTCCTCTCCCCGCGCTGATCAAAGCACGTAAACACAAGAGATAAATATAGTACTTGAAGATTTTTGGGTGTTTCTGATAGATTTTTTTTGCGATATGCCACATGAATGCATCCCTTTTTTGGGTGCAGCAAGACCCGATGTGCCTTTCAAGAAAAGTTGCACACGTTTCCGACTGATACGACAACGTTAAATGTGTTGAAAAGATTAGTGCGGCGGACTAGGCAGATTGGAACGGGAAGTTGAAATTTGCAAGGATTTGTAGTGATACACCACCACACACACACACACACACACAAAACACACCACACACACACACCACACCACACCACACACACACACACTCACACACACACACACTCACCACACACACTCATCCCCTCACTCACTCACTCACTCACGGATGCTGTTGTGGTGCTGTGTGTCACCACCATCACTATCACCAATTGTTGTGTGTAAGGGGGTGTGTGTGTAAGGGTGTTGCGTGTAAGGGGTTGTTGTGTGTAAGGGGTTGTTGTGTGTAAGGGTTGTTGTGTGTAAGGGGGTTGTGTGTGTAAGGGGTTGTGTGTGTAAGGGGTTGTTGTGTGTAAGGGGTTGTGTGTGTTGAGGGGTTGTTGTGTGTAAGGGGTTGTTGTGTGTAAGGGGTTGTTGTGTGTAAGAGGTTGTTGTGTGTAAGGGGTTGTTGTGTGTAAGAGGTTGTTGTGTGTAAGGGGTTTGTTGTGTGTAGGGGGTTGTGTGTGTAAGGGTGTTGTTGTAAGGTTGTTGTGTGTAAGGGGTTGTTGTGTGTAAGGGGTTGTTGTGTGTAAGGGGTTGTTGTGTGTAAGGGGTTGTTGTGTGTAACGGGTTGTTGGTGTAAGGGTTGTTGTGTAAGGGGTTGTTGTGTGTAAGTGTTGTTGTGTGTAAGGGGTTGTTGTGTGTAGGGGGTTGTTGTGTAAGGGGTTGTTGTGTGTAAGGGGTTGTGTTGCCGCTAACATCTGTTCGTCCGCCTCGTATTCTGGTTCAAACATATAGGGTTGGGCTCCCATCACAATCTGAGGTTCGTTTTCCTCATAGTATACGCGAGCAGCGTCATTTATTTCGGTCTCAGATTGAGCATCGTACTCTAGATCTGTCACAGCGACAGATTCACTGTCTGACACCGAAGTACAATCACTCATCATAACATTTGCTGACAGGTGTCAGACAGATGTTTACATTGGAGGCTTCCTCCTCTGACGTCATCAATAACATTCGTAGCCCTGTTGGAGGGAAGATTTTTTTTTTCGCGCGCTTTTTACAAAAGTCGTGTTTTTACGGATATAAGGCCTGGAAATTAATTATTTTTGGTGGATTAGGTGTTTTGAATGTACATTCAACATAATTAGGCCAAAAAAAATGGGTCTGGACGATTACTTTAATACGGTAGTTCCACCTTTTTTCCACCTGCATCTCTCCTTTCTTTCTCTCATCTCTTCTTTCCTCCTGCATGGCTGAGTCCGACGTCATTCTCTGTTGTTTCCAGGTAACATCCTGCTGTGGGCTCTCACCAACACGAACAACACTACACGCCAAGAGTTGCATATCGAGCTGGTGGACTGGTCAGGCAACAGACGCTTTGCTCGCTACAGAGATTTTAGGGTGGGGGCCGAGGAGGAGGAATTTAGACTCCACCACAACAATGTATTTTTCGGCAATGCTGGTGAGTATAATAATGATGGCCCTGTAGCCGGATGAGCTCATTTTACTTCAAGTGAAAATACCAAGATGTTATAAGCCTGATTCATTTGAGGGTATCAAGAAAGTTGAACTTCATCATTTCTCAGATGCCAGTCAGGAAGGATATGGCCAGTGTTTATACATCAAATTGATCAATACTGATAACCAGATACACTGAGCTCTTGTAATGGCAAAATCAAGAGTCACACCCCTCCGAACTATCACCATTCCAAGACTGGAACTTACAGCAGCAGTTGTGTCTGTGAGAATTCATGCATTGCTGAAGAAAAAACTTAGCTATCAGAATATTCAAGAACTGTTTTGGACTGATAGTAAAGTAATTTGGGGTATATCAACAATGATGCCTTAAGATTTCATGTATATGTAGCCAACAGAGTTCAGCAGATAAGAGACAAAACTTCACCAGAACAGTGGAAATATGTGGAAACAAAAAAGAACCCAGCAGATCATGCTTCTAGGGGACTGTCTGTACAAGAGTTGATTAACAGCAACACTTGGTGGAATGGTCTAGAGTTCCTTTGGCAGAATTTTGACATAACTGACAACTCATTAGAAAGTAAGAATATCATAGATGATAATGATCCTGAAGTAAAGAGAGTTGTGTCATGTGCTACACAAATGACAGCATTCACTAGTATACTGGAAAGGCTGAATTATTTTTCTGATTGGTTTCGTGCCAAGAGGAGTATTGCAGTATGCCTCAGACTCCAAAGAATCTTCAAGAACAATGCCAGCAGAATAAGTAAAGTCAAGCAGGAATACATTCTAGTCACTGCTGGAGAAATAAAGGAGGCCGCAAATGAGATCATAAGACAAGTTCAAGCTGAGACATTTTCAGATGCAATAAGAACATTGAAAGGTCCAATAAATAGTGAGACTTTACCACACGTGAACATTACTGATGGAAGGAGCAGAATAGTGACGAAAACAAGCCAGCTGTACAAGCTTGATCCATTTATAGATGAAAGTGGGATACTCAGAGTTGGTGAACGGATCAGGCAAGCTACCTTGCAGAATGAAACAAGACATCCAGCTATCTTATACAAGAATTCACACATAACTGACTTAGTGATTCACCACTACCACAACAAAGTGTGCCACCAGGGTAGGGGTATTACACTGAATTAAATTAGAGCATCTGGGTACTGGATTATAGGAGGATCTTCTCTGGTAGCAAGACATGTCTCTAGATGTGTTGTTTGCAGAAGGGTTAGAAGTGACACACGAGGGCAGAAAATGGCAGATCTTCCCAAAGATAGGCTAGAGCCTGCACCTCCATTCACTTATGCTGCAGTTGATTACTTTGGCCCATTCTATATCAAAGAGGGACGTAAAGAACTTAAAAGATATGGAGTACTCTTTACATGTATGGTGTCACGAGCAATCCATCTGGAAACGGCAAACAGCCTGGATAGTGACTCATTTCTGAATGCTTACTGTCGCTTCATTGGACGGAGAGGACCAGTTAGTCAGTTAAGATCAGATCAAGGAACTAACTGTGTAGGTGCAAATAATGAACTTTCAGATTGTTTGAAAGAAATGAATCGGGAGAAAATCAGAACTGAATTGTTGAAAGACAGTTGTGATTGGATTAATTTCAAAATGAATGCACCACATGCTAGCCACATGGGTGGTGCATGGGAAGGCAGATTTCGTACAGTAAGAAATATATTGTCGGTGCTACTTGATCTGATCTTAACTGACTAACTGGTCCTCTCCGTCCAATGAAGCGACAGTAAGCATTCATAAATGAGTCACTATCCAGACTGTTTGCCGTTTCCAGATGGATTGCTCGTGACACCATACATGTAAAGAGTACTCCATATCTTTTAAGTTCTTTACGTCCCTCTTTGATATAGAATGGGCCAAAGTAATCAACTGCAATATAAGTGAATGGAGGTGCAGGCTCTAGCCTATCTTTGGGAAGATCTGCCATTTTCTGCCCTCGTGTGTCACTTCTAATCCTTCTGCAAACAACACATCTAGAGACATGTCTTGCTACCAGAGAAGATCCTCCTATAATCCAATACCCAGATGCTCTAATTTAATTCAGTGTAATACCCCTACCCTGGTGGCACACTTTGTTGTGGTAGTGGTGAATCACTAAGTCAGTTATGTGTGAATTCTTGTATAAGATAGCTGGATGTCTTGTTTCATTCTGCAAGGTAGCTTGCCTGATCCGTTCACCAACTCTGAGTATCCCACTTTCATCTATAAATCAAGCTTGTACAGCTGGCTTGTTTTCGTCACTATTCTGCTCCTTCCATCAATTATGTTCACATGTGGTAAAGTCTCGCTATTTATTGGACCTTTCAATGTTCTTATTGCATCTGAAAATATCTCAGCTTGAACTTGTCTTATGATCTCATTTGCGGCCTCCTTTATTTCTCCAGCAGTGACTAGAATGTATTCCTGCTTGACTTTACTTATTCTGCTGGCATTGTTCTTGAAGATTCTTTAGAGTCTGAGGCATACTGCAATACTCCTCATGGCACGAAACCAAGCAGAAAAATAATTCAGCCTTTCCTATATAATAGTGAATGCTGTCATTTGTATAGCACATGACACAACTCTCTTTACTTCAGGATCATTATCATCTATGATATTCTTACTTTCTAATGAGTTGTCAGTTATGTCAAAATTCTGCCAAAGGAACTCTAGACCATTCCACCATGTGTTGCTGTTAATCAACTCTTGTACAGACAGTCCCCTAGAAGCATGATCTGCTGGGTTCTTTTTTGTTTCCACATATTTCCACTGTTCTGGTGAAGTTTTGTCTCTTATCTGCTGAACTCTGTTGGCTACATATTAGGGTACGCCGTATAACAAAAATTCTTTTTCTCAACTTTGGCATGCCAATTTTCTAAGTAAAATGGAATTCTCAGACGATTTTATATTATTCCATTTTTGCATTTGAGCAATTCTTACTATGCAAAATCGCACTTTTATATTGCACCCTTATCGAATAATGCTTAAATGAGTACGCAGTGTCCGGTTGGTCCTGTTTATTGCATCATGCACCAATATGAGTTCTAAATAACCAGGGTGGTAAGCTCTTTCTGATCAGTTGGTTCATCAGGCACTACATCACAGTGTCACAGCCTCTACGTTGGCCTAGAACGTGTCCATCATGTCCTTCTTAGACCTGAAGCAGGGCATGGTCTCCCGGTGGTGGGCCCGAGCCCGGATGAACCCGTCTCTGGTCTGCTGCCCCACCACTGCCGCCGCAGCCTCTGTCACCTGCTTCACGACTCTTTCGGTGCTCTGAGTGTGGATAGAGAACTCCGGAACCTCGTACGGCTTGACCAGGATCTCCTGGATCTGATCTCCGGACAGTGAACAGGTGAATGCCGGCTCGTGCACCTGGCCAGGCTGCCAGCTGATCAGTGTCTGCAAGCTGGTGGCTGACAAGTTCAGCTTGGGTGTGATGCGAGGTCTTACACTGGTGTCCCCATACTCCTCGCCAGCCCTCACCTTCAAAATCTGGGTCACGGCAAACCTGCGGTCGTCCACACACTGACTCGCCATCAGCGAGAGGAGGACACATTCTGAGTGTGCGAACCATGCTCCTGTCCGCACGTAGAAGGTCACAGCTGTTTGGACCTTCTTGGGGCTGCGACCCTCATCACTCTGAGCTGCGTGAGGATGTGCTTGGGGCCGTCCTCTAGTCTGTGGTGAACCTTGATGTCGTAGTAGAGTTTGAAGTACACCTGCAGGCAGTACTTGACTAGGATTTCCAGGGTGTTCAGTTCTTTGCCAGTCAGTCCATGCTTTCTGGTCCACATGTACACGAGCGACTGGGCTGTGGTGAGCCATCTGGAGTGGGACACCTTGCCACACTTGATCTCTTGCAGCTCGGACGGGAGAATGCCCCGCTTCACAGCCTGGACCAGCTGGTAGGAGACCTGCTGGTCAGTGGACATGTTGACCAGGATATACTCCGGTATCTCCGTGAGATCTTCACCGCCTGGCACTCCTCTGAACTCTGCGTTGTACTGCATCTCATTCACGCTGGACAGCAGACTGCACACTGGACCCGTGAAGCCAGTGTCAGATGAGGTAGGCCCGTCGATGCTGGTGATAAGGTGGCTCAGGGGCAACTCGTTTGTGTGCAACACGCATATACTCCAGAAGAGCTTGCGTCCCAGCATCTTCTCCAAATGGGCGTGAGTACCACCCTTCCACCCCGTGTTGGCCCTAGTTGAGTCACCTTGCAGTACGATCAGTGAGTCGGTGGAGTCGTATGTCACCAGCAGATCATAGAGAGCCTGAGCCACCTTGAATGCAGGCTTCTCAGGTGGCACTGGGTCCTCTGGTACAAAGTGCCAAAGGTACCTTCCAGATGGCTCCTCTGTCACTGACACATGCTCCTCCCTGATCAACCTTGGGTGCAGTTTCCCATAGCTGTCGGGCACCATCGCCCTGGTCTTGTCCTTCCTCCCAACGTAACCCAATCCAACTATTTTGGTACCCTGGTGCTTCCCCTGGTCAAGGTCCCTGGCCGATGCCATGGCATCCTGCCTGGCCCTCCTCAGCTTGTTAGGATCGCAGACCAGGTACGACATGTCTGGAGAGAGGTGGCCGTCAGCGATAAGGTCCTGGAGGAATCCAGAAGCCAAGGCAGCAGCAGCAGTGGGCGGAACGTCGAACCGGATGTTTGCCAGCGCCAGGTTCCGGACTGGCATTGTGTTTCTTCTTGCAGCTGGCCTGTCCAAGTACTGCATCACAAGGGGTGCCAGGGACCCCAGCCTCCCCCTGAGCAGTCGGTCTACCAGTATGGCAGCCTCCTGTTGCTCCTGCCTCTTTCCTCTGAGTGGCAGGGTGAACGACTCCTCCGTCCCATCCTCAGAATCCTGGTGATCTTCAGCCTGGCCCAGGAACATCTGCTCCTGCAGCTCAAGACGTCTGACCTTTTCATCTTTCTGCTTCTGCTTCTTCAGCTTAGCCTCCTCTTCCAACTGCTTTCTCTTTGCTACTTTCACTTGTCTATGCGTCTCATTCTTGTCTACCCCTGTCATCATCATTGCACTCTCCTCCCCAACTTTGATCCTCTGGTAGTACAGCCACTCCAGGTCTAAAGTAGGGACTTTGCTGGCCAGGGGGCAGTTACACTGCACGTGTGCTCTCGCGTGGCACAGCTGGGGGTTGGAGCAGTGGGATTCTTGGTCCTTGCAGAGGAAGATCGTGTGAGGGCAGGCCGTTATGTCAAACAGCCTGTCCATATTCTTCTCCACGAATTCCTTTACTGCTTTAGTTGCTCTGTCTCTCACCACTTCACTAACCTTCTCCCAAAAATTATCTATCCTTCTGGTCACGGACCGGTCAATAACAACCACTGGAGGTGCAAACTGGGCGTTTGATTTCCTCCACTGGGCAAGCACCATGTGGGTCAGATCCTTCGCAATGTCTCTCACTGGGTACCCCCGCTTGTCAACACCCTCCCGGATGCCGCTGAGTTCTTGGAGAAGGATTCCCCTCTTCATCACGCCGCGATACGTAGGCACCTCACTCTCAGCAAACTCTCGTCCACCGCCAACAAAGGCGGCCAACTTGAATCCAGAGCTCTGTCTAGTTGCGGGCTTCGACCCACTTGGTTTACAAGAAGCCATCCTGAAAAAGACGATCAAGAATTGATGATAGGTGCAAATGAAGCAGTTACTTTAGCGGGGCTAAGCTATGTTTTGCATATAAATATAAAAGTCCATTTTTGCATAGCAAGAAGTGCTCAAACCAAAAAGTTGAAGGGGACAAACCACCCTTAAAATTCAATTTTACATAAGAAAACACCCTGCCAAATTCGAAATAATCTATATTTCACTTTTCATTGGACCTACGGCGTACCCTACTACATATACATGAAATCTTAAGGCATCATTGTTGATATACCCCAGAATTAATTTTCTATCAGTCCAAAACACTTCTTGAATATTCTGATAGCTAAGTTTTTTCTTCAGCAATGCATGAATTCTCACAGACACAACTGCTGCTGTAAGTTCCAGTCTTGGAATGGTGATAGCTCGGAGGGGTGTGACTCTTGATTTTGCCATTACAAGAGCTCAGTGTATCTGGTTATCAGTATTGATCAATTTGATGTATGAACACTGGCCATATCCTTCCTGACTGGCATCTGAGAAATGGTGAAGTTCAACTTTCTTGATATCCTCAAATGAATCAGGCTTATAACATCTTGGTATTTTCACTTGTTGTAACATGCATAGCTCATTTCTCCACTGTTCCCACTTGGGCCTTACATGCTGTGGTACCTTATCATCCCAACTTATTCCATCTCTGCATAAGTCTTGGAGTATTCTTTTGCCAATGAGAATCAAAGGTGATACTAGTCCCAATGGATCATATATAGAGCTCACAGTTGACAATATACCTCTTCTTGTTAACCCGTCGGGTGCCAGCGACGTAGATCTACGTCGGCAGGGCGTGTCACCCCCAGTGCCAGCGACGTAGATTTACGTCGGCATAATTAAAAATTCATTTGAGCAAAACTATTCACTTATTATTTTGCATTTCCACATAGGATGACACATGCACCCTTTGAGCGATGTGGCAACAGTATAGCATGTGGATAAGTCTGCACTCACACCAAGCGAGTCGAGTTGAGTCGAGTCAAGGAGAGTAATTGTCATAACGAGTGATCGAAGACTCGTTGTGATTCGAATTGACTCGACTCAACTCGAATTGTTTGGTGTTAAACGAATCCTCTCTCGAATTGTTGTGTGTAAAACGAATCCTCTCTCGAATTGTTTGGTGTAAAAACGAATCCTCTCTCGAATTGTTTGGTGTAAAACGAATCCTCTCTCGAATTGTTTGGTGTAAAACGAATCCTCTCTCGAATTGTTTGGTGTAAAACGAATCCTCTCTCGAATTGTTTGGTGTAAAACGAATCCTCTCTCGAATTGTTTGGTGTAAAACGAATCCTCTCTCGAATTGTTTGGTGTAAAACGAATCCTTTCTCGAATTGTTTCGTGTAAAACGAATCGCTTATTATTTTCCATTTCCACATAGGGTTACACATGCACTCTTTGAGCGATGTGGCAACATTATAGCATGTGGATAAGGCTCAATGGATACACTCAACACTCAAACTAAACTCTATGGATAAAAAAACCGAATGTATCAAAAATGTTCATAGCTAATTTCGACATGAAAAATAAATTTGTTAACCCCTTCACTGCGGCTGGTACAAATACGGTCTCTCAGCTATTTAAGGGTTCACTGCGGCTGGTACATATAGGGTTTCTGTATTTAAACTCCGCACTCAATGATATTATGGGTAAATATTCGTTGTGATAGGCTTGTATGGCAACAGTGTCAAGTGTTGCGATATAATAGAACCTCTTTTTCTGCTTGTGTGAGTTAGTGTGACTAATAAGGTCAAGCGGTACAGTACGACGTGTTGACGCTGCCGCACCCTCTACTTCAATGGCGAGGCTAAATAGTCAAGATATTCAATATATTCTTGATGGATATAAACAGAAGTATGAATGAATGAATGAATGCATGAATGAAGCATTTATGTACCAAAATAAGCTGTATTATGTCGAGTAGTGAGTAGTTTCATTGTGCGTCTGGCAGCACGGTCACGGCCCTGTTGCTGCACTTTGACGTAACTCTTCACTTAGCTGGTAGCCTCCACCAAGACGAAACATAGATTTTCTGGTATGGAATGAGCATCCTATTCATTTAGGCACTTTGAAATATGTTCAGTAATTATTTTATATTTTAATTAAACCTGCCGCACAGGGGGTAGGCCTATGAATTTGATATCCGCAGTGAAGGGGTTAAGGGTTAGTTTGTCATTATATTGTTTAATTTAACCAATAGACCACAAATAAAATAAATAAAAATAATCGAAAATTGGCCAGCACTGGCGTAGTCAAAGGTAAAAAATTGGGCAGCACCCGACGGGTTAATGGCTTGTCCTTTAGGTGAATTCTGAATGAAAGGTATCAGGTTCTACACACCACTCTACTCCAAGAGTTCTTTCTATAGGCATGAGTCTTCATACAGGTCAACCATTCTTCATGGTGGCATTCCTTTCATCAGGTGATATTGCTGCTAATACTTCCTTACTGTTTGATAAGAATTTGTGGAGATTAAAGCCTCCTAATTACACAAGTCCTTGCTCCTCTTTATGAGACTTATGGCTTCCATTGCAGTTGAGACTAATTTAAGTCCGTCATCAACATAAAAATCCTTTCTTATAAAGTTGGCTGCATCGGATCACACTGACTCTCATAATCATCTGCAGCTTTCTTGCGTGCAAAAGTTGGCAACACTTGGAGATGATTTAGCTCCAAACAGGTGAGCCGTCATTCTATATTCAACTATTTTCTCTTGTGGGTCTCCACGTCTCCACCATAGAAAACGCAGCATGTCTCTATGTTCTGGGTTTACCTTACTTGGTGGTACATTGCTTCTATGTCACATACAAAGCAATTACTTCATGCCGAAATATTACAGAGCACTCCAATGAGTTTGTGATGAGATCTGGGCCTTGCAACAGATAGCCATTCAATGACTGATTCTTGTAGTTTGCACTACAGTCAAATATACTCTTATTTTACCCGGTTTTTTAGAGTGATGCACACCATGGTGCGGTATGTACCAAACATGATCATCAGCCCGATCCATTTCTTTTGCTGGTAAAGTTTCTGCTATAGCCATTGTCAATTAGATCTTGCATAAAACTGTTTATAATCCTGTTGATATTTTGGTTCTTTCTGGAATTTTCCTTTTAAATTTAACAATCTGTGTAAGGCCATTTCCTTGTTATTTTGTTGCAGTTTACATTATCACTTTTAAGAGGAAGAGGAAGTTCATAATGTCCATCATTCTGCTGATGAACTCCCTCTATCATCTACTCAGGAATCTCTTGTCCTCATAGGAAACGGGAATATCTTCTGTCCCTTATCATTAAAATCCAGTTCAAACATTTTTCTGACTTGAGCTGGATTGACTATTTCCTTTGTCTTTGATGGAACAACAAGGAAAACTGTCTTTCGCTCCTCATTAACGGTAACCTCTTGAGCTATTGTTCTATGCACTGCTACGATATCATCTTGTGGCACTCTGTCAGGAGCAGCTTTGCCAACAATGCCCCATCCTAATTCTGCCTGCGTGCATATGGATCGTCATCATTCCCTGGAATAATCTCCTTGGCTTGATTGCCCTGATGCAATTGATACCAATTAGAAGTCCTATCTCCACATTTGAGTTGTAAGGCATTAGCTTGTCAGAGATATTCTCAAATGTGTCCATCCTCTGGCTGTCTCAGGTCGAGGAATCTGATCCTTTCTTGCTGGAATATTTTTTCTAGAGTATGTAGGTGGAAGCTGAATGTCATTATCTCATGATACCTCGTACACCAGTCCACTGATTTTGTGCAAGGCCACAACCTCTTCTCCCATTACTGTGGCAAGTTTTAGGTGTACTTGGGTTCATCAACTTCATCTTCTCTAGAGTACTCTCTTTTATGAAACAGGCATCAGACTGATCATCCAGTAATGCATACACCAATGCTTTGTTTTATACATTGCTATTGTGGTTTAGCCACATGGTACAATCATGCTGTGTGTATCTCCTATTACTGATTGGGTGATCCTAATCTGTTTGAGACAACCGAGTTCTTCTCATGGCCTTGAATGGTTTGCACTTTCTGATTCTCTGCTAAGGAACTGGCATTCTGTAGAAGAGCAGCACAATGAAGAGAAGTTGGATGGTATCTTTGGCAAATGTTGCAGCATTTTTATTGCGGCAATCTTTGTTCCTGTGACCATATTTCAAGCATCCTCTACATAAGAAGTTCTTCTGCACAAAATCAAACCTTGACATTGATGTCAAGTTTGTTAAAATCTTTGCACACATCTAGTTCATGTTCCTCCTGGCAAAGACGGACAAAGTGGTTTTCTTATTGCTTGTGTTTTGTTATTTGTAGTCAATCTGTTACCTCAGGTTTAGTTGTTGCCTTTATGTCTGCAGTTTCTGTCTGAAGCTTTTACTTCCTGTTCTATTAGTATGACTGCATAGCTGTTGCTACCCTTAGGTGCAGCTGAAAAATTCATTTGGCTGCTCAGATTACCCATAACTGCACAGATGAAACAGGGTGCATGCCTTCATTGCATCTTCTCGTATAAACCACAAAATGTTTCAAATGAAGGAGAGAAGCTATATCTTTTGTTATATTCATAAGCAACTGTGTTCCATTTTTCAAGTAGTGGAAGAGGTAATTTGACCAACAATTTCTGATTCTCCTCAGGATCATTTAAGACAGTCAATTGTGGCACACTGCTTATGCCCTTTTACAGTTCAGCAAGAAGTCAGAGAAATCCATTAAAGCTGGACCATCATGTTGAGTAATCTTTGGCCAAACATACAATTTTTTTCTGTAGGCATGAGCAATGTGAAATGGATTACCAAACCTACTGGTTATTATGTATTTTGCCTCCTTGTATGCATCTTCAGTGTGCAGTGATAGTAATCCACTAATGGCATTATTTGCTGCTCCATCGTGTACTTCCATAGGTAGAAAAGTCTCTCAGCAAAGTTATCAGTTCTTGTTCTATATAAAGCTCAAAGTTTGTTAACCATGCTGTGAATTTAAACACAAATCCCCTTTGAATACCTCTGGTTCTGGGCGTGGAAGATTTTCTCTGGCCTGCTTTACCGAGAGGAGATCTGCCAACCGTTGTATTGCACTATTCTCTAACTGACTTGGTGGACTAGAATGAGTTAGGAAAGACTTCTTAGCATTGTCATTGCTACTTGATTGGTTAATCGGATCGCTACAGTTTTGACATGAGGCACCTGTGAATCAAACCTTTGTGTGAAAGCATTAGCAGTAGGATTCAGTTTCCTTACAGTAATATTACCTGTGAAGGTATCCTCCCTTAATTCTTCCTCTGCATAATCTACTACAGAACTGTGATGGCTATGGAATTTCACATTCTTATGAGGCTGTTTAATATTAATTTCATCAGAATATGGCTTTCCTGCTACTGAAGCTTGAACTTCAGATTGCATTTGCTTTGTGTGTTTAAGTATGAAGAAGCTGCTCCTGCTTTCCAGCAGATTCATTATCAAGATGAAATGAATTCAACCTGTTTTCTATCTCACATCCAATACCATACAACGCTTCAGCTTCACTCATTGATGCAGCATATTCTGACCTTTCATATTATCTTGATATTCCAATGCCATCTTCCGCTGTGTTCTTTGACTCCTTTGTGTTCCTGCCTTTTATGCAAGGAAGAAACAGAATTTCTAGAAGTCTTAGTCTCCACTGAATTATTTTCATGCTGCAAAGCCTGAACCCTGTTTCTGATATCCTCTATAATTTTACAATGGTACTCCTCACTACTACTTAATTTTGGTTAACATGCTGAGAGACAAGTGGATCAATTTTCATTAACTTTTCACATGCACAGAAATATCATAAACTTCATCTTCTCAGAATTTCAAATATGCTGCAACTCTAAGACACTCTCTACTTCATGAATATTGGCATGAATGTCATTAGCTACCTTTCTCCAAGCACGTCTAGCTGAAACAACTCTCTGAGTGCAGAGAGCAACATTATGTTCTTACCCTTCTTTGTTGCGTTCTCCTTCTTACACTAGGTGCTCCAACATCCTGCAACTCATGACTATCAATACCACTTCTGTCACCCTTCTCTTCTGTGGCAGAAATCTCACCTGTATGATCCATTGTGCTTACAGTATGTACAGGTGAACAACTATATAAACCACAACTTCTTCTAAGTCACCTCCTTTACCCTAGGTATATCCTTATTCATGTGGTGAACTGTGTTGGGTTTACTGCTTTCTGCCAGCAGCTTGAAGTGAATGAAGAATGGATCAGCTGACCTTACTTGTTGAGTGGAGGCTGTCAGGCTATGAGGCTGACCAAGGCATCATGGGCAGTCTCTGTCCTCTTCATGTGGATGGTGGGTTCTTCTCAGTCTCTTAACCCCAGGGGGAGTCAGACTTGGCATTTGGAAGGAGTCTGCTGGCTTACTGGTATTCCATAGCCAGGATTCTCACTGAAGTTATTTCCTTGGGTAGAGTTTCACTGTAGCCGGATGAGCTCATTTTACTTCAGGACTCGGTTTAGCACTGACTCATGGACTGACATGAGGTCACAGAAAAACTCGTTGTAGGAATTTGCTTTATTGCCAGACCATGTCGCCGTGAAGCTGCCTGTTATCAGCAGAATCCTATCACCTCTTCTTCCGTTATTTATGCCATGATTACACAAATTTCCCGTTACACACTTATCTTAGATGAAGTCTAAAACTAGTATACCTGTCATGTCAGTACTATATCTCACAACAAGTCATTAATACAAAGAAAAACTAAGGAATACTTATACCTCTAATGCCCTTGTGTAAAGCTCATTCTGCTTCCCGCCTGTCTATAGATAATTCCAGGTATAAGCGACAGACTAGTCTTCACAAAACAAAAGAACATTGGCGTTGGGTATATGCACCATCTAAAGATGAGATTATAAACTCCTTAAACATACTAAATCATAGAGGCATATATACAATATATGCCACAGCTACAGGCACCTTGCAGTGTCTATACTTATGTGATGATTCCTATGTATAGAAATAAGGCAAAAATGTACGTGTCTGCAGGTCCATATAAGATAAACCAAGATCAGTTGACTACTAGGTCAAAACCACGCGCAGATTAGTGACGTCAGAAGAAGTTTGCGTGAGAAAACGACGATTTCGTATCGTGGACAATTTCAAAATATGCTCGTAATTTCAGATATTCTTTATTTTTTTTCTTGAATTTATCACTGACCTTATATGAATGTTCATTTTCCCGAAAAAATACTCTTTATTCTACATTTTTTTTTACTTCATGCCGACTTTTCCATGTTGTCCTTGGATGAACATGAACATGGATGACTTCATGGATTTTCTTGTGTTCTTCTGATAAGTTATTCAGAAGTTGTCCAATGGAAGCAACGTTTCAGAACGATCATGTTCCATCTTCAAGCTTGATCTGAATAGTGAACAGAACAGATGGGGATAGACAGGTGGGGTGAAAGAAGAATTAAAGAAGAATAAGATAAGTGAAAGAAAGTATGAAGGAAAGTCGAAGATTGGATAGATGGCGGGCTAACCGCTGTAATGTTTAAGTATTATTAACGATTAAGAAATCATGTTCTGGCAATACTCCCGAAGCTTCCCATTTTTCTTATGTATATTTACATGGGCGGATATATATCACACTCTGACATAAATAACATTCTCATACGTGACAATAATTAAGTGAAGTTTCAGGTTTTTTTACATTTGTTTACGGCCTTTTTTGGTGCACGTCTAATATCAAGAAAGAAGGCACCTGGCACACTTTTAGGTACCTGGACTGGTTTTCGGTCCATCGTACCCTTGCTTAGAGGTTCGGTAACCTTGGGCGGCTAGGTACCGACTTTCTCCTTCTCATGTGGCCGAAGGTAGTCTGGGTAAAGACCGTGATAGTATAGTGACCAGTTTTCGGTGTCACCGGTTGTGTAACACCTGGTTCGTAGATAGACCTTCTGAGACTTCAAGCCAGGGCTGGGGCAGCTTACGCATTCGCGGGTGCCGAATGGTGCCCAGCCTTTCTCGTCCACTTCTGGTGAGAGTCTCTAATGACTCTGGCGATTTTCCCGTAGTAATGGACATCACATGGACTTATGGGTGTTTACTGTACACCGAATTGTGCAGGGCGCCGGGGGTAGGACGTCGTGCGGGTGACGAATATTAGGAACGACGAATGAAAACGGTGGATATTAATGGTGTGTGTAGAGAGGATATGGCAGTAGTATAGTGTATAATATTATTATATATATAGTATATATATATATATATCTATATATTTATATATATATCTATATCTATATATATATATACATATATACATATATATACGTTATATTAGATATAGATAATATATTATATATATATAATATATTATATTATATATATTATATATATATATATATATATAAATATATATATATATATATATATAATATAGATATATATATATATATATATATATATTATATAATACTTTTATATATATATACTATATAATATATATCTTATATATATATATATATCTATTTATATATTATATAACTTATATAATATAATCATATTATATTATATATATATTATATACGTATATATAGATATTATATATATATATATATATATCTATACCTATCTATTTTATATATATATATTCTATATATATGGTAGGGTGGAAGGCAGCTATGTGTTACGAATTGGTATGTTCTCACATTGAGATGAGATTTTGATATAAGTTTCCGGTTTAAGAGCATTATTATATCAGGCTTATCTATTAATATAATATGTATGTATGTATTTACGTGGGGATAAGTAGGGTGGTAGGTAGGTAGGTGGTAGGTATGTAGATAGGTAGGTATATAATATTATATATATATATATTATATATATAGAATCTATATATATAATATATATATATATATATATATATATATTAGATATATCTGTATATATATATATATTATAATATATATCTATATTGTATTTATATATATATATATAATATATATATAATTATATATATATATATATATATATGCAAAATATGTTAACATGACTAGGTCTGGAGTCAAGTATTTTTTTACATTTATACTGTTTCTAAATGTCAAACGAATTCTGAAAGTAACAATGAAATGTTGTGCACACACAATTTTTTTCTTAGGCTATAGGTTAGTTTGAGGGTTGGGTTAGTTTGATTCGGTTACTATTTGATACTTTTGCAAAAGAAAGAGTGTTTTTACCGTCAACCGTTCTAAAAAGTTTATTTATGATAGGTTTCATCACTTTGTCCATATTGCAATTCGGCGGAAATGATTTTGGGCGCGAGGGCCTGGAGCATATCCTCCACTCTATGCTAACTAACCTTAAGGATTTTCTCGAAAAGTACCCTCATTGTGATTCACCCACAAAGTTACCACCATTACGATAAGGAAACAAAACCTTACCGTAAACCTAGTCCTGACGTGTCAGAGTAAGGCGACCATACTAGCTGTTCCAGAAAACGGTAATATTTGGCCCGAACGACTGGGTTTTCCACCCGTGACTAGGGTGTAAGGCGGAATGACTATGGTTGGGGGCCAGTAACACAGGGCCTGTTTGGTTAAAAATGTACTTTGACTGTTGCAGATTTTCAAACAAATTTCGGTTTTATTTAGTGTTTCAATATGTGATGCTTTTCCAATGGGGCTATTTTTTTCACTGTGGCAAACTTCGAAAGTGTGTTTCGAAAAAAAATTTATGAAAAATTTTCGAAAAATGAACTTTTTATCCTTTTAACTGGCAAAAAAAACACTCGCCATTTGTAAAAGCATCAGATAATAACGTGGCATCAAACCATTAAACTACTTTAACCTAACCTAACCCTCAACCAACCTACCTAACCCTTATTAACTAACTTAACCTAACTAGCCTATGAAACATTTAATGTTTTTACACAATATTTCAATGTTTACTTTTTCAGACTCGTATGACCTATTGGAAACAAGTAAGAAAGGGAAAAATAACTTGAATCCAACAAATTCGTGTTTCTAAATAGTAGCGAGGCTATCACGAAAACAACCAACTCTCCTTCTGTTTGTGACTTTTATTGAACGTGCATTATCTCCCTTGTCATGTTTCACGATACACGCGAAACAATGTGCCATTAAGGAAAAACACACCCATCACACGCCTTAAGTAATCGTCCAGACCCATTTTTTCTTTGCATAATCATGTTGAATGTTCATTCAAAATACATAATCCCAAAAAATTATTCATTTACACAAAAGCCTTATTTCCCTAAAACATTCCTTTTTTTTAAAAGCGCGGAAAACACAGCCACCATTCCAGCCGTGGCGCGAAACTTGCTGGCGACGATCACACGAGTGAGCCTCCCAGCCGCCCGCCGAAACAGACACACGAGACTGAGAAAAATGTAGTACGTGGTGAATTTTGGGTGCTTCTAGTATATTTTTGTGCGACACGGCACATAGCTTGCAATCACTGCATGGGCACGGCAAGAAAGCCGTGCATTCCCGGAGCTTAGCACCCACACGGGTGCATAGAGCATTCCAACCCACACTGCGACGATATATGTGGGCAGACTTTGGAGCGACGGGGAGCGCTGGTAGTAAAGCCAGGGTCTGCATCCCTCTCATCTCGGTGGCCTTGCACCTACCCGCCGCTCCCCGCCGCTTGCCGAGAGGCCGCCTCACACATCTGCACACAATATTCGGCGCCCCACAGTTTTTGCAAATGGTGCTAAGCTCTCGGTACAGGCACACCCCCACGCTGCCCACACACAGATGCAAGTACATGCCACATCGCATAAAAAAATATCAGACACACCAAATTCCCCAGTAACTACATTTTTCTCAGAGTCCTCCGCGCATATTTCAGGCAGTGCTGGAGGACTCCCTGTTGTGCGACGCCGTGAGCCCCTGGTGCGGGTTCGTCTTGCTGATATAAACGTTGTGTTTGTTTGAGATCAATAGCACGTGGAATTGACGATTTTGATAGCGGATGTGCTTTAAAATGCGGGGTGACTGGGATGCAGTAATGTGGGGGGGGGGGGGACAACAGCTTTGGTGTGTGATATACTTCGTATATGCATGGCTTTATTTTGACTCCATTAAAATCAGGAATGTGATGAATGGTCTGACGATTACTTTAACTCTTTAGAGTAATGTTAAAACACACAACCAAGGCACTGATACCACCGCAGTCACGAGTCAACAATGCTGTCGGACTACATAAGAGATGTTGCCAGGTGCACTTTTTTCTTGATACTAGAAGTGCACCAAAAGGCCGTAACAAATGTGAAAAAACCCGGAAACTTCACTAATTAATTGGTCACTTGTCAGGAGGATGTTATTTATGCGTCAGAGGGTAGATATATATCTCGCCATGTAAATAACATACGAAAATGGGAAGCTTCGGGAGTATTGCCAGAACATGATTTTCTTAATCGTTTCATAATACTTAAAGCATTACATGATAGAATACTTCTCAATATGCTTTATGAAATAACACCACTCACTCCCACTTGATAAAATAGAGAAAAATTATATAATGTTTTTTGACCAGCTGAATATCTTAAATACCAATATATTTCTTTTGTAGTAAGGCATACCCATCAGATGCAAAGATCACCTAATTTATTTTATGTAACTTGCACTATATGGTCACATTAATATCTTTTTATATAAGTAACTCACTTGAAACTGGTAGATTTAGCATAATTTTCATGGACACTTGTTCCCCTTGTGAATCGTCCCGTCCACCTGACTAGACTGTTTGGCGCGGAGCACTAGAAACAGTCCGTATCCGTAGTCTTTTGACAAGATAAGTTCATTGTAAATAGGCATTGGTCTAAATACTTTTAGAGCCGCTACTATTACTCATTATTATTTTTAAACGGACTAGAAATATACCCCTTTCCTGCACAGAGCGAATTTTCTTGAGCATGCATTTATATAATGCAACTGACGAATACAACAAAGTATATAAGAAACATTTATGTTTACCACGTATTCGGTGGCAGAGATGGCTCGAGTTATGTGTTTAGTCCCCTGGCTCCGGTGACCAGAAACCATTACATTTCTCTGCTTCTGAATTTTGCAAGGTCCAGAAGATGAGAAATTTGGCAGGTTCTTGGTTTCAGAGCCCAGAGATGCAACCGCTGGACCTGGTATAGTAATGCCGGTATGGTAGCTAAGGAGTCGACACGTCCTCGGTTAATACTCGTTGGAGGATCCTCCATACTGCAGGGTTCCGGAGTGGCCTAGTTCCAACTTGTTGTTGCTACATTAAGCTTCATGTCAAGTCCAGAAGAATCTCAAGAGGTAACCTACTGTGTTTCATCTCAGAACTTGAAGGATTTTTGACATGTGCCGCAGAATATGCCGTGGCAGTCCTCAATCGGTTTTTGATGTGCTATGTGCCCTCGAAGACCCTGTAAGACTGTGGATTTTCCTTCACCTTCAACGTGAAACTCTACAGCTGCCAAGGAGTGTATTGGGGTGCGCACTGATGTCCACTGAGTGGTTTTGGTTCCAACGGACACCTGGAGAAAATCGATGAAGTCGCGCTGCCAGCCTAGCTGGGAACCAGCTCACGGGGCCTCGTGTCCGCCGTGTGGACATGTAGAACCGCTCCTCTGGGAAGAGACAAGGAGAGTGGTATGTCAGCAGTCCATCTCTGAGGATGCCGAGGCTTTGAACACTAGTGACTTCGACCTCGCCTACCGAACCCGTGAAGAGCTCCGTTCTCTAGTCTCCCATCTTCGTGTGTGCTGAGTGCTATTCGAGTCCGCAAGATGGTGCGCCCTTCGTGTACGGACAGGCATGGGCGATGGTCTCGTTGGGCTGAGTACTTTGGGTAGTTTCGGTGGACCCTCCAATTGAAGCATGCTTCACACCACTGGGTTACAGGCATTGGATTTTTTGGGCCCTGGGAAACGCCCCTCCTCATTGACGAAAACCGCACCCTCATGCTTGACGAAGTCAAGAGTCTGTAGCGAAAGTTGAGGGGTGGAAGGCAGCTGGTGTTGTAATATCAGTGGGAACTCCTCAAAACTGGGTTGAGGCCAGATCCTCGGCTGCTGCTGTCCCTGACTGCCGTGTGGCAACTCATGTACCATTCCTTCTGACTTGGAAAAAGGGGCCTGGTCGTCCTTATCTAAAGGGAAAGGGTTCCCGTTCAGGACTGCAACTTACCGCGGTATTACACTGCTCCGCGTGTCAGAGTTGGGGGTGGGTGGGGGGGGGGGGGGGGGGGGGGGGGGTGGGGTGGGTGGGGGGGGGGGGGGTCTAACCAAGTTGTGCTTGCCCATCTATTGTAATCCGGATCCGCGCTCATACTGCTGAAGCATCACATACCTCAGCAGTCTGGTTCACGTCTGGTTAGTCAACAACGGACGCGTAATCCTAGCACTGATTCGTGTCCTGGTGGAACGCCGACGTGAGTTTCGACAGGGGATCTTGCAGCCTTGTTGATTCTCAAGAAGGCGTTTTGACTCAGTAATCGTGAGTCACTCTGGTCTTCTGGCGACCTCGCAGGAATCCTGCAAGGACTATTGGTTTGAATGACTGGCTGTACTCTGGACTGAGAGTGCTGGTGAAGTGTGGGGAGTGTATCCAGCTTCTTTCCTGTTAATACCGGAGTGGGCCGGCATGGGTGCGTCCTTGCCCCACATGTTCAACACTTGTATGACTGGGTTATTGGGCAAAGTGTAGATCAAAGTGTTCTCGAGCATCCCTCGGCAACACCAATATCACTGATCTTGTTTTTGCGATGATGCAGTCTCTTTGCTGAGTCGCTGGGGAAGGTCCTGGTGATGGGCCTGGAGGCGCTGCACGAGGAGCAGAGCCATTTGGGGACTTGAGGTCTCCTGGTTTAAGACCAAGGTCCATGTGTTTTGGAGGCTTACTATATGAACCTTACAGTCTGTTATCGTGCGCGAGGACATTGGAATTCTTGGAAGTTTTACTACCTTTGGTAGCCGCAGTCCATAATGACGGCGGGTTACGTCAGAAGTCTTATACGGCCGGATTGGCCTAGCCACGTGTTATGGACTCGCTCAGCAGAGTTATTTGGCGTTGTTCGGTACTGTGCCGGAGGACAAAGCTCCGGATTTCAAGTCGCTTGTAATCCCTGTTCTTCTCTATGGTTGTGAGACATGGACACCAAAAGCGATTGAAGAGACGAAATCGATGCCTTGGTAATAAGTGTCTACTCGAATCATGGGGTATCGCTGGGATGATTAAGTGTCAAATCAAAGATTGCACAGTGATACTGAATCGAGCCTATCTTATTACCTTTATAGTCCCGTCCAGCGCGAACTTCGGCTATATGGGCATGTGGCACGCTAGCCTGAAACCGATCCTTCCCATCGTTTTGTATCTGTAAGAGCAATCCGGCTTTGAGGAAGCCAAGGGGGCGCCCAAAGGCGCCCACAAGCTGGGGCTAAGTTGATGTTTCTTGTCTGAGAGTTCTAGTAATGGGAAAGGAGCCTGCATAGGTACTCGCGCGTGGTGACCCCCCGTGAGTGCCGTCCGTAGGGTGGGCGAGGTGACGTCGCCCCCCCCAGGCGTATGCCCCATGATAGATTGATTGGACAGTGTTGATGCCTGAGGTCCGATACTTTCCTCTACCAATATCGATATACCACAACACCACGTGTTCTTAATCCTAGCACCAATCCTCCCTTGTAAGTCCTCGGGCGTTTCCGTACGTCTGGCAGCGTATCTTGCAAAGACAGTTTTTTTAAGAGAATATCATAATGCATGTGGATATGGCCGTAGGATTCATGACTATCTTGTAGTTTACGCTACCTGAATACCAGGAATAAAGCCTCACTTGTGTAACGTTACTTAACTATCATTATGAGACACATTCAGTATTGAGTATTGCTTATATATTTAAAATGTGATTATATGGAAACTAAAGTATATTGATATTCTTATTGAGATCATTTATGATAATATAAAGTAACTTCATGATTGCGAGGTTGTTATATGGATACATAATGAAGAAAGAATTATAGTCCTCCCATTGGCCCCACTAGAGAAACGGACCAAATGTGAATAAACTAGTTCATGGATATCTCGCCCTCGAAGTTTATAGCCCTATATCTCAGCTAATCCCGTGGCGTTCAGAAGGAGGGAAGAGGGGCACTATTTTTCGTTTTTTTATTTTTTTTATAAAAGACATACTTAGGGTGGAAAAAAAAATTGATTAAAGATTAAAACCATTGGGCCATTAAAAATCTTCCCATCCTAGGATTTGGTGGTGCACGTTTACAAAATAGATGCCAAAGAAAATAATACAAACAAACTAACGAATATAAGTAAGGGGCCCCAACCAAACATTAAAACCAACCCTGGTTCGTGCACAAACTTCCAACTAGGTAGCCCCCGAGGTTCACAACGTCTTTATTTTTTTTTTTTTTATTACATCAACAAAGGCCCACGGGCACAAACAAAAATGGTATCAGAAAGCCCGCTTAGTTGCCAGTCCCTAATAAAGAAGACAGTCATATAATAAAGAAAAGGGGGTGGGCCATTTTGTTGAAAAGGAGGTGTCTTTATCACTCTTCTCTTGAAAGATTTAAGTCGTAAGAAGGATGGTCAAATAGAAACAGGTGAAAGGTCCAAAGTTTTACCAGTGAGAGGGATGATGATAAAGATACTGATTACTCTTCATTAGGAAGATGGCCGAATAAGGGATGAAAATGAGTAATAAAGTCCTTGTGCATCGAGGCCGCGGGATGTGGGAGTCATGCAGTTACAATTCAGAAGAGCAGTGATCATGAAAAATGGTAGAAGATAGCAGAGAAGCAACATTACGGCGGTGCTTTAAAGATTGAAGACATTCCAGGTCTGTGGAGAGGTGTTAATGTAACGAAAAGCTTTTGTGACTTGCACCGCTGTTTTAGGTAGAGCTGTAGTGAGTGTGTCCTCCCAACATGGTTGAGACTCATATACGGCGGCAGTATGCTGGGTCGATAAGGGCCCCTTGTAGAGAGCTCGAGCACTTGGGAAGGAGGACACTGAAAAAAGTGGACGCGTGAGTCGCTCTCACGAGAGCACTTTAACTTCTTAGAAGCTGTTTTAGCAAGAGATGCATGGTGAGATTTCCAAGTTCAGATTTTTAGTAAAGGATAGTCCAAGCATGTTCATGGTATAAAAAGGAATAGTGTGAGGTGTCATTGAGAAGAGGGGATAGTTATCTGGTAGGTTTTTGTCGCGTAGATAAGGTGAAGAATTGGGCTTTTGAGGATTGAACAAAACAGGTTTGCTTTGGCCCCCAATCAGAATTATAGAAGACAGAAGTTAGGCGCTCGGTGGCATCTCTCCGTGAATCACTTATTTTCCTTGTTGAGTTGGAACGTCTAATAAACGACGTTTGAAAATGCAAGGGTAGAATCCATCAGCGTAGTAGTGATAGGCTTTGAGTTAGACTTAGAAGATCTTTAATGAATAATAGCAAGGTGGGTGATATGGAGGACAGAACCCTGGGGAACACCATATTGATAGTTTTAGAGGAGACAATGTCCGTCTAATAGTGTAGCGCAACAGAACGGTTTGAAAGGAACTTAAGATGAGGTACAGAGAGAAGGATAGAAACCGAATGAGGGTAGTTTGGAATTAAGATTTGGTGCGAGATTCAAAGATCAAAATCTTTTGATATGTCAAGGGCACCAGCAAAGTTACAACCGAAACCCCTCCGGGGCTGACCCAAGATTCAGTTTTAGGAATCTAAGTTGATCGCCGTATATCGCCCGTTACGGGAAACCGTACTGCGATCAGATTAAGATTGTACTCCGTGGTGTAGGGAAACACGCTCATTCACAAACGGGGAGAAGTCCCGAGGTTCGATTCCCGGGCGGAGCAGAAACAGTTGGGCTGTTCTAAACCCGAACCCCTGTCCCCCAGCAGTGAATTGGGGTACAGGTGTGCCGGGGGTTTGTAACCCCGCCTTCCCGGTGTGCTGGCTTCGGCCAACACTATAAGACTAGCCGACAGCTCTCTAGGGGTAGTTTTGTGAGAGAGTTTCTGGTCTGGTTACAGCGGAGATACATCTCGCCTGCGTCGATACGACGAAATTATTCCAAACACTCAACAACAGATAGATCTTACGAATCTTCCTATTAAGTATAGATTCAAAAGAACTTAGAAAGCATGGAAGTCAAACCATAGGAACTGTAGTTTGAAAGGATTAGAAGCGGTCACCCTTCTTAGGAGCAGGTTGGATATGAGGAAACTTCCAGCAAGAAGGAAAGGTGGAAGTAGATAGACAAACACGAAAGTTTGACCAGGCAGGGTGCAAGCACAGAAGCACAATTTTTAGAATAATAGGAGGCTCCGTCAGCCGTAAGCCTGTCCGAGGATCTAGGCCAGAAAGGGCAAAGAAAACCATCATTACGAAGGATATTAATATAGTATAATATATCAGAGGTGGAGGGTAGAAGAGAACAAATCCTTCATCTACCAGAGTGAAATTTTTAGGCAAATTTTTGAGCGAAGAGTTCAGCTTTAGAAATAGATGAGTACAGCTGAAGGAAAGGAATGAAGAAGGAAAATGTTAGAGATGTTTCTTAGCTAGATTGTCAGAATTTCACCGAGAGGATTCGATTCCAGAAAGATTTCGACATTTTCTATGAATGGAAGGAGTTTTTGGAAGTTGATGTACCGATTTGGCATCGATTCCGGCCAGAAATATAATGGGCATGAGTTTCAGTAGATGATGGTTACGGTAGAGTCCTGTGAGCCGCCTCTCTATCTTGGACAGCATGAGAACAAGCACAAGTTTAAACCAGAATTGACAGGCTTTTAGGATTAGAAAAAAGGTTGTGTGGAATGTACGCCTCCATGCAGAGACTATGACCTCTTTATGCTCTTTGTACAAAGATATGGGTCTTATGACATGGAAGACACGGACACGGATCATTCCATGGAAAATTCAGAGTAGTACTGGCTTTCGTTCTTCCGCACTTAGGCTGGTTGAAATGCCAGAAGAGCACCTCCGCTTGAGTGGGTCCGAGGCGGCAGCCGAGCGATAGGACATGTTGATATACTCGATAGGCTTATTTGACTACATTAAATCAGGAATGATGAAATGGTCTGGACGATTACTTTAACTCTTTAGAGTAATGTTAAACACACACCAAGCACTGATACCACCGCAGTCACGTCAACAATGCTTGTCGGACTACATAAGAGTGTTGCCAGGTGCCTTCTTTTCTTGATACTAGAAGTGCACCAAAAAGGCCGTAACAAATGTGAAAAAACCCTGAAACTTCACTAATTATTGTTCACTGTCATGGAGGATGTTATTTATGTCAGAGGGTAGATATATATCTCGCCCATGTAAATATACATAAGAAAAATGGGAAGCTTCGGGGAGTATTGCCAGAACATGATTTCTTAAATCGTTCATAATACTTAAACATTACAGTATAGAATAAATCTCAATATGACTTTATGAAAATAACACCACTCCCACTTGATAAAATAGAGAAAAATTATATAATGTTTTTGACCAGCTGAATATCTTAAATACCAATGATATGTATTATTGTAGTTAAGGCATACCCATCACGATGCAAAGTCACCTAATTTATTTATGTAACTTGCACTATATGGTCACATTAATATGCTTTTTATATAAGTAACTCACTTGAAACTGGTATATTTAGCATATTTTCATGGAACACTTGTTCCCCTTGTGAATCGTCCTCCACTGGACATAGACGGGTTGGCGCGGAGCACTAGAAACAAGTCCAGTATACAGTAGTCTTTGACAAAGATAAAGATTCATTGTAAAATAGGCATTGGTCTAAATAATTTAGAGCACGCTACTATTACTCATTATATTTTTAAACAAGGACTAGAAATATACACCTTTTCCTGCACAGAGAGAATTTTCTTGAGCAATGCATTTATATAAATGCAACTGACGAATACCAACAAAGTATATAAGAAACATTTATGTTTACCACAGTATTCTGTGAGAGATGGCTACGAGTTATGTGTTGGTCCCCATGGCTCCGGTACCAGAAACATTAACAGTTCTCTGCTTCTGAATTTTGCAAGGTCCAGAAGGATGAGAATTGCAGGTTCTTGGTATCAGAGACCAGAGATGCACCGCTGGACATGGTATAGTAATGCCGGTAGGGTAGCTAAGGAGATCGACCACGTCCTCGTTAATACTCGTTGGAGGATCCTCCAGAACTGCAGGGTTTACCGGAGTGCTAAGTTCTCAGACTTGTTGTTGCTACACTTAAGCTTCATGTCAAGTCCAGAAGAATCTCAAGAGGTAACCATACTGTGTTTCATCTTCAGAACTTGAAGGATTTGACATGTGCCCATGAATATGCAGTGGCAGTCTCAAATCGGTTTGATGTGCTCGGTGCCCTCGAAGACCCTGTAGAACTGTGGATTTCCTTCAACCTTCAAACGTGAAACTCTACAGGCTGCCAAGGAGTGTATTGGGGTGCGCACGAGGTCAAGGCGTGGTTTTGTTCCAACGGACACGCTGGAGAAAATCGAGGAGAGTCGCGCTGCCAGCCTAGCTGGGAACCAGCACAGGGCTCTGTCACGCCGGACTAGAACCCTCCTGGGGAGAGACAAGGAGAGGTATGTCAGGAGTCTCGCTGAGGATGCCGAGGGCCATTTGAACACTAATGACTTCCGACCCGCCTACCGAACCCTGAAGAAGCTCCGTTCCAAGTCTCCATCTCGGGCGAGTGCTATTCGAGCAGCAAATGGGCGCCTCGTGTCGGACATGGATGGGCAGATGGCTCGTTGGGCTGAGTACTTTGGGTAGTTTACGGTGGACCCTCCAATTGAGCAGCTTCACACCACTGGGTTACAGGCAGTGGATGCTGACCCTCCCATTGACGAAACCGCACCCTCTCTTGACGAAGTCAAAGAGTCTGTAGCAAAGTTGAGGGGTGGAAAGGCAGCTGGTGTTTGTAATATCAGTGCGGAACTCCTCAAAACTGGGTTGAGGCCATGATCCGCGGGCTGCATGCTGTCCTGACTGCCGTGTGGCAATCATGTACCATTCCTTCTGACTGGAAAAGGGGCCTGGTCGTCCTTATCTAGAAAGGGAAAGGGGTCCGTCAGGACTGCAACAATTACCGCGGTATTACACTGCTCAGCGTGTCAGGCAAGGTGCTTGCCCATCTATTGTATCCGGATCCGCGCTCATCTGCTGAAGCATCACATACCTCAGCAGTCTGGGTTCACGTCTGGTTAGTCAACAACGGACCGTATCCTAGCACTTCGTGTCCTGGTGGAACGCCGACGTGAGTTTCGACAGGGGATGCTTGCAGCCTATGTTGATCTCAAGAAGGCGTTTGACTCAGTACATCGTGAGTCACTCTGGGATCTTCTGCGACCTCGCAGGAATCCTGCAAGGACTATTGGTTTGATGACTGGTCTGTACTCTGGGACTGAGAGTGCTGGTGAAGTGTGGGGAAGGTGTATCCAGCTTCTTTCCTGTTAATACAGGAGTGAGGCGGCAAGGGTGCGTCCTTGCCCCAACAATGTTCAACACTTGTATGGACTGGGTATTGGGCAAAGTTGTAGATCAAAGTGATTCTGGAGCATCCCTCGGCAACACCAAGATCACTGATCTTGTTTTTGCCGATGATGCAGTAATCTTTGCTGAGTCGCTGAAGGTCCTGGTGATGGCTCTGGAGGCGCTGCACGAGGAGGCAGAGCCATTGGGACTTGAGGTCTCCTGGTTTAAGACCAAGGTCCAGGTGTTTGGAGGCTTACTAGATGAAACAGTACAGTCTGTTCATGCGTGCGGCGAGGACATTGAGATCTTGGAAAGTTTTACATACCTTGGTAGCGCAGTCCATAATGACGGCGGGTTACGTCAAGAAGTCTTACGGCGGATTGGCATAGCCCACGGTGTTATGGACTCGCTCAGCAGGAGTATTTGGCGTTGTCGGTACCTGTGCAGGAGGACAAAGATCCGGAATTTCAAGTCGCTTGTAATCCCTGTCTTACTCTATGGTTGTGAGACATGGACACCAAATAGCGACTTGAAGAGACGAATCGATGCCTTTGGTAATAAGTGTCTACGCAGAATCATGGGGTATCGCTGGGATGATTACGTGTCAAATCAACGATTGCACAGTGAGACTGAATCGAGGCCTATCTATTACCTGTATAGTCCGTCAGCGCGAACTTCGGCTATATGGGCATGTGGCACGCTAACCTGAAACCGATCCTTCCCATCGGGTTGTATCTGTAAGAGACAATCCGGCGTGGAGGAGGCCAAGGGGGCGCCCACAAGGCGCCCACAAGGCTGGGGCAAGTTGATGTTTCTTGTCGAGAGTTGCTAGGTATGGGAAAGGAGCCTGCATAGGGACTCGCGCGTGGTGACCCCCGTGAGTGGCGTCGTAGGGTGGGCGAGGTGACGCGCCCCCCGGCGTATGCCCCCAATGATAGATTGATTGACAGTGTTGATGCCTGAGGTACGATACTTTCCATCTACCAAGATAGATAATACCACAACACCACGTGTTCTTAATCCCTAGCACCAATCCCTCCCTTGTAAGTCACTCGGACGTTCGTACGTCTGGCAGCGTATCTTGCAAAGACAGTTTTTTAAGAATATCATATGCATGTGATATGGCAGTAGGATTCATGACTATCTTGTAGTTATACGCTACCTGAATACCAGGAATAAAATGCCTCACTATTTGTAACGTTATTAACTATCCAGTAGGAGACACATTCATGTATTGAGGATATTGCATTATATATTGTAAAAATGTGATTAATATGGAAACTAAAGTATATGTGATATTCTTATTGATCATTTATGATAATATAAAGTAACTTCATGAGTGCGAAGGGTTGTTATATGGATAAATTAATGAAGAAAGAATTAATAGTCTCCCATTGTGCCCACACTAGAGAACGGAAAAAAATGTGAATAAACTAGTTCATGGTATCTCAGCCCTCTAAGTTTATAGCCCTATACTCAGCTAATCCCGTGCGTTCAGAAGGAGGGAGAGAGGGGGCACTATTTTCGTTTTTTTATTTTTTTTTATAGAAAAGACATACTTAGTGGGGAAAAAAAAATTGATTAAAAAATTAAAACCATTGGGCCATTAAAAATACTTACCCATGATTTGGTGGGGCAACTTTACAAAATATATGCAAAAGAAAATAATACAAACAAACTACGAAATATAAGTAAGGGGACATTAAAAACCAACACCATGGTTCGTGGCACAAACTTCCAACTAAGGTAGCCCCCGAGGTCAAAACGTCTTTATTTTTTTTTTTTATTACATCACAAAGGACGCCACGGGCACAACAAAAAATGGTATCAGAAAGCCCGCTTAGTTGCCAGTCCCTATAAAGAAGACAGTAATAGAATAAAGAAAAGGGGGTGGGCCAATTTTGTTCAGGAGGTGTCTTATCACTCTTCTCTTGAAAAGATTTAAGTCGTAAGAAGGTGGAAAAATAGAAACAGGTAGAAAGTTCCAAAGTTTACCAGTGAGAGGGATGAATGAGTAAAGATACTGATTAACTCTTGCATTAGGAAGATGGACAGAATAGGGATGAAAATGAGTATAAAGTCTTGTGCAGCGAGGCCGCGGGAGTGGGGGAGGCATGCAGTTAGCAAGTTCAGAAGAGCAGTGAGCATGAAAATAATGGTAGAAGATAGCAAGAGAAGCAACATTACGGCGGTGATTTAAAGATTGAAGACAGTCAGTCAGAGGAGGGGAGTTAATGAGACGAAAAGCTTTTGACTCAACCCTGTTTAGGAGAGCTGTATGAGTGGATCCTCCCCAAACATGTGAGACATACTCCATACATGGGCGGATAAGGCCCCTGTAGAGAGCAAGCAACTGGGAGGGACAAAAAAAAGGACGCAGACGCCACAGGACACTTAACTTCTTAGAAGCTGTTTTAGCAAGAGATGAGATGTGAGATTTCCAGTTCAGATTTTTAGTAAAGGATAGTCCAAGAATGTTCATTGTAGAAAAAGGAAATAGTTGAGGTGTCATTGAAGAAGAGGGGATAGTTATCTGGTAGGTTTTGTCGAGTAGATAGGTGAAGAAATTGGGTTTTTGAGGTATTGAACAAAACAAGGTTTGCTTTGCCCCAATCAGAAATTATAGAAAGATCAGAAGTTAGGCGCTCGGTGGCATCTCTCCGTGAATCACTTAGTTCTTGTTGAGTTGGACGTCTAATAAACGACGTTGAAAAATGCAAGGTAGAATCATCAGCGTAGTAGTGGATAGGGCTTTGAGTTAGACTTAGAAGATCATTAATGAATAATAGAAAGAGAGTGGGTGATAGGACAGAACCCTGGGGAACACCACTATTGATAGATTTAGGAGGAGAACAATGTCCGTCTAAAGTAGCTGCAACAGAACGGTTTGAAAGGAAACTTAAGATGAAGGTACAGAGAGAAGGATAGAAACCGAATGAGGGTAGTTTGGAAATTAAAGATTTGTGCTAGATTCTATCAAAATCTTTTGATATGTCAAGGGCAACAGCAAAAGTTTCACCGAAACCCCTAACGGAGGATGACCAAGATTCAGTTAGGAAAGCTAAGTTGATCGCCAGTATATCGCCCTTTACGGAAACCGTACTGACGATCAGATAGAAGATTGTACTCCGTGGTGTAGGGGAAACACGCTCGATTCACAACCGAGAAGTCCCGGGTTCGATTCCCGGGCGGAGCAGAAACAGTTGGGCTGTTTCCTTAAAACCCGAGCCCCTGTCCACCCAGCAGTGATTGGGTACCGGGTGTTAGCCGGGGGTTTGTAACCCGCCTCCCGGTGTGCTGGCTTCGGCCAACACTATAAGCACTAGCAGACAGCTCTCTAGGGGTAGTTTGTGAGAGAGCTGTCTGGTTACAGCGGAGATCCATCTCAGCTGCGTCGATACGACGAAATTATTCAAACATCTTCAAACAACAGATAGATGCTTAAGAATCTTCTTATTAAGTATAGATTCAAAAGCCTTAGAAAGGCAGGAAGTCAAACCAATAGGACGGTAGTTTGAAGGATTAGAGCGGTCACCCTTCTTAGGAGCAGGTTGGATATGAGGAAACTTCCAGCAAGAAGGAAAGGTGGAAGTAGATAGACAAACACGGAAAAGTTTGACCAGGCAGGGTGCAAGCACAGAAGCACAATTTTTGAGAATAATAGGAGGGACTCCGTCAGGACCGTAAGCCTTCCGAGGATCTATGCCAGAAAGGGCAAAGAAAACATCATTACGAAGGATATTAATAATAGGTATAATATAGTCAGAGGGTGGAGGAGAAGGAAGAACAAATCCTTCATCTACCAGAGTGAAATTTTTAGCAAATGTTTGAGCGAAGAGTTCAGCTTTAGAAATAGATGAGACAGCTGAAGGGAAAGATGAAGAAGGAAAAATGTTAGAGATGTTATTAGCTAGATGTCAGAATTCACGAGAGGAATTCTATTCAGAAAGATTTCGACATTTTCTATGAATGAAGGAGTTTTTGGTAAGTTGATGTACAGATTTGGCATGATTACGGCCAGAAATATAATGGGCATGAGTTTCAGGAGATGGATGGTTACGGTAGAGTCTGTGAGCCGCCTCTCTATCTTGGACAGCATGAGAACAAGCACAGTTAAACCAAGATTGACAGGCTTTAGGATTAGAAAAAGTGTGTGGAATGTACGCCTCCATGCCAGAGACTATGACCTCAGTTATGCGCTTTGTACAAAGAGATGGGTCTATGACATGGAAGACACGGACACGGAATCATTCCATGGAAAATCAGAGTAGTACTGGCTTAGTTCTTCCCACTTAGCTGAGTTGAAATGCCAGAAGCACCTCCGCTTAGGTGGGTCCCGAGGCGGCACCGGAGCGATAGGACAGGTTACAGAAATTAGATTGTGATCGGAGGAACCCAACGGAGAGAAGAGTTTCACAGAGTAGGCAGAAGGGTTAGTAGTTAAGAAAAGATCAAGAATGTTGGGCGTGTCTCCAAGGCGGTCAGGAATACGATGTCAAGCCAAGTGATGTCGTTGCGCACATATACGCAACAGCCAACTTTGGATTGAAAATGAGAATAGAGACAGTAAGAGATGTCTCATGTTTGGTGTCCCATGGATCAAACGTCCGTTGCCGAAACGTCCGTGGCCGAAACGCCCTACATTCGTAGTGTCCTGCCCTGATCTCACCCAGACCTACTATTCAGGCCACTCCCTTCTACCTCCTCGTTCAACTTTGAAAAAAATATCATTATTACAGTTGTTATCTTTATTATTGTGGAAATTATCCACTAACCACCCTCTTAATAATTGGTAGAGTGGTGGTTTCTTCCCCCCCCACTAGTAAGGGAGTTATTGTCCACTCATCATAGGGGGAGTGTACGGATGTATATATATAATTATTATAGTAATGGGTATTAATTAACGTAATTTAAGTAAATGATAAGTACTGGGATAATATATATGAACATTCCCAGTGGTTATTAAGCATTTGCACCTTATATTAGCACCTTAATTTGAAACGGCTGCTCATTGACCGCAGTCCTTTAAATTTGCACCAATTGTGGCGGTCCACCTGCCGCTTAACTGAAAGGTGACACGTGTAATTTGTGGTGGACGCCGCCCGCTGTGCTGCGATCAGAAGTCAGTACACTTCCAGACCCTCGCGGGAGTAACATCTCTTATTAAATATACGTGCTTGTATATATAAGTACCACTCCAGCCCTCACGGGATTAACATCTCTTCTCTGATTATAACGAGAAGAATTGTACATACGTTCATTTTGTACAAGTGATACAAATAATAGGACGTGTTAAAATACGACACACTGATTATATCCGCCGCGTCAAGATAACTAGGTGTGAAAACCTCCTGACGCCCATAACAATAACACCGCCTCCAGCTATTCGACTCCGCCCTTCACCGGCGGCCTTGATCACGCGCGACCACTTCGAATAACAAGACATTGCAGTATTGATTAAGCCTACAACCATTTCAACCCTACCATCCACCGATAAGTATCCTAGTTAGTTGATTAGCTGGGGTATTGTGTCGGAATGAGATAGACAATGGGTTTTGTATAGGTAAGACCTCAAATAATTATATGTTTGTGACTATAAATTTCTACAGCTGATGCCCCGAGTGAGGAATATTGATGTTCATATAATTCAGAGTGATCGATTGTGAGGCGTAATTATGAGCCTACCACAATTGATGGTTATGAGAGCGGAGGCGAGGTGTTTCGCGGCGTCGGGAACGACTCAGCCGTTCAACTACCATACGCCAGTTAGTAGATAACATCCGAGGTTACGTAATACTATGGTTAGTTGTAATAGTTAAGTGGTGGTTAGTTATATACGTCTGGCTACGCGTCTTGAAAGGCCGAGCAGGCACTACCACCACTTGATATAATAATGAATTATCAACTAACAATAATTTGTAGAGACGTAATCTTGCATTTAATATTCTATTTGACTTAGTTATTAACTAAATCATGGCGATATTAGCTAAGCATTCATTATCGGCTAAATTAGCAATGCTCACACGAATATATAAGTGTGAGGACGCAATTAAGACAATACCTATTGATTATATTAATTTAAAGACAGGTCTACCATTGTTAAATGAGCAATGGGATAAATATAGGGAGGTTTACTTCCAAAATGAAGTTCAATTAAAGGAAGCTGGGGATACATAATTAATAACCATTGCGTAACCAATTATGAACACGAGGGTCAAAGACATCTTGATAAGATTATAATTGAATATGAAGGATTACTGGAGTGTGCTCATATTCCATCAACAGCTAAAGCTTCTTTAACCCAAAATTTGCAAGGTATTGAGCAGGAACCCCCTCCCCCCCACAGGGAGTTCAAGATTGTTACACTTAAGGGTAATCAGCTATATGAGCCATCCTTAGAGTTTAAAGATCCCTCGTTAGTAGGTATTTATCCTGCGCCTGTTAAAGTTACGCAAATCAAACAGCCTGTAAATAAGATTCAAACTTCTCAGCCTACCAGTAAACCACTAGGACCTACTCAAATAATAAATACAATCCCAAAATCCAGGGCTACTTCTATTGAAGTACGAAGAATAAGTTGTGTCTTATGTGAGGGGGAACATCCACCCTCCACATGTAATATCTATTCAGATTGTTCCACGAGAGTTGAAAGGTTAATGAGCCTTGGTAATTGCCTAACCTGTCTCCGTGGTAAACATGCTTCAAATGCATGCCCTATCAATTTAAGAACTTGTAGGAAATGTAAACAATCTATTCATAACATCGCTCTTTGTTCTAACAGTGATAATAACTCAGACACTACAGTAGTTAAAATGGCAGTCACTAATAAGAGTAGTTCAGCAGCTGTTCCTACTGCCGAATTGAGGATGAGCCACAATGGTCATTCAGTCATTGTAAAGACAATGTTTGACAGTGGAGCACAACGATCCTTCATAAGTAGGGAGATAGTTGAATTGTTACAACTACCCATAATTAATAAAGTGAACTTAGCCATATCAGGTTTTCTTGCCAATAAAGAGACTCAAACCTTTGACATAGTTCAACCCCTAGTCCAACTAGGAAGATATAAATGTAGGGTAGCTGCTGTAGTAGTTAATCGTATTGGTATTAGTTTAATTTTTTATGGACTAAAAGAAACAGCTGAAATGCTAAGGGATAATGGTGTCAAGCTAGTTAGTAATACCTTCGAGGACGTTGATGGTCCCTTCCAATTAATAATAGGCGCTGATTATTTTGGGCGTTACCTAAGGAAGGTCATCAAAAGACATAACGTCTCTATGTTCACCAATGCTGGTGGTAAGGTAATAATGGGACCCATCCCACATACTCACCATGCCGAACAAGAGAAGAGTATTCCTAGTCATGCACAGCCCCTATTAATTACCAGAATTGGAACCACTTTTTTGCCCACACCAATAAGTGAGGTATTAGAAGAAAGTGATATTCCAGTTCATAATGAATATATCACCATTAATGAAAATCCTAATAATAATGTGTCGCGAGGAAATAATAAGCTCAAATTGAACACAGGAGTATGGTTTAAAGGCCCTACCTGGCTGAAAGAGTGTAATAATAATCCTAAACAGGTTTCTACTCAGCCAGACATATCTGAAGATATAATAAGGGAGCCTGAATTGATCCCATATCCTGTGATAGACATAGAAAGGTTTTTCTTATTGAGCAAACTAATCAAGACTACTAATTTAGTCTTCAAATTCATAAAAAGGGATAGCTCTGATCCTTTGAAGTTTTGGGTCAGAACAATGCAGAAGCAGGAATTTCCTGAGGAATATCAGCTCTTGGCCTCAGCCAGCCCCCATAGGAACAAATTGACCAAATGATTAGGTCTGTACCTAGATCATGAGGGCATAATTAGGTGTCGAGGACGAAATTTGAATGCTGATCTTCCAAACACCACCTGCCATCCCATACTAATTCCCAAACGCCATCATCTTACTAAATTGTTGGTGGAAGAATATCATAGGAACTCATTACATGGCGGAATGGCTACAATATTAGCTGATATCAGGTGTAAATTTTGGATACATCATGTTAGACAGGCAGTCAAATATTACCTCAAATCTTTCATTAAATTTAATAGATCTAAAGGTAGACTAGTCTCCTATCTAGGTCCCCCTGAACTTCCCGCTGATAGAGACATCCTAAAACCAATTGAGGTCAATGGTGAGGACTATTCTGAGGATATTATAATTCCAGGAGATAACTCTCCCCCCGATCAAGTATATGTCTGCATATTCACTTGTACCTCTATCAGGGCTATATATTTCAAAATAGTCAAAGACCAAAGTGCCGAAACCTCTATTCAAATGTTCCGGCGCTATGTGGCCTGGGGTGATGTCACTTGAAGCGGAACCTCAGTTTTCGCCGGCCCCCAGTTGTGGAAATTATCCACCAACCACCCTCTTAATAATTGGTAGAGTGGTGGTTTGTTTCCCCCCCCCCCTAGTGAGGGAGTTATTGTCCACTCATCATAGGGGGAGCGTAGGGATAAATATATATAATTATAATGGTAATGGGTATTAATTAACGTAATTTAAGTAAATGATAAGTACTGGGATAATATATATGAACATTCCCAGTGGTTATTAAGCATTTGCACCTTATATTAGCACCTTAATTTGAAACAGCTGCTCATTGACCGCAGTCCTTTAAATTTGCACCAATTGTGGCGGTCCACCTGCCGCCTAACTGAAAGGTGACACGTGTAATTTGGGGTGGATGCCGCCCGCTGGGCTGCGATCAGAAGTCAGTACACTTCCAGACCCTCGCGGGAGTAACATCTCCTATTAAATATACGTGCTTGTATATATAAGTACCACTCCAGCCCTCACGGGATTAACATCTCTTCTCTGATTATAACGAGAAGAATTGTACATACGTTCATTTTGTACAAGTGATACAAATAATAGGACGTGTTAAAATACGACACACTGATTATATCCGCCGCGTCAAGATAACTAGGTGTGACAACCTCCTGACGCCCATAACAATAACACCGCCTCCAGCTATTCGACTCCGCCCTTCACCGGCGGCCTTGATCACGCGCGACCACTTCGAATAACAAGACATTGCAGTATTGATTAAGCCTACAACCATTTCAACCCTACTATCCACCGATAAGTATCCTAGTTAGTTGAGTAGCTGGGGTATTGTGTCGGGATGAGATAGACAATGGGTTTTGTATAGGTAAGACCTCAAATAAATATATGTTTGTGACCATAAATTTCTACAATTATGATTATTATTATCTCTATAATTAATTACAGTTCCGGATTTTAAGTTGGAATGGTAGTACACTGTGATCCATATCAACGAGGGGGGGGCAGGGGTTGGCAAGGGAGGAAATGGTTGCCATGGAGATTGACTCAGTCTCAGCCAGACCCAAATGTCTTTGGAGATTTCGCCAGATGTGGATTCAGGTGAAGTGAGATGCAAAGGTTATGTGAAAAAGGTGCGCAGAAGATACGTTATTTGCGCTTGCTTATTCAAGACTAACGACCTTGATTTGGTGCGAAACTGACTCAGAAACTTACCCTGATATAATGCGCACTAGATAAAAAAAAAAATTCAGCCGTGGAAAGACCTTCTATAGTCAATTGATCTTGAGTATATTGATATAAATGCGAGTACTAGGAAAAATGGAAGTATCCGGGGCTGTGGTATTATCTGGGAATATGTAGAGATGGACCTTGGAATGTGTAGGATGAAACAAGTAATGTGTGAGACTGGAATAAGGGAAGATGAAGCTTGAATGTGAAAGGATGGAGCTATGAATGTATAGGGATGTAGCAAAGACTACTGTATACTGGACTTGTTACTCGCGCTCCGCGCCAACCTGCTCATGTCCAGTGGTGGCCGATCGGCAAGGTAAAAAAGTGTTTCGAACATCACTCCCATTTCCCTTCCTATGGTTTATCAGTATAAATGATATACTGTTATCATCGTGAATGTTTGTCCTATAATATTATTAAATAAATACAGTAAAACACACGAAAGAAATGCCACTATGAGACTGAAGAAATATGCATGAACTTAATATTCACTTAAACTCTTCGCCATTTAATATTTTGCGTGGCAACATTTAACATGAAACACATCAATGGAAGCGGAATTTTATTAGCTTTCCATTGATATATTTCGTTTTCTGATCAACGAATTAGCACCATGCATAAATTAGCTTTAACTAAAAAAATAACATCAACAATCGGATCGGCAAGTAAAAAAGTGTTCCATGAATACAGTAGACTATGGTTTATCAGTATAAATGATACACTGTTATCTTCGTAAATGTTTGTTCTATAATATTATCAAATAAAAAACTGTAAAATACACTAAAGAAGTGCCATTATGAGGCTGAAGAAATATCCATTCACTTAAACTTTTCGCAATTTAATATTTTGCGAGAAACCTTTTACATGAAAATAGAAGCGGAATCATATTAGTTTTCCATAGAAATATTTCGTTTTCTGATAAATGAATTAGCACTATGCATAAATTAGCGTTAACTAAACAAATAACATCATCAACCGGGTAATTTTCCCGATTGAAAATTATATTTATTACGCTCGGGGGGGAGCGTCACACGAATATTTCCGAAAAAATGAAAATATTCGAAAAAAATGTCATGCGTAGTTGAACACTTGAGCAAGCTTGTGACAAAGTTTTATAAAGAAAGAAGAAAAAATGAAAGAGTTATGGCTGATTTTCTCCACCCCCCCCCTCCCCCCGAAAAATATCCGTACAATTTTGTTTTATGATATTCACTGGCATAGGCAAACTGGCACGTCTCAATCCCTCTCTGTGAGACAGAGGGTCGTCTCAAGGCCTCAGTAGTGAGGGAGTAGAGGGAGAAGCCGGGTGTCGCTGCTCGTCTCTCGGCCTTCCACCATTCCTGCTCCCTCCAGACTATTTACCATTTATTCAGCGCAGGATTGATCTACCTCACGCTGTCTACCTCCTCCACCACCATGCCGAGGACATCAAGGCATAAAGTGGCTCAGAGAGAGAGAATGCTGCCTGTAGTTCAGCAAACTGTCCAGACAGCTAGCACCCTTTTGTGACTAGTACCTTTTGGAAAACGGGGGACCAGATACCAGCTCATATAGCACTTCAATAGTGATAGAGAGCGTGGTTGCGAGAGTAAACAAACAAACAAGCATCTGCTCAGATTCACTGAGCCTCGAGGTTTAAAGGGCGCGCGGCTTTTTAAACTGCGCGCCTTTAAACCTCTCTACTGAAAAATTTGTCTTTTTCCAGCTTTCCTTTAATAACTTCGTCACTATTGTACCGAATTTAATAAACAATATATCATTGGAAAAAAGAATAAAGATGTGATTTTCTCATCTTTCGGTTTTTTTCAATTTGGGTAAAAAATTGCAAATAATAGCAAATACATTTACGAGATCCAAAAAACAAAACAAAATGCTAAACACTTAAGAAGAATGAAATTCAAAAGTCTTAAAAGATGAATCGTTTGGATATGTTGTAATGCATATTTCATATTTTTTTCATCAGTGCAAGTCATTGGATAAGAAAGTTATTATGAGTTGAATTTCTTTAAAAAAAATTTTTTTTTTTTTTTTTGCAGTTATGTATCGAGCTATGGATCTGAAAATGAGCTAGGATTATTTCAGCATTAGCATACTTTTGACATAAAAAAATATCATGACAATCCACCGGTAATTAAGAAATGGTGTGACGCTCCCCTTAAGTGAATTAAGTAAGTTCATGCATATTTCTTCCGAGTCTCATTCATAATGGCATTTCTTTAGTGTATTTTACTGTTTTTTATTTAATAATATTATAGAACAAACATTTACGAAGATAACAGTATATCATTTATACTGATAAACCATAGGAAGGGAAATGGGAGTGATGTTCGAAAATGTCAGGAATCGCGGCATTGGCCTCCACTGGAAATAGCCCAAACTGAGTAGCAAGTCCAGTATACAGTAGTCTTTGGATGTAGCTATAAATGTATAAGGATGAAGCTTGGAATGCGTAGGGATGGAGTTGCATATATAGTGATGGAGCTTGAAATGTATTGGGATGGAGCTATGAATATATAGGGATGGAGCTTGCAATGTACAGTATAGGGGTGGAGCTCTGAATGTATAGGAATGAAGCTTGAAATGCGTAGAGATGGAGCTTGGAATGTATCGAAATGAAGCTGTGAATGTATAAGAATGGAGCTTGGAATACGTAAGGATGGAGCTTGGAATGTGTAGAGATGGAGCTTGGAATGTATTGGGATGGAGCTAGGACTGTATAGGGATTGAGCTTTGAATGTATAGGGATTGAGCTTTGAATGTACAGGGATTGAGCTTTGAATGTATATATATATATCCCAGCAAACACACTACGTAAACTTTACGTTTTGAGAAGGTAGTGAGTGTTTTGGTAACGTTAGGAAAATTCGTAATATATACGTAAATCATACGTTCACTCTTGAATTGTGTATGTTGTGTTTAGGTAGTGTTTGGTTACGTCGCTACAATACGTTTTTCAACGTAACTAAAACGTTACAGAAATACGTGTTTCTTCTACTAATATAGTACGTAGCGGTTTTACGTTTCAATTACGTACTTATAACATCATGATGTAACGTGATATTAGAGGATTTAAAACGTTATATATACATAATGAATACGTGGATACATATGTTAAAGATACGTAAGTATTACGTTAATATGAATTGTGTATGTTGTATTTAGGTAGTGTTTGGTTACGTCGCTACAATAAGTTTTTCAACGTAATTAAGACGTTACAGAAATACGTGTTTCTTCTACTAATATATTACGTAGTACGTGGTTTTACGTTTCAATTACGTACTTATAACATCATGATGTAACGTGATATTAGAGGATTCAAAACGTTATATATACCTAATGAATACGTGGATACATATGTTAAAGATACGTAAGTATAACGTTAATATGACATAAACCGTTATCCACGTGAATTCCAATCGGCGTTATGGTGAAAATCAGGTGACTTATATCAGGTAGATCTATAGACACGAAATAACGTACAAACTACGTAGACCTTTCACGTGACAAAATCAACTTTTTAGCACGTTTATAGCACCTTTAATTATTTATTTTTATTTACGATTTTGTGACGGAAATACATATGGTTTACATTCAAAATACGGTTGCTTGGATGAAGAAATTTAATTTAAAGTAAGTAGTAAATTTCAGGCAGGGCCCTAAGGTTATTATGCATGTACTGTTTCTTATTATTGTCTATGTAGAAACGTTTTCTATTAGGTTCATATTAGAGAAAATGTTAATTAATACGGTATACTATTATAAGTTCTAGCAAATCAAATTGTATTATTTGTTATGCTTATTATATAATCAAATGTAATGATTTCAAACTTTTAAACGGTAAACTTAAAATATATTCAAAACTATAATCAATAAAAAAAGTCACATACATGAGATTATGGGATATTGGGACTACTTAGATTTTTATTTTTGTAGGATTCAAATATATCTGAAGGAGTATATATTTTCACATTGACACGAGGATCATTAAGTAAAAGCTAACCTACTGTGGCAAGACATAATGATCACCTCATAAACAGGGCGGGCACTAGTGAGGATTCTTTACTGGTGGGCTGGTGCACGCTTTGCACAAATTACTCGCTGTATAATTATTTACACAACTACACATCTTCCAACTCGAAGGAGCTGTATAGCAAGAACTGTTGTAGAAAGGTAGGCTAATATGGTACGTACCAGGAAGGTTGTGGCAATGTGCTCGCTGAAGGTAGTAGTAACGTAGCAAAAACGTAGTGGGATGTAGCAAATAGGTTGTGAAAAGGTGATGGAACGTGTTAGAAAGGCAGTACAAACGTTTTTGAAACGTGCAAATGGTTCCCAAAATGTTGTAGAAAGGTTGTCTGTTACGTAGTGAAATACGTAGTTAGGACGCACCTGGGCGTCCACACAAATTCGTATTAGTTACGTATTTTTGCTACGTAAAAGTTACAAAAGCTATACTTTTATACTACGTAGAAAATACGTAAGTGTGTTAGCTGGGTAGGGATTGAGCTTTGAATGTACAGGGATGGATAACTATGATTATCTATCATATTGTTATATACATTGTTTAGGTGCGATTGCGTGTGTGTGTGTGTGTGTGTGTGTGTGTGTGTGTGTGTGTGTGTGTGTGTGTGTGTGTGTGTGTGTGTGTGTGTGTCCCTCTCTCTCTCTTTCTTTCTCAGAAAATGCCAATAAAACTATTTATTGACTTTCCTTTCCCCTCAACCACCACCATTGTTATCATCGCCACCGACGCCGTGAAAGGGGACGCCTTATTCTCCCACAACGGGCTTCCTTTTTCAACATTCGATAGGGACAACGATGAGCGAGATGGAGACTACGTAGAGAAAAGCTGCGCCCGATTGTATAAGGTAAGCACTGTCTTATTAGGTTAGAAGAAAGGGAGTAAAGAGGGCTCTCTCTCTGTCTATTTTTTTCTCTCTCTCTCTCTCTCTCTCTCTCTCTCTCTCTCTCTCTCTCTCTCTCTCTCTCTCTCTCTCTCTCTCTCTCTCTCTCTCTCTCTCTCTCTCTCTCTCTCTCTCTCTCTCTCTCTCTCTCTCTCTCTCAAGCAAACACTTCCCATTCAAGGGTGCCTGGTGGTATGGTAACTGTCACGACTCAAATTTGAATGGATGGTATCTTGGAGGACCCCATCGCTCCTTTGCCGACGGGGTCAATTGGTACACCTGGACAGGTTACAACTACTCCCTCAAGCGCACCATCATGAAGTTCAGGTAAATTCGTGGCCTCAGTTTTGTTATTCCTCCTCCGGGGGGGGGGGGGGGGTTGCATTGTGAATACTCGTTTTTTGTATATTATTAGGTATTCATCGGTTGTAGCTGATAAATGTGAGAAGTGAGTTGACTCTTGGGATGCTCAGTATTGCAGTGGTTATATCTTCCTTGCTCAAACATATATTTACGTAATCATACAATCAATGTCTCGTTATCTCCCTCTCAAAGTCCCATCTGTGCTCACCCATTTTACTCCTTCCCTCGCTCTCTGTTCCTCCTGTATTAACTTATTTCCTTTCACACCATTCTGAAGGCCTCAACGGAGCGGACCCATCCCCGTCGGTTATGACACCTACATCATGACCAACCAGAAGAGGAGCCTCGTTACTGCCACCTCATCCCGACCCCAGCAGAGAATGGTAGGCGAGCATGGTAAAGGGATATTTATGATTTATGAACAAGGGTTAGTTCGTTGGCTGATGGCTTTCGCCGAGTGTGGATGTGCCTCGTTTCCTTCCCTCTCCATCATTCATTTCCCCGACCAAAACCTAAGTGAATGAAGACACACTTGCTTTTACTTATTTGCATTTGAACTTTTAGACGTTTATAACTACGTGCCTCGTATTGTATTGTACTGCAGTAGATCATATTCGTGTGTTTTTACTGCGTGAGTTTTACTTATTACTTTTATATATAATGTTTTTTATTGACAAGACATTAATTGTCTTTTGTGTTTTAACGAGCCTGCTCCAGTCTCTGAAACGGGCAAATTACAGTTCGGTGCTGACAACACTTCCACACGAAACACCCGTACGCCAGCGAAAAGTACGCCAAAAACAATAGAGGCCGAATATAGTGTAGCTACATAGTGTCTCTCAGAGCTGGGCAGTATTTAAATACATATGTATTTAAATACGTATTTAAATACATTTGTGTATTTAGAACTGCATTTATAAATGCATTGGTTTTCAGTATTTAAATACAGGATTTAAATACTTTAATGAGTATTTAAATACATTGTATTTAAATACTCATAATATAAGAAGGTAAATATTGTTTATCAGTTAATTTGGCCATTAACCCGCCCTACTATCTGGCAATCCTGATGTTACAGTGAACCAGTGTTACCACTTTAAAGGAAATTTCCTTATTTTAAGGAAATTTTGACCTGAGAAGGAATGTTAAAATGTGTGTGTATGTGAAATGTATTTACAAATGTATTTAAATACCATTGATGTATTTAGTATTTAGTATTTAAATACATTCGTAAAATGTATTTAGTATTTAGTATCTAGATACATTTCTCCCATGTATTAAGTATTTAAATACATTAAATGTATTCAGTGCCCAGCTCTGGTGCCTCTTGTCACCTCAATTACACTCAGGAAGCTGGAGACAAGTCTTGTCTCCAGCTTCCTTGCTTACACTAGTAGCTCTCACTCTACACCACATTTCCCCCTTGTTGGCATTAAATCAATCAATCTTACACTAAACTGACACAATCAAGAACACAAACAACACACTCACAACTTTCACTAACTAGTATTTATCTGCAACAATCGCTGTCCCTTACCGTGGTTCAGTGGCTCAAACAGCACACCAACCACAATGCAGATACACACAAGAGACACACCATCCTTCTAATATATCTATGTGGAGATACGGGCGCTATGGTCAACCTTGGTCCCTGGCCCTGGTCCCTACTGCCCTGAATATAATTGCCAGCTGAGCAGGAAGGCGGTGAGATGGGAGCAGCGGGCCATCCTGTGAAACTAGTGTCGTGACCGTTCCGAACATGCTGGTTGCTCCATGTAAGCGTTCACGTCAATTCAGGCTGCATTGGTTGGCAGTAGCGTCGTGTGGATCTGTATTAAATGTGTTATCCCTAACTTCTCTAACTATTTTTTTTTGTCTAATCCCTTACCATTACATAATTCCTTCAACACATTTGAACACCTAAGTCTTTAGGTGTTCAAGGTTTAGGTTGACAATTCTGATATGCAACACCTTCCCCTCTCGATCCCTACACACTCAAACACCTCACAACAGCCATAGGCAGGCCCGACAATTTTCACCCAGCCCCCAATATACAAAAACAGATGCACCTCCCTGTATCCCAGACCTAACTAATCATTCATCCTTCAATACCCGGTACTGATAATAACACTCACAAACCTACCTCACTACCCTCCCTCAGTCAAGCTCCTTCATTATCTCCGCCAACGAAGTTGGAGGGGCTTATGTTTTCACCCCGATCTGTCTGTCTGTCTGTCTGTCTGTCTGTCTGTTAGTGTACAGGATTTCTCGAAAAGTTGCTAATAGATTTGGACCAAACTCGGTATACCAAGTCTATTTGGTATAAGGAAGAACTAATTTAATTTTGGATGAAATCTATTGACAACTGTTGCCATGGCAACCAATTGATGAAATATTCGGCCGGAGGTATGCGCTCATACTGAGTGCATATATATATATATAATATATATATATATATATATATATATATTATTATATAATATTTATATATATATATATATATATATATATATTATAT
>JACEEZ010000810.1:10000-42500 GCA_016584305.1 Chionoecetes opilio | reverse complement strand
GTGCGCATCATGTAGTTCATATAGATGTGTGCATCACGTACATCACGTAGATGTGTTCTGGAGTAACTGCTTGGCATGCATATAGTTTAATATAGTATTGCATCGTCGCGGCAGCCGCGACACCAGAACATTATAAGTGGCCAGGGCGAGGATGTAAAAGTCATATCACAATATTTTTCTTGCTCTTAATTGAGGATGGGCATCCACTTGACGTTTCATGACATTTAGGGTGCTTGCTGAGGTTTTACATCCTCGCCCTGGCCACTTATAATGTTCTGGTGTCGCGGCTGTCGCGACACCCCCAACCCACCGTGAAACTTTCCACCCACTTATGCACACATCTCCTCGTAACATCCACAATCCTTGATATTTCTTCCACTGGCCTCTCTGCCTTGTGTAGAGATACAATAACTTTAATTTGCTCCTTTGTTAGGTCTTTCTTGCCACTCACTATGCAAATAATGATAATTATACCAATGCGCGTCTGTTCAAATTACTCGCGGGAAGGAAGGCGATACTTTTTTAAATGCTTCGTCTATAATTGACAAGTGGCATCTGAACATTCCTCAACGGTCTTGCCCGTGCCTTAAACAAGCTGCCATATGTAAGATATCTCTCTCGGAAGTCAGTAGGCTGCCATAGAGTACATTTTCTGAATTCCCGTATGGAAACGCTGTGTTATGATGTCGCGAACAATGCTTTGGCGCGCTGTGTACATGGAATGTCTTTGCATGGTACTTATAAATGTGCTGTATCGTTATTTTGTGTCCATGTTCAATGGCAATGACCCTGTAAGGTCCTTCAAATGTAGGATCTAACTTTGATGTTAATTGCTGCACCTGAAAGTATACTACATCACCTATAGCAATTGGCTTTTCTGCTGTGTATGGGCGTTGGTATTTCATCATATCCTCCTTGAACAAATCAATAGCGTCTGTGACATGCTTGTATATTTTCTGAAAATCAGCCACTCTAACTGTAACGTAGTTATCAAAATTATATATTGGCTGTGGACTCTGCTCTAGGAGAGTGTAAGGTAGTCTTTTGTCTTGCCGAAAGACAATGAAACGTGATGTTTCACATGTAGACTTGTGTAAGGAAGAGTTAAGTGTGGCAGACACTTGGGGCATCCATTCACCCCAATGAGAACTGTAAGGTTGAGCTAATGACTTTAGGAGTTGTATAATCTTCCTAGTTTGTCTTTGAACCATGCCGTTGCTGCTAGGGTGATAGCTAGTTATGTTATATTTGTTTATGTTGAATAGTTTGCAAATTTCAGTGAGAATTTGATTGTTAAACTCGGTACCATTGTCCGAGAGCAATGTGGATGGTGTATTGAATTTAAAGAAAACTTCATCCGTAAGTGCTTTTGCAACTGTTCGAGCCGATTTGTTTTTCAGTGGTACCAACACCGAAAATCTAGAAAAATGATCAATGGCTACTAACAGGTATGGAGAACCAGATTCTGTTAGTGGGAGTGTTAGCAAGTCTATGGCTATTGTCTCCCAAGGTCCTTTAGGTGTAGGATAAGGTAGCATAGGGGCAGGTTTTTCCAACTGAACCCTTTGTTTCAGCGCATGATTGACATTTATCTATGTGTGCAAAAATATCACGGCGCATGTATGGCCAAAAGTATTCTAAACGTGCTTGATGCAATCATCTATCTTTCCCAGGGTGACCTGCAAGGCTAGAATCATGTAAAAGGGAAAGAAATCTTGGTATAAGTGCTGAAGGTACTACCAGCTGTGTAACCTGGCGTTTTGGTTCCTGTCTTGTCGTGAGATGTATATCTCACCAAAAGGTTGTATTGTAACCTAAACTCATTAAGTGGGACAGGTAATTTTGGCAATTGTGTATCATCTCCTGACTCCAAGTAGTAAATGATGGGAGCACAGAAGGGATCATTTCGCTGTTCCTCCTCAATGTTGGGAATAGCGATTTGGGTGTCATGTTTTGGTTGTTCAGGTGTCGCGGTTACAAGTGCAATATTTCGTGATAATGAATCAGCCACGAAATATACTTTGCCTGGCAGATACTCAAATTTTGGGGGTAAGCCTAGTATCGTCAGGCACCAACGTGCCAATTTGCCTGACAATTCTTTTGAATTGAAGAATTCCACAACAGGTGCATGGTCTGTTTTAACAAGAACGTCGTACCCATAAATGACTGATTTGAAATGCTTTAAAGACCATACAACCGCTAGAGCTTCTTTATGTGTGGTTGAATAGTTATGCTCTGCGGGATTGAGAGTTCTGTTGGCATAAGCTGATGCACGCCATTTACCTCTATCATCTTTCTGCATCAGAACAGCACCAAGGCCTACATCTGATGCATCAGTGAAGAGTGTAAACTGACGTGTATAATCTGGGTAAGCAAGGCCTGGGGCATCACACAACAATGCCTTTAATTTACAAAATGCTTGTTCTTGTGGAGCTTCCCGTGAAAATTCAACATCTTTCTTTAAGAGACGTGTTAGTGGACTTGCAATTCGTGAATAATTCATGATAAATTGTCTGTAAAAACCACTGAGGCCCAAAAAACTTATGAGGGCTTTGACGTTTTTAGGTGTTGGAAGATTCATCAATGCATCTACCTTAGACGTTGTAGTATGTAAACCATTGGCATCCAAAACATGACCCAAGAAAGAAATTTGTTTCTTCATGAAGGAACATTTTGTTAGTTTAACCTTCAAATTAGCATCATTAAGTTTAGAAAGTACCCTGTTTAGTGTTCGTAGGTGAGAGTTCGTATCAGGGGTACAAATAACAATGTCGTCCATGAATGCAAAAACTGAATCTCCTAGTAATTCTGAGAAAACAGTGTTGATTAGATATTGAAATGCTAGTGGTGCACCTGCTATTCCAAATGGTAGCTTTTTGAAAGCAATACGATAACCCTATGGCCTATGACACTCATCTGAAAAGGGAAGGGGTTAGGTTATCTCACGATCACTCCCGAGGAACCTGCGGCTAGATGGTCTTCTCGTCGAGACCACAATCCTCCACGTGTACGCGCTGTCTCCTCACACTCTCTTGCCCGTACCGTCCTCACACTCTCTTGCCCGTACCGTCCTCACACTCTCTTGCCCGTACCGTCCTCACACTCTCTTGCCCGTACCGTCCTCACACTCGGCCTGCGTCCTGCCTCGTCACAATGCCCTTCTCCTGTCCTCGCTCTGCGACTCGTCTCCTACCTCCGTCAGTAGTGACTAGCACTGGGCAGGCAGGAAACATAGAAGGGCGGCGAGATCTCGTGGTGACACGACCGGCGGCGAGTGGTGTTACGTATATGTGGATTCAGCGGGGTCTTGTGGCGAAGTGCTGCCAGCGCTCCTCAGCTCACAACATGGCGACTAATGGTGTTTCCACATCTCTACAACCTATCATATTTTTGTAGATCTCCTTCCCTTACCCTTCGGTATGCTTTTTGTTTATCCCTACATGCAATTTCGATCAGGCATTGAACTGCTAGCGTACCCAGTTATTCATTAGGAAGCAATTTCAGCAAATACTATTTTCTCATGTTAGCGCCCTCTGGCAATCTTCAACAAAAGTCTGTAGTGATGCGCAAAGCCCCAGGAACTTAAATGCATACAATATTAATCATGACCCATGACAATCACATACCACTCGGTGTGCATGATTTTCAGTTTTCACAGCAGTAACTTTATATTGGCGATGATCTTGAAGGTGTTATGAATCTATTTCTCTACAGCCATCAGTAGTAAGTCAGACAACCTCTCCTCACCACAATTTTCGTTGAGCAATGCTCGATGTCCCGAGTTCGAATCCTGCCGGAGGCCACTCTTACGACCTTCTTTAACGTTGTCGACAAGAGCCTTGTAGGTGAGCACAAAGTACCGAGATCAAGTCCCATCAAGGAGCAACTGTTAAATCAATCGTCTAGTAGCCGAAAACACCCGCATGCAGTATACCTGTTCTTTCGGCTGCGACTACAAGTGCGGCGGAGGGAACACCAGGTGGCAGCATGAGCCTGACTGAGGATCCGAACATCACAGAAAACGGGATCTTCACCTACATAGACCACAGGTGTCACTATGAAACTCCAGCCTGCGCCACCACGGGCGAGGGCCAACCATCGTGCACAGCCCTCTAGAATGAGCAGGGGCCAACCACCTGAGCCAGTGATTCCCAATATTTACACCTTAGACTTAGATGGAACCCCTGAAACTATTTTTCATATCCCAGAGAACCCCTACCTACAGTATACTATATATGTATGTGCTGCCGTCCTCTGTGGAACCGGGTGGAGGTTGGGTATCCACTTTTTGCATAATTTTCTATACGTATCATATCATCGTTGCGCATCATTCGTATGGTACTCGTACGGTTCATGACTGACACCATCTTGATCCCGCAGAGGCTCATCGCTGCTAGCTGGCTGGCTGAGGATAAGAGACAGCCATTGCTATTCAAGCTGTGAAAATTCATATCACCATAATTTTTGTAAAACATAATTGATATCACGATTTCTTGCGGAACCACTAATGATGGTCTGCGGAACCCTGTTTATGAATCACTGGTCCTGAACCGTCCAAGGAAAAACAAAATTCTAAGCGGTCGAACATATAGACCGTATATGAATACGTCACTGAATATGTATAAACATGGATCAACTGCTGACTCAACTCCGCAGCTCAGATGTTCAAATATTGAACCCACACTAGTAACCTAGCCACTCTACTCTTTCCCCAAGCATTGTCAAGGCATTAAACAGTGTCACTAAGGATGGTAAAATACCGAAATAGGTCGCGCTTACAGGACCCATACGCGTGTCGCGTTGCCCGCCACTCAGGCCCGGTTCACACATCACGTTTTTGCTGGACGTAATCTACGTGCGTCTTGTTATCGTGACGTCACCGTGACGTCACGATGACGTTACCCCGTCTTCCTCCTGCTCGCTCTATCAGAAAACATTGCAGTATAAAACCGCCTTGCTTTCCTTACTTCCTCCCTTTTGTACCCCATGACACACCTATTACTCCCTTCACTATATCCCCCTTCACTCCCTGCCCTACCTATATAGCGCTACAATCCCTGACAACAACGATATTGCAACGGTTACAAGTGGATTCTGTATAGCGGGGTTATCCCACAGGTGTTGCCATATCGCAGTCGTGGCGCTATTTTTCAAGTCACTAATAATTACTACCTATTTCACGGCCTGTACAGGGTGTTGGTGGCGTAGCGTGATGTGTAGGAAGGATGGTATATAGTAGCTACTAGAGAGGCACGTGAGACGGTTAGAACTAGAGAACACGAGAAATAACGCAGGAAAATACACAGAGGTAGTGGTGGTGGTCGAGCTTACCTTCAAGCAGCGGTGCCGCTGTTGCCACGGATACAATATTTTCACATCATGTATGTCTTCCATTACTAATATTGTCTTCCAGAATCACTGATAATAAATATATTTTAAATCAGACCTGGAAACAGAATTATTTTGATATTGCAAAACTTAGTTACGTATAATGTTCTATAAATTGTGGCACCACCGCTCACGCATTCTGAAGAAATGCCGCCAAAAGATTTGGTAGCTCCGAATCTTGTAGCCTAGAGACGCACGTCTGTCAAGGTCACACAAGCAGGAAGTGACGTCACGGTGACGTCACGATGACGTCACGATGACAAGACGCACGTAGATTATGTCCAGCAAAAACGTGTAGTGTGAACCCCGCCTCACTCTCCCTCAGCCACAACACTGAAGCCGATTACACAATCACCAGACAATGTTCAATTGCTGTCTCTGTAATAAACAGTCCTCAATTATCTTTAGCACCACGAGGTATTCAGTTGTAATACCCAAAACGTAAATATGCAAGGCAAGAAGGAAGGATCCTTCTGTCAGGAAATGTTTCCTTACATAAATTGATATTGTTATTATATAACCTATACGTGCTATATAATTATCTCAGTTATTGCTTATAATTACTAATTAGGGGAAGGTGGATTGCTAGTTAATCTTAGTTGGGTTGTAAAGGGTAAATTGTTAGCTCACAAAAAGACGAGCTTTCGTTACAGTTGTTTCGAGGTTTCGGGGCACGTGGACGAAGCTGACGACGGGGTCGTCCAGGCAGGGAGGAGATATACAGAGCCTGGGCTGTACTTGAGGCAGACGCCGTGCTGCTACTACAGCCCCACTTCAGCACCAGGAGTTGCCTTGTCTCTGCCACTTTTACCGCACTGTTCACCAGCCAGGCAGGGAGGTGGCAGGCAGTCCTGAGAAAAGACTGGGAGCCGGGCCCTCTGTGTTCTGTTCTTCCTTGGATACTTACGTCTATCACTGCCTCTGGAGAGGTAATTGTGCTTCGCTGCAGTGTTCAAGACAGCAAGGTGAGACACCGGCGGCAGTTCTGCAGTGACATTGGCGTACATACAAGTGTGTTAATTGAATCATGCGACGAGAGACTTAAGAGTGCAGTTCTGCAGTGACATTGGCGCACATACAAGCGTGTTAATTGAATCATGCGACGAGAGACTTAAGAGTGCAGTTCTGCAGTGACATTAATTAGTGTATAGTTGTGTTCAGTGTGGGGAATAAACTTGTGATTATTACGGGATTTCACCTATGCCTACACAGAGTTCCCAACCCTGAACCTTGGTACTCGAGCGCTGGTCGAGTACTCGGCCTTTTGCTTGACAATATTTGGAGCCCACACAGGGACTCTGTTGCATAGGTGCACGAAATCGAAGGTTACAACTGTGTTGGCCAAGTGTGAAGATCGGTGAAAAGCAGTGTAAGCAGTGCTGGCCAGGTATAGAAACATAATGGCTGCGTTTGAACACCTTTTAGCAGAGGCTCAACAACTGGGAATAGAAGGATCAGAGCGCAAGGTGTACGTGAACGAGAGACTTTCGCAGATCCGGGAAGCAGAAAAAGAAGCACGTGAGGAGAGAGCGCGAGAACGGGAGCATCTAAGCTTATTAGATACTCAAGAACGCTTTGAAACGGAAAAAAGGCAGCACGAAAAGGAGATGCTGCAGATAGCCGCGGCTCAGGAGAGACCTGCAGCCGAGAGTCTCTCGGCACCAGCTGCCCTGATGTACCGCCTCAGGTTGTCAAGGTACGAGGAAGGACAGCGAATGGAGCCCTTCATCAAGAGATTTGAGATGACTGCAGAAACCTATCAGTTAAGTGATGCTGTAAAGAGCGTGGAAATTTATGAATTTGTTCGATGGGAAGGCACTGGATATCCTTCATTGCCTTGACCCAAGTAAACGTGAGTATACTGACATGAAGAAAGCCCTCTTGCATGCTTATGGAATAACCGCGGAGGGAGCCCGTAATCTGTTCCAAAGTGCAATGCTACAAGAAAATGAAACTGTGGCACAGTTCAGTTCCCGGTTAGCCAGTTATTTTGATCAGTGGCTGGAAAAGGAAGAAACTCCACAAACAGCCGAAAAAATGCGGGACTTGATGTTAAGAACCCAGGTTGAAAAGTTCTGTCCTTCGGAGTTGGTGGCTCGACTAAAGACTCACAAGGTCAGGTATCTCGAAACAATGGTTGACATGGCCGACTCTCATTTTCTGGCTTATGGGTACCACACGAGGAAGCACGAAACCAAGGAAAAGCCGTTCGAGTTCCAGTCACGCCAAGCTTACCAGAGACGATCACAACAGAACCAAGAGTTGCGTGAATGGAGGAGTGGACAGAACCAGTATCAACGCACGGCCGCAGTGCTTCATACTGGTCATGAAGATTTAGTCACAGGAAACCCGCAGGCTGTCGAGAGTCACCAGATGTGACTGGCCGCGACTGTCAAGTTCAGTAGCAAAACTGGATTCGCCATACATCTTGGAACTGTCAATATTGTTGAAGCAGAGGTGTTCAGGGATAATGGCTCCTCCGGCTGCTGCGTCAGGAAGAATTTGGTTACACCAGGGGATTACACAGGATGCCATGTGACTGTTTTGATGATTGACAGCACCTGTCGAACGTACCCTGTTGCTAAGGTGATGGTGGACAGTCTGTTCTTCAACGGCCAGGTGAAAGCAGCAGTTATGGAAAATCCAGTGTCTGATATGGTGATTGGTAACATTGCTGGTGTAAAGAACTTTTGTTCCAAGGAAGTCTCTACACAAACTGGTGCAGCAGCAGTCACAGAGCAGCAGCCAGAGCAAAGGATTCTGTTGTTCCTCTTCAAGTGACGTCAGTGACTGAACTAGTCAGCAGCATGGATGTTGTCGCGGAGCAAGCTAATGACCCTTCACTGGCACAAGTGCGCAGGAAAATACATGAGGGGGAGACCAGAAATTTTCGTGGTGCTGTCTCTAGATTCATAAAGAAGCGAAATCGTCTTTATCGTCTAACAGTGTATCCCGATGGTGATAACAAATTATAGTTTATTGTACCAGAAAAATTTCGCAAAGCAGTGTTCAAGCTTGGACATCATGCGACGCTGGGTGGACACATGGGCTGCAAGAAAACTCTTGACAGGATCCAGTCACAGTTTTACTGGCCTGGCATGGGAGCTGAGGTCTCTCGTATGCTCCGCTCGTGTGATATTTGCCAGAAAACTAGTGATCGTGGCAGGGTAAGGCCAGCACCACTTCAACCCTTCCCACTCATCACTGAACCTTTCGAACGGGTCGCGGTGGATATTGTAGGACCAATTAACCCACGGGCCAGTGACGGAGCTAAATATATACTGACTTGTGTCGACGTCGCAACTAGGTGGCCCGAAGCAGTGAGCTTGCGCAACATAGAAGCTATAACTGTAGCGGAAGCCATGTTGGAGATTTTCTGCCGTGTTGGTTTGCCTAAGCAAGTTTTGTTCGACCGCGGGAGTCAATTTACCTCTTCCATGATGGAAGAATTATGGAGGCTGTTACTAGTCAAGGGACTTAGGACAACAGCCTACCATCCCATGTGCAACGGAGTATGTGAAAGGTTTAACGGTACGCTTAATAAGAAAATGCTTAAGAGGATGACAGCGGAACAGCCAAAGGAGTGGTCTAGATTTATCGCACCACTGCTCTTCGCCTACCGTGAAGCACCTCAGGCTTCACTCGGGTTCTCACCTTTCGAACTAGTGTATGGTAGAGCAGTCCGAGGTCCCTTACAAGTGTTAAGGGAGCTATGGGATGACAATGAACCAGATCCTGTCGTCAAAACTACTTACACTTACGTCATTGACTTAGCTGAACGCCTGCAACAGACCTGTGAACTAGCCAGGCAGGAGCTGGTGAAGGCTCGGGAAGTTCAGAAGTCTTACTATGATAAGAAAACAAAGCTTCGCACCCTACAGTAGGGAGACCAATGCTTAGTTCTGCTCCCCACTGCTCATAATAAATTGCTGTCACACTGGAGAGGTCCCTATAACGTGGTGAAGAGAGTCAATGTTTTGAATTATATTGTTCAAGTGAGCCCTGACAAAAGGAGGTTTCACATAAACATGTTAAAACGGTATTTTACCCCTCAAGTAAGTTGTTGTGCCACTTATGATCTCTGTACTTCAGTCCGAGAAGGTCAGCATGAATTAACTCCAGAGCAAGTGAACTGTCTGGAACTGGTCAGAAGTCAGTTCTTTCAAGAATCTTCTACGAGTATGGAGGGTGCGGCAGCGGTTATTACTGAAGAGGAGGAAGGCTACACACCGGATACTACAGAGGCCAGTCAGTCAGAAACTGTAGCAGATGTGAAGGTGTCCTCAAAGCTGAGTCAAGATCACAGGAGACAAGTGAGCGACATCCTTCGTAAGTACTCAAAAGTATTTTCGGAAAGGCCTGGCATTGCCAAAGTAGATAAACATCAGATTCATTTAACTAGTACTACTCCAGTAAGATTAAAACCCTATTCCATACCACTGAGATTGGTTGACGCTGTGAAGACAGAGATTAATGACATGGAATCTTCAGGTATAATAGAGAAGTCTGAATCTCCCTATTGCAGTCCTATTGTTGTAGTCCAGAAGAAAGATGGAAGTGTACGCATATGTGGCGACTATCGACGCGTCAATGCAGTCACTAGAGCTGATGCGGAGCCGATGAGTGACCAGCAAGAAATCTTTTCCAGAATAGCCAAATCTAAGTTTTTTACAAAGATGGACCTGGCTAAAGGATTTTTCCAAATACCTCTTGAAGAGGTGAGTCGACTAGTCACAGCTATATCGACTCCCAATGGGTTGTACCACTTCAAAAGGCTTCCCTTTGGACTAATTAACTCTCCAGCTGTGTTCAACAGAGTAATGCGGAAAGTACTGCATGGGATAAAGGAAGTTGAAGCTTCTGTGGATTCATTCTGTTACCTTTGATGACCATCTTCAGATTCTGCGAGAGGTACTTCAGCGTCTGTTTGATGCCAACATGACGGTGAAGCCATCCAAATGTGAACTACTGCAGGAACAGGTACAGTTCCTAGGACACACAGTCGGTGCTGGATTCTGCGGCTGCCAAGACGGAAAAATCACCAGGATTAAGGAAGCGGCAAGACCAACAACCAAGAAGCAGGTGAGATCTTTCCTGGGCCTGGCGAGATATTACCGTAGATTCATCCCTAACTTCTCTGTCATAGCCTTGCCCTTAACAGATCTCTTGAAAAAGCACGCACCAAACAAGATTGCTTGGGGAGCAAGCCATGAAGAATCATTCACTACGCTAAAGAACCTACTCTGCAGGGAACCCATATTACAACTGCTTGATTTTCACCAACCCTTTATTCTGCGTACCGATGCATCTCAAGAAGGTATCGGGGCGGTCCTTCTACAGGAAAGAGATAGCAAGTTGTTTCCGGTTGCATATCACAGCCGAAAGCTCAAGCCAGCAGAGGAGAACTACAGCACAGTGGAAAAGGAGCTACTTGCTGTTGTGGATGGAATAAAGAAATACTAATACTATCTCTATGGTAATCAATTTATTTTGGAGACTGATCATTTGCCTTTATCAGGTCTACGTACTTCCACGAATGCAAATGCAAGACTTATGCGGTGGGCCTTGTACCTTCAGCAGTTCAACTTCAAGATCAGGTATATCAAGGGCAGTGAGAATGTGGGCGCCGATCTTCTATCAAGACTGGTTGAAAGAAGTCAGCCTAGGCTGGAGTAGCAGGCACACACGCAAGTATTTGCTTGACTTCGAAGAACTGCTAACAGGAACCCAGTTATTGCTGGGAGCAATATCTGTCTCTGTGGACGAATGTCAGGAAATGTTTCCTTACATAAATTGATATTGTTATTATATAACCTATGTATATACGCGCTATATAATTATCTCAGTTATTGCTCATAATTACTAATTAGGGGAAGGTGGATTGCTAGTTAATCTTAGTTGGGTTGTAGAGGGTAAATTGTTAGCTCACAAAAAGACGAGCTTTCGTTACAGTTGTTTCGAGGTTTCGGGGCACGTGGACGAAGCTGACGACGGGGTCGTCCAGGCAGGGAGGAGATATACAGAGCCTGGGCTGTACTTGAGGCAGACGCCGTGCTGCTACTACAGCCCCACTTCAGCACCAGGAGTTGTCTTGTCTCTGCCACTTTTACCGCACTGTTCACCAGCCAGGCAGGGAGGTGGCAGGCAGTCCTGAGAAAAGACTGGGAGCCAGGCCCTCTGTGTTCTTGGGGGGAAGCCAGCAACGGAGGTCGTATCGCCAGCAACGACCATCTCTTCGACTACCTAGATACTTCTTTTCCTTACGACGGAAGCTACAAAGCCTCCCTTGGTCAGTCGTAAACGCGTCGGAAGGCGCTGACTGGCTAAGACGTCATCAAGCTCATCATCAGTCACCAGCCAATGACAAACTGTTTTTAAAACTTCTCGACCAATCACAAGTCAGCGAGACATATTTCCGGGCAAGAATGGCATGCCAGACTGCCTCTCTCTCCGCCTTCTGTCCCCGTCATCTCAAACTAATTCTCGTTTTATTCGAAATGCTTGCGTTTTAAGGAGTTTTAATTTATCAGATAGTAAGACATATAAGTAAGGAGCCTGTGTTGCTAGTGTTTTGGTGGTAGAAGGTGTGTATGTGGGTTGAAATAGTGAATATTTGTGATATGGGGAGGCCCTGCGGCAAGAATGTCCCGTCACTCACTGCCCCACCAGCAGTCACCTCATCATAACATCTATAAATCACCCATATTTAAGGTGACACATGGTGCTACATTGATTTAGATGATGACACGTTTATAACATCTCACCATAATCACTAAGTTGTATAATAACGAGTAATAAGACGTTTAATCCTGCCCAAACCTACCGTGGCGGAGGAGCTGGCGGCTCCAGCCGCCACTCTCAAAAGTTTTCAGTAAAAACCCGCCGTTATCCGCCTCACCTGTGCTTTCCTGAAGAAGACAGTCAGCTCCCACGCCTGTGATAGCACCATAGGATATCACCAGGGATCATAGGATTCCTCAAGGGGTTCTCGCTCCCCTACTAAATATTACCAAAGATATCGTGTTGATAATTATATCCATCTCACGGGCTTCATGCTGCTGCTGCTACTGCTGCCGAAGACCGCGCTGCCAGACGTGGATGAGTCCCTTGCTTGTATTTCATCTCTTTACTCATATATATGAATAATATCCATCCAAATGCAATCATATGTCTACATTCACCTATAAAAAAGATATTTCATAGCATACCAAGCAATAATGAGCATGCCTGGAGACTTCCGACCTCTGCTAATACCGGTCTTGAGCAGTCGTTGGCCAGTGTGCACGTTTACGACCAAACCTACGACTTTTCCGCGCTGTGGGTTCCTGTTACGACCGACGTCGGACTTCCGACCAAAAAATGGTCTCAAAGTGTTTTGTGGCTTCCCTCCCTGTTCTTCCTTGGATACTTACGTCTATCACTGCCTCTGGAGAGGTAGTTGTGCTTCGCTGCAGTGTTCAAGACACCGGCGGCAGTTCTGCAGTGACATTGGCGTACATACAAGTGTGTTAATTGAATCATGCGACGAGAGACTTAAGAGTGCAGTTCTGCAGTGACATTAATTAGTGTATAGTTGTGTTCAGTGTGGGGAATAAACTTGTGATTGTTACGGGAGTTTCACCTATGCCTACACAGAGTTCCCAACCCTGAACCTTGGTACTCGAGCGCTGGTCGAGTACTCGGCCTTTTGCTTGACACCTTCCTTCTTGAAAGACGTAACTGTAACCCTTCGAAGGGTTACACTTACGTCTTTCTCTTGTTCGCTCTCTGCCCTTGTCCTTCTCTGTCTCGTCTTCCTCTTCTGCATCCCGGCTCTCCGCTCCAACCTCTCCGCCGCTTTAAATGAGTAATTTTGCTTGTTGATATAACACATATTACTCTCTATAAAGTCATCACTTGACTAGTTTACTTCTCCACTCATAACACCACTTATAATAGGGTTGCCATATCTGAACAGCCAAAATTCCGGACGCCTCCACTAGCTGACACCCATAACCCCCGCCCAACACACTATTTGGCCCTTTGACGTTATGTAACCTTGACGAGTATGGAAAAAATATATATATATAGATATATATATATATATAATATTATTTATTTTTTCCATACTCTTCAAGGTTACATAACGTCAAAGGGCAAAATAGTGTGTTGGGCGGGGATCCTGGGTGTCAGTGGAGGCGTCCGGAATTTTGGCTGTTCAGATATAGCAGTCCTAGTTCTGGGCACAGCCCAGAAACAAAACTGATACAAGAGTCAACCATCGCCGTTCCGCAAAAGGTCATTGTGGCGTAGTGTGGCGCAACGGGGAAGCAACGGAGGGGATTAGTATAGGACTTATACACGTAGCTTAGGAAGAGTTGCGACCGAATCCAGGGTCAGGAAACGTAATTGATGCTCCTGTTGCGAAAGCTGCCACACGGTGAACCCCTCCCCCTTTTCTCTCTCTCTCTCTCTCTCTCTCTCTCTCTCTCTCTCTCTCTCTCTCTCTCTCTCTCTCTCTCTCTCTCTCTCTCTCTCTCTCTCTCTCGTCAATAGTTTTAATATTTTGCATTTTGAAAGATTGGTTATGGAAGCTAAATATCCGGACATTTCAAGAATTTTCAAAATTATACCTGGACGCTGATTTTGACACCTAAATTCCGGACATGTCCGGGAAAATCCTGACGTATGGCAACCCTAACTTATAAGTCTCCATTAACTCTACAACATAACACCAAGGGATAAATAACTCGGTGCCATTATCCCGAGATGGCAACTCCATCATACACTCATATCACACACACACACAGTCACACACACAGTGAAAAGTGTTAGTTTTCCGTTTAAAATGAGGAGAGTCTGTTGTAGCTTTGTATTTTTTGAGAAGGACACTATGGGGAACGAGGCAAAGGGACAGTTGATTGGGTACCCCCAGGACCCCCCACTCTCTGCACGGCCCTGTCTACACGGCACAAACAAACAACGTACTCGCTGCACAGTGCACACATAATTAGACATAGCTACCAAACAAACCATATTAACACTGACACATACAAGCACTTAGCACTCATACTTTCCACGCACCATACGGGACTGGAACAAGGCTTACTCAGCATAATTTACGAAGATAACGGCACAATAGACTCATTCACAAAACAAATTCACATTCGTTTATCACACACCACCTCAATACATACAGACACACTTGATTCACTTCCATCCCCAACACACTCGGGTCCCCTCCCCCCACCGTGAGCCAACTCATGAAGGCCTCTTCCATTTGTGCCCAAGTTCCAGGAACCAGTTCTTTCAGTTCAGGGTTGGGTTCAGTTCCTGGTTCTGGGTTCGCGTGTCACAAATAGAACGCAAAAACCCCGTTTTTTGTTTACAAACAAACTCAGCTGGCGAGGCAAGAGGAAGGGGAGTTTTCTCCTGTCTTGTGTAGAGGCGTTTTCTGCTGGGGATTTCGCTTGCAAGCGAAAAAAATTCGCTTGCAACGGTCACTTTCCTCTTGCTGTTCCCAGCAGCAAACGTTTTCGTCGCTTGCTCCTGAGATAGCAGGGCGGCGGCTGAGATGTAAACAAAACATGGCGGCGGACCAAAGTTTCTCGCTGGATCAGTTCTATGTTCTTACCTAAAAGTGACGCTCATATTGTCAATAAAGCAGCACAGAAGCTTGGAACAGAGGAATGCGCAAGTGGACATGATGATGGAAGATGGCCGACGGAGGCTGTTCACCGTGTTGTGTGTGTAAAGACTGTTTGAATGCACATATAGGAATATGTAAAGATGTGCCGGTTATTTTATCCTTAATTACACGCCGCAACCTCACCTACCTGATTCAAGATTATAGAATAAGATATTAAAGTAAGGAGTGATTGATTTTAACTAAAGTACACTACTGTCACATTTTATTGGAGCACAAACCACCGCCACGTCAGCCGAACGCGACAGTGCCCAAACAAACATTTCGCTTGCTGCGGCAACAAATTCTTGCGGGTCGGGCAATCATCTTTCCCTGAATGATTGAACAGCAAGCGAAATTTGAGCAATCGAAGTTTTTTCGCTTGCAAGCGAAATTTCACTTGCTCCCCACAGAAAACACCTTAGAGGGCTGTGCTCGCATTATACGATGATTCTGATGATAAACAGAAATAAATTGTGTACCAGCAACATCCACTGCTGGCATCTTTAGCATAAATTACGTGTTACGGTACCGAATTCAGTATAATAGCGATAGTTTAATATCGCCTAGTCAGTGGGTGAATGGTTGGCTTTGGTTAGACAAGTAGCACGAATACTTTTAGAAGACGTACAACATATGTCCATAGGAAGGCCGTGTGAAGTTGTAATGTGCAGACAGCGCGTAAATAGAAGCGAACAATTATCTTGTTACCCTTTGAATAACAATGCGTCATAACTACGGTAGCCGAGATAGCCATAAAAAGTGGACAAGGACTGCGCGGTAATTTTCTGAGACACTGACCCGTTTTTCCTTGCCTAAAGGGGGGGGGGGGGGTTCAGATGGAGATATTTTCGTTTTCCGGAAACCCAATAAAGTTTTTTTTGTGATTTTCATGGCTAATATTTAGAACATGACTGTGTCTGGATCTAAGTATTTTTCACCTTTCTACAGGTCTGGACGAGTGTGAAAGTAACAATGAAATGACCTCCTAACGGGGAAGCTCCGCTCCTCTCCACCCCCCTGCCGAGACTATTAACCTAACCGGTAAATATCCAGATGAACACCGAACTCACTTTGGTGCACGAAACTATTTTTTTCTGGTGTGTTTTTATGTGTTTTGAATGAATCTGCTAACTGTTCCTGTCGCAATTTTTTTTTTTTGGGGGGGGCCAAAATGACAAAAGAAAATTGAACCTAAACCTGACCTAACCTTTACCTAACCTAACCCATACCTAACCTAACCTAACCTAACCTTTACCTGACAAAAAAACCAACTTATCCTTATCTACCTAAAAAAAAATAATAATAATAATAATTACGACAGAAACGGTTAGTAGATTCATTCAAAACACACCAGAAAAATATAGTTCCGTCCACCAAAGTGAGTTCGGTGTTCATCTGGATATTTACCACCTAACCTCTTAAAGGATGGGTGGGGCACTGGACGGGGAGGGTGTGCTTGTATGCGATATTAGACAACTGGCATTTCTACAATATGTATATAAGTTTTGAAGGTTACACGGAAGTGGATTAATACTACACATTATACTGAGGAAAAACAAATATGAAAACTTAAGTGGTAGCAGTTTTCGCGCAGTTCTCGTCTATTATAACAGATAGTTAATTTGATTTTGTGCCCCATATTATTGATTTTTACCATGTGAATTTAGCTTGTGTTGATATTATATCTACTGCAATAGCTCGAAATGGGAACTGTAAATAGGCCAAAGGTATAATTTAAGTACACGCCTATACGAGGTATTTTATCAGAAGAACTGCATGTTCTTCTCCAATACAATTATTGGTAGATCTTACAGAACGACGCCTCGGTAAGATTTACAAGACTAACCAACCAATATCTCCTTAACTAAGCAATGCACTTGTAATCTTACCTTGGAAATGGGTTCAGGGTGCCTCCAAGCCTCTTGGAAATTACTTGAATTAGTGGAGATATGTATAAGTTTACCATAATAAATTAATGAAAAGTTAGGCCAATAATCTGTCATTGGTGCCTCCTTTTACCCCGCACACGCCATCGGAGCCAATTTCCAACTCTATTAATGTAACCTTAAATCTATCCTACAATCATGCTTGTGGTGAGGCATACATTTCTAACTAAAACAAACCTAAGCTTAACCTAACCCAACATACTTTGACCCTACAACATAACCCTCCTAACTTTATGAAAAGATTAACTCACCTTATTGATGTCACTGGTGGCGGCTACTGGCGAGGTAAGACGGCAGGAAGGGAAAAGGGCTTGTACCAAGAGTCTGATGGCGGTCGAGCGACGAACGACCGACGAAGGGTACCATGAGACGGATATTTTTTAGAACGAAGAGCAGCGACGACGGTCGGCGCGAAGACACGGGGGTACCCGTGTCTTCGACCGTGACCTACGACCGTCGTCGTTGCTCTTCGTTAAAAAAAATATCCCTTTTATGGTATCCTTCGTCGGTCATTCGTCGTTCGAGCGCCATCATGACTCTTGGTACAAGCCAAGGTGCCCTCAGTCTTTCTAATCAGTTATTACTTAATTATTTTCACTAGTAACATAACACATTTTTCTTTTTATAACAAGAATAATACTAAAAAAAAATAAGTCATTTTTTTCTTATTACTGATCATTAGTTTCATAATATAATTTTATCGTTAATTAAATTTATAGTCTATCTTTTACTTCTTTCTTTTATGTTCCTTTATAGTTCACACACTTCCTTGTAGGGTAATGGAGGGCTTGCTAATCATGACCTGACCTGACCTGACCTGACCCTCCTGAGGATTGTTGGCAGGTGAAACAGGTGTGATGTAGTTGATTGGTCGCTTTTATTAGTAAAAATACATATAGGGGAAAATTATGTAGCGTGCGACAGCAAGGGATATCTCAAGTCACGCGCCTGAGCCAGTGACAAGCGACTACGTGTGAACGCACCTATAGACTTCCATTGCCTTTGCAGTCGCGCTTCTGGAGACGCGCGACTGAAATCGCCTCGTGTAAACAGGGTCTAACTGTCCCGGCCATTCAAACCCACCATGCTATAAAGTTTCTTGCCATCAAAATCGAAAATAGTTTTGAGGTATATTTGGTTCCAAAGACATATAAAAAATAACAGATCCTTAAATCAACATAGGGCAGCAACTACAGTATTTAATAAATAAATCATAAATACTTTCTCAGGAATAAGATTTTGAATGAAAATGCATTCTATTGGATAATTGATTAAATTGTTGCAAAAAAAGGGAATTGCAATTTCATGGAAAATTAATATATAACTTAAATAATTATATAATCATGCAGCGTTATGAAAGAAATTATGAGAATACCCTTTCTTCAATCAACACTAATAATGCCTACAGACTGTTGGATCTGAGTTGTTGGAATACTTCCAAAATTTGCATTATTTTGCTTTCTTAATATACGTTAACTATTTGAATTGGCTGTCGAGAGTTGCCATTTGTGGAAGAAAAATTCATAGCAAAAGAAGCAAATTTGACCTGTAGTATAGTTAAGTAGGAAGACATTTAAGGCAATATCCAGCAATCCGGCCAGATATTTCAAGAAAGACCCAATAGCCGGATACCAGACAGTACAAAACAGGCTGGATGGCAACCCGATATCTGGTACATCCCTACTTCTAAGTTGTAGCACGGCGGAGCTATGATGTTGGGAAGAGGTGATATTTTTGGCCCGCCAGGCGCACCTGTTCGTGAGGGTACAGTTGACCGGATTCTGAGTCTCCATCTCGCCCTGCGCCACCACAGGCACCTTCCTCAATGCATGCAGAGAAGGGGCTATCATTCACAGCGCGTCATTCCATCACCGTGGACAGCTGTGCTGTGGGAGGTGAAATGAAACGTAAGGCAAGGACTGCCGTCACCCACTGGACACAATAATTATGCCACAAAAGTATAAATATTGGCGGGACAGCATAGGGCGGGAATTACCGTCACCCGAGGTTTATGGGTTAATGGCAAAAAGAACACTTACCACTAAGTAAAAACATACCACAGTACCAAATACAGCACAAAGAAAAACACCACAGTATCAAATGCATTGCACAGTACTGTATTATGTATTTTGTATTATATTATATTATTGTATTATGTATGTTATTTATAAAACCTTAACATATAAATTACCAGTGGATTAATATGAAAAAACTGATTGTGGGGATAACATTACATTAATATCAATATTAAATGCAATTATATATATTATTGGAATTCTAAAATAATTTTTAATACTAACCAAAACTTGGCTCTTCTGGCAGGTAACTTGGTGACCTTACTCGAGCAGCTGGGCGTCTGCCATGCTAAGATGGGTGGACTAAGGCATCATTGATATCCTTAAGTCCCAGGTCACTGTCCACATGAGTACCTATAAATAAAATATTAATCTTAACACAACTAACAATTTTGCTCTGGTTATGTAATGGCCACTAGTAACAGCTTTAAGACATTAGCAGATGGGTTCACGAGTTTTTAGAAAAGAAGTGCTCAAATCACAGATAATTTCACTAATGGGCATATTTTAACATCATGTTGAGGAATTTGTCCAGAATGAACAGTTTGTGCAGTTTTTATATTTTTTTTATATTTGTGCCTATAGCGCCTGTAGGCAATGGTGACCCAGGGCTCGGATGGTAGGCTCTGGAGGTTCACTTGAGGGCTCTGATGGTTGGTCCTCGCCCGTGGTGGCGCAGGCAGGATTCTTATAGTGACGCCTGTGATTAGAAGAGGCTCATGCCGCCCCCTGTGTCCTCCGATGCACTCGCAATCGAAGGTAGAGTTGATGGGCAGGGCATGTGGGTGTTCTTAGGTCACTCGACGGTGCAGAAAGGTTTTGTTTCTTCGGGGATCGAACTCGGGTCACCAAGAACGCCCGTTGGAGACGCTAACCACTCCTCTACCGCCTTCCCAAAGAGTAGTATAGTTATATTGGTTTTCCTAACATGCAGAAATTCAAGATGTGTTACTTTAACCATACATTTCACGCAGAAGTCTAAATTTACCGACACTGCTTCAACTTCAAATAACAAGAGAAAAAAGAAAAAGGAGAACGACACGTATGGGCGATAAGGTTGCACCGAAATAATGACAACAGAAACACAAAAGGAAACGGCTAGGAGTAAAAGTGGACGAGGACTGCGCGGTCATTTTCTGGGACACTGGTTAATAATAATAATAATAATTTTATTATCGCCCTGAGGCATACAGACAAAAAAACAACAATAACAAGACAAGGAGTTAACTTAAGTACTAGAGAAAGAAAAAAAAAAAAAATATTTACCTTGCCTAAAATTAGTGGTTACGCGGAAGTGGATTAATACGCACAGTATATTGAACAAAAAATAATATTAAAAACGTAAGTGGTAACGGCGGTAGCGACCGCGCAGTTCTCGTCCATTATAACCGGGTAAGAGTTAAGGAGCATCTCTCGTCCACTTTAAAATTACGTTTTAGAGGTATCTGTGAAGGTCTGGAGGAAAAAAGACCACTAAGAAGGACCTTTCTTTGCCATTTTGGCTCTAACAATATGTGTATAATGCAAGTATTAACACAATTTTGTATCTTTCCCCATGAAGGAGACTTGAATTACGAGTGGCTGTCACACAAGATTAACGCTTCTAATTGGTCAGTGGAACGCTTCATATCATCGTTTTATACGAGGAGATGTATGTACACCTACTGTGTGCCTTGAACAAGCTATATATTAGTCGATATATTGCCTGACAAAAATACGACTTTTCAGGTTTCACGCCTGAGACAGCCAAAAATAACACCGCATATTTAAGCATCTTCCTTCTGTTTTTCCATAAAAGTCTCTACTCACACAATCACATCACAGCACTACGTACCTTGTAGGGCTGTCTGACATCCTCTCCGACTCGTGCATGCGGAAAACCCTTTACGATAAGATGAAATAGGGCCCAAGGCGGCCATTGTTTGCTATGAACTGAAAACTCTACCCACCTCCCGATGTGGGTTGAGTTAGTTCAAGGGTTTTGCTGAGTCACTACGCGCGTCGCCTCGGAAACCAGGTTTTCGTGCGCAAATGGAACGCCTGAGTTCTTGGGTTCCGTGAACTGGTTCCTGAAATGTCGCAAATGGAAGAGGCCTTTAATATGCGCGTTATGCACTACTCTGGTGCACTACGCATTAGTATTTATAATCAAAATCAGAATTCAGAAAATAATATGGAGGCGTAAATACAGTATTTACAGAAAGAGAGACAGAGAGAGTGAGAGAAAAAAATTCAGAGAATGAGATAAAAGGAGATAATGAAAGAGAGAATGAGAGCCTGAATGCAAGAGAGAGAATGAGAGACAGAATGAAAGAGAGAGAATGAGAGAGGGAATGATAATGAAAGAATGAGAATGAAAAAATGATAGAGAGAGAATGAGAGAGAATGAGAATGCGAGAGAGAGGAGAGAAAATATAACCACAAATTAACGAAGGTAGGTGAAAAATAAATACATATGCTCTTTATGGGTGTATATTTAAAACTTAAACCTGAATTTTGTCCAGGAGGAAGAGGAAAAGGGGAAGGAGATGACGGAGGAGCAGCCCTCAGCCCGCCACTTTCTGTTCTCGGGCAACCCACGTAGTGTTCCAGAGTTACTGAGCAGCCAGAACACACTCACCAGAGAAGCTAACCTAGAGCTCTAAAACCTTTTTCACGCTACCACCGCCATAATTATCACCACTACAACTGTTCCATGCCACTTAAGTAACAAAGTGATGTGTCTCTTTATAAGCATGGACGACGTGCAGGTAATTTGTTTATCTCCAGTACTGTATAGTCGTAATTTATGCATTTATTTGTTTGTTTGATTTTATATTTATGTATGTGAATGTGTATGCGTATATGCATTTTGCCTGTTTGAGGTTGAAAAAACACATTTTAAGGTCTGCAGAACAATCTTAAATTTCAGCATTACAATAAATTATATTGCACCTTCCATAGAAGTATCATGGATAGCCCATTTTATTTGATGTACCTCAGAGACCCTCCTTTTCCATTTGAGATAATAAGGGAAGAAAAAGTTTGGTATAACATTGATGACTTTTAACAGGAGATGGCAACTAAAGCAAATAGAGTATATGCTATACTAGATATGCTAGTATATAGCAACATGACGTATAAACGATTTTTTTACTGTGAGTGACACGAATGCTGAATGTGACTGAGAACACATACACAATACACACAATACACAATTATTGACTGACTGATGATCTTATACAAATGTTGACTGTGACTTAAGATCTTACACAACTGTTGTCAGTGACTGAAGATTATACACGACTGTTGACTGTGACTGTGGAATATACACGACTGTTGAATGTGACTGAGGATAATACCCGACTGTTGACTGTGACTTAGGATTATATACGACTGTTGACTGTGCCTGAGGATCTTATAAGACTGTTGACTGTGACTTAGGATCTTATACGACTGTTGACTGTGACTGAGAATCGTATACGACTGTTGACTGTGACTTAGGATTATACACGACTGTTGACTGTGCCTGAGGATCTTATAAGACTGTTGACTGTGACTTAGGATCTTATACGACTGTTGACTGTGACTGAGAATCTTATACGACTGTTGACTGTGACAAAGGATTATACACGACTGTTGACTAAGACTGAGGATCTTATACGAATGTTGATTTCGATTGAGGATTATATACGACTGTTCTTTATGACTGAAGATCTTATACGACTGTTGACTGACTGAGAATTAAACATGACTGTTGACTGTGACTGAGGATTTTACACTACTGTTGACTACAGCTAAACATTTTACACGACTGTTTTCTGTGACTGAGGATTATACACGACTGTTTTCTGTGACTGAGGATTATACACGACTGATGACTGTTACTGAGAATTATACAAAATTGACAGTTGACTATAACTGAGAATTTTACACGTCTGTTAACTGTGACTTACTGTGACTGTGATCTTACACGACTGTTGACTGTGACTGAGGACCCTACAAGACTGTTGACTGTGACTGAGGATCTTACACAACTGTTGACTATGATACATGCCTATGATAATCAGGATGTGACTTTAATGATATAACCTGGATTATTTATGAGACTAATAATGACTTGATTCGGATATTTAGCATGACTTATTGTCAACTTGTATAGTAATGCAACACCTCTGGTCGCTATTATCTGACGACTGACTGACTACTCGGCTGAATTATCATACATCTGACTAACTGAACGACTGACTAAACCACATAACTGACTGAATTGTTGAGTAACTGATTAATTAAAAATATTACTCTTCGACAAACTGACTCACCAAATAACTTTTTTGTTCTCCGATTTTCGGAATGAACACAGTCTACTTCGCAGTTAACTGACTCACTAACCAAGTACTTTACTGACTGGCTAGTTGACTAATTGACCAAACAATTTATAGACTGTTTGACTGACTGACCATGTAGCTTATTGACTAACGTATTGACTGTATAACCAAATAGTTACCTGACTACATAACTGATTGACTGTCTGGCTGAGGAAATTATTAACCAACGGGCTAATTGACCAAATAGTTTACTGTCTGTCTAACTAAATAGCTGACTTGCTAGTTTTCTGACTGACTGACAGACTGACTGACAAAATAGGTTACTGACTGATTGACTGACTTGTAAGTCTCTTTGTTTGTAGATTGGTTTCTTAGTCCAGTAAAAATGCAAGATGACCCAGGACTAATTGCAATAGAAATTAAACTTGGTTTTTCAGGCATCTTTGGGCCTCCTAACCAACATATAAGCAATCGAGTAAAACCCTCCAGTTGGAAGTTGGTGAATTTTGGTGATAATTTTTTTTTTCTGTTTATGTTCATTTAAACCGGATATCCATGATATATGCATAACGCAGCCAATTTGTGAGATAGAACAAGGAAACTGGCCTATTTTCCAATGTTTTATTGCCAAACTACCAAATGAAACAAAATTAAATTGCATAGGCTAGGCCAGAGGTCGGCAACCCAGAATTCGAGAAGAGTCAGTTTCTTCCAACTTTGCAGGGCAGCAGTGCTGATGGAGCCGCAGTGTACATTATGAATGGAAATTACCAACAAGTGTACAAGTTATTAAGTACAAGAATTCATCCCAATATTTTCCTAGAGACTTAGGACCTAGGTCACCTACACTGTTGTACTGCGGCTATCTAGGCCAGTATTTTATCTCTTAATTTTTACGATAATTTGGATATTTTTGAGTAGGTGGCAGGAGCCGCACAGGTCTCTTGAAAGAGCCGCATGCGGCTCCGGAGCCGCAGGTTGCCGACCGCTGGGCTAGGCCTTTCTCCATTTTTTAGTAAAACTCCCAATCTGAAATGTGTAGCCAGAGTGACCTAAAATTACTAAGTACACTGCGCCGTCTTTCCTACCCTATAACCTATCAAAATCATGGTTCAAATTCCTCTGAATCAGAGTTCGTGAATTCAACCTGCTCCGAATTCGAGCAAACGCCCCTGCAACTTACACACGCCAACGTGCAGGGTAGGCCCTGTTTGTGGCATCCACATCCCTTGTCATTGCATCCTAACTTGCATGAGCACCTTACTAGATCTAGAAGAGACTTTGGCGCAGCTGCCAGTTCTGTTCGGATTGGCTCAATTTTACTATCTACCGATATTTTCCACCCCCATTTTTCTGCATCAAGTTCATGCCCTTGCCACTCTTTAATTTGATGCAACACACGGTAGAGGTGAAACTTAGCTGCTGCTGATGTAGGAGGGAGTACACGTGGATCCAAGAATGTTCTACCCACTGTCACCTTCTCTTGAAATTTATGATGTCGCAAGTGATCAAGGGTATCGGTTTGTCTACCCTTGTAGATTGTGAGCAATGCGCGTTCACCGGCAACTTCTACCTCTTTTGGGCCAGAAGTACTGTTGCTAAATACTGCGGCCTGTTCTGCAAAGAATCTGCTTTCCCTCGTTAACTTCAAGCTTACTCCTTCACCGATACCCTGGAGTCTTGATGCCGTGTCACAACCCTAAAATACCTGAATGAACAAAATGTACTGGCAGACTGATTCGCCTAATGCAACTCACAGGGAATTGATGTTCACATAATTCGCTTGGTGCTTGGAGGTCTGTCTGGGCTCAGATATGAAGAATGTCTTGAAGCGTGCATCACTATTGGTGTAGTGGACCAAGAGGAAAAGTAGGTCTGTGTCCTCACCCACCAAAGCAACATCCTTTTTGTGGGACATTTCAAGTGTTGTGTGGACGATAAGAACATCTGCATCACCACTAGCGTGCTTCACAACGCACCCAGCACGTTCCAGCCCATCACCAAGCAGGTGAATGAAGCGTTGCTTGTTTTCTACGTTACTGAGGAATTTTTGCTTCGCCATCACCACTCTCATGTCGCCATGGAACGTAACTTTTCTAGCCAGCCGTCCTCTTGTTCTCCGCTGATGGGCCGCGTCCTTTCTCGATGGCTTTCCAGAATACCCATCAAAAACCACTGTTGCGCTGCCATACCTTTTCGTCACGTACACAATATAATGATCGATTATTTCATTGTAAGTCTCTCCAACTTGCCATGGTATCCTGTGCAGGAGAGCACCACCATCTATGACAAAGCCGTGGTTGTCAGAACGTCCGCTTCCATCTCCTGGATCTGCTTCCAACATCGCTTTCGCAAATACAGGCTTATTGGCGGCTAACGTGATGCCATGACTTTCAAATAGAGCTGGTGGTTAGCTACACAATTTGTACTTAAAGGTGTCTACAAGGGCGCCAGATTGGGTACCAGTAATCATGAGCCTTTGGAAGAGTAACCGAGGGTCAATAGGCACTGGCTCGTCATTTATTTTCACCGATGACTCGTAACCAAGTGTCACGGCTTGATTCTTCTTCCTGAAGACAAATCCTTGGACTGACTGCCCAACCCTATTATCCAGAATCCGTTGGCCCACACCTTTTGCTTCATCAGCATTGCCTGCACTGTCAGCTGAAATGCCATTAGAAATGTTCATTAACGGACCATTCTCCGTGAAGGGGTTGCAGTCTTTCAGGTAATTTTAGATCTTCATAGCATCACTACAATCTCTATCCTGCCTTGACTGTGACATGTCTTTGTGTTGTTCGCTTGTTGTGTATACAGTATTAGTAAGCCTTTGCAAGGCTTGGTTGATCTCGGCGCAGACTGAGCTAGACAAGGCCCAAACCATCCACTGTGTCTCCGTCATTCTCCTTCCTCTAGTCAATCTTCCTTTCGACTTCACCCTTTGAACCTTCACCTTGGACTATAGATATTCAAAAATACAAGTGTTATTTTCTCGTGATATATATTCTGACGTGATCAATGTCTGATCAAACTCCATATATGATCGTGGATATCCGGAATAAAACAAATATTTCTGGTTGGATTCATAAAAACTGCCAGATGCGGGGTAAATGTAGTGCAAGTTCAGGCATAGGGAGTCATTTCATTCAAATGAAACCTATGCCAAATGAAAGTACGACCAAAATAACCTAATTATCATACTCATTCCATTCTTCTCTGTCAAACAGGGGTAATTTATGCGAAAATAATTGATACATAAAATTTCCACAAATTATATTACCTGCTTCACTTCAAACCAAAAATTCCTACATTTTCAAATGAACGAATATACACGATTTTGAATATGTGATGTGCTAGGCCTACAGGAATTAAAAGCAGCAGGTTTTATTTCTATAGCAGTTACTCTTGGGTTAGGCCCATTTTTCTCACAGGCTTACTAGTCTATCTTGGGCTGAGTTGAAGTTAATGTACAGTTATGTACAAGTTTATTTTACAAGTCCGTTAAGGGACTTCGTAGTAATAAAGCCAAGTATTGTAGAACAGCCAGTGAATGTGACGGAGCCCGTCAGAGGAGCGTCTTTCTCCAGCAGCCGCCCAAGTTGTTTTACCGTTGATTCCTAGCTCCTCGACACTCGCCTAGGAAGTATATCTCTCGTTACCATGTGACGTCGTCAGATATGAAAGGCTGACGTACATACAGTCTGAGCACCGATCAGTCCTGGATCAGCTGTGTGCCAGGTTCTCCTACTGGGATGGGCACATGCGTGAGCTCGCTCGCCCTTGTGCGTGCACTCACGCCTCACCATCATCACTCCGGCAGGACACCACTCCCAGCGCCGTAGTGCCACCTCAGGGGCAGCCTACCGCTGCCACTGCCCTGGTGAAGCCATGTGGGGAGGTGGGACCTGCCACCGCCCTCACCTCGGCGACGACGCGGATGGGCAGGACACGGCTGGCGTAACGCTGGCAGACGTCCTTGTCTCCCCGCTGCCGCTCCAGCTGATCGCCACTCCCAGCGCTGCAGCATCTCCGCGGAGGCAGGTCACTGCCGCCCTTCCCCTTTTTTTTTTGTTTGTGTCTATCGTGCCTCCAACAGGGGAGACACACGGGCTAGCTCGAGCCCGTCAGAGAGATGCGTTGATGTACAGGTGGTGTGCGTTGATCAGAGATGCGTTGATGTGCAGGTGGTGTGCGTTGATCAGAGATGCGTTGATGTGCAGGTGGTGTGCGTTGATCAGAGATGCGTTGATGTGCAGGTGGTGTGCGTTGATCAGAGATACGTTGATGTGCAGGTGGTGTGCGGTGATCAGAGAGATGCGTTGATGTGCAGGTGGTGTGCGTTGATCAGAGAGATGCGTTGATGTGCAGGTGGTGTGCGGTGATCAGAGAGATGCGTTGATGTGCAGGTGGTGTGCGTTGATCAGAGATACGTTGATGTGCAGGTGGTGTGCGGTGATCAGAGAGATGCGTTGATGTGCAGGTGGTGTGCGGTGATCAGAGAGATGCGTTGATGTGCAGGTGGTGTGCGGTGATCAGAGAGATGCGTTGATGTGCAGGTGGTGTGCGGTGATCAGAGAGATGCGTTGATGTGCAGGTGGTGTGCGGTGATCAGAGAGATGCGTTGATGTGCAGGTGGTGTGCGGTGATCAGAGAGATGCGTTGATGTGCAGGTGGTGTGCGTTGATCAGAGATACGTTGATGTGCAGGTGGTGTGCGGTGATCAGAGAGATGCGTTGATGTGCAGGTGGTGTGCGTTGATCAGAGATACGTTGATGTGCAGGTGGTGTGCGTTGATCAGAGATACGTTGATGTGCAGGTGGTGTGCGTTGATCAGAGATACGTTGATGTACAGGTGGTGTGCGGTGATCAGAGAGATGCGTTGATGTGCAGGTGGTGTGCGTTGATCAGAGATACGTTGATGTACAGGTGGTGTGCGGTGATCAGAGAGATGCGTTGATGTGCAGGTGGTGTGCGTTGATCAGAGAGATGCGTTGATGTGCAGGTGTTGTGCGCAGTGGCGTCACCGCGGGGGGGCTAAGGGGGACTTAGCCCCCCCAAGTCAAGGACTCAGCCCCCCCCAAAATTGCTGCTAGTAGCCTGCTACCCAAAAACAATAAAAAGGAATATTTATCCAATTTTCCGAATAAATTTGAGACTGTTTTCTTACTGATTAATTTCACTGAAATTTTTGACATTACAACCCAACTTTCAAAAGTTTGGCAGAGTGAGGATATGGATCTTGCTGCAGCAGTTAACATGGCACAGGAAACAATAAAAGTTCTGCAAGATAGAAGAACTTCAGATGACCATTTCAATACCATTTGGGAAAAGGCAGTTCAATTTGCTGCAGGAAGAAACATAACTGTAGCTCAGCAACAACCTTCAAGTTCAAGAAGGCAAAGGAAGCCATCGTCACGGTTGTTAGGATCCATTGTAACTGAAACCATAGGCCAACGAGACACCTCTGAGAGAGATGAAGACCCTAAATCTCACTGTAAAAGATGTCTTTACTATCCCATCCTAGACAAGGTACTCGTTGAATTTGGGCACAGGTTTGATGAACCAAAGAGCATTCTACTTGGTGTATCTGCTTGTCATCCTTCGTCCCCGAACTTTCTAAATGAAAATGATTTGAAATATCTTGCTGACCAATATGACATTGAAAGTGAGAGCCTCCATGCAGAAGTTCTTGTTTCTCAAAAAACATTAAACGATGCAATATCCATCTCTGGTGCTTTAGACAAACTAAAGCCTCTAAAGCAAGGTTTCACCACACTCTGGACTTTAATGCATTTGGCTCTCACTTTCCCTGTCAGTAATGCTAAATGTGAACGATCATTCTCTGTACTGAAGCTTGTCAAAACGTACCTCAGGGCAACAATGGGTCAGAAACGGCTGACCAGTCTAGGTACAATTTCAATTGAAAAAGGTGTGGTGGATTCACTCGATCTTGATGTAGTAGTTGACAAATTTGCCTCTCTTCCAATACTGTCACAATCAAACTCGGGAGAATCCTCCAAACGGCAGTTGCCCCTAACTCTTACTTAACATGGACCATAAGTGGTCAGGGATTAACCCCTTCAGCACCAGGGTTACGATGATCACACAGTCCTGCAGTACATACCACTGTACCGTCGTCCTGGTGCTGTAGTGGTTAAGGCAGTGGGAGCCAGGGTAAGGCAGTGGGAGGCAGGGTAAGGCAGTGGGAGCCAGGGTAAGGCAGTGGGTGGCAGGGTAACACAGGACGGGAGGCATGTTAGCACAGTGGTAGGCAGGTAAAGGCAGTGGGTGCCAGGGTAAGGCAGTGGGAGGCAGGGTAACACAGGACGGGAGGCAGGTTAACACAGTGGGAGGCAGGTTAAGGCAGTGGGTGGCAGGGTAACACAGGACGGGAGGCAGGTTAAGGCAGTGGGAGCCAGGGTAAGGCAGTGGGTGGCAGGGTAACATAGGACGGGAGGCATGTTAACACAGTGGGAGGCAGGTTAAGGCAGTGGGTGGCAAGGTAACACAGGACGGGAGGCAGGTTAAGGCAGTGGGAGCCAGGGTAAGGCAGTGGGTGGCAGGGTAACACAGGACGGGAGGCAGGTTAAGGCAGTGGGAGCCAGGGTAAGGCAGTGGGAGGCAGGGTAACACAGGACGGGAGGCATGTTAACACAGTGGGAGGCAGGTAAAGGCAGTGTGTGCCAGGGTAACACAGGACGGGAGGCATGTTAACACAGTGGTAGGCAGGTTAAGGCAGTGGGTGCCAGGGTAAGGCAGTGGGAGGCAAGGTAACACAGGACGGAGGCATGTTAACACAGTGGGAGGCAGGTTAAGGCAGTGGGAGCCAGGGTAAGGCAGTGGGAGCCAGGGTAGGCAGTGGGAGCCAGGGTAAGGCAGTGGGAGGCAAGGTAACACAGGACGGGAGGCATGTTAACACAGTGGGAGGCAGGTAAAGGCAGTGGGTGCCAGGGTAACACAGGACGGGAGGCATGTTAACACAGTGGTAGGCAGGTTAAGGCAGTGGGTGCCAGGGTAAGGCAGTGGGAGGCAAGGTAACACAGGACGGGAGGCATGTTAACACAGTGGGAGGCAGGTTAAGGCAGTGGGAGCCAGGGTAAGGCAGTGGGAGGCAGGGTAACACAGGACGGGAGGCAGGTTAACACAGTGGTATGCAGGTTAAGGCAGTGGGTGGCAGGGTAACACAGGACGGGAGGCAGGTTAACACAGTGGGAGGCAGGGTAAGGCAGTGGGTGCCAGGGTAACACAGGACGGGAGGCATGTTAACACAGTAGTAGGCAGGTAAAGGCAGTGGGTGCCAGGTTAAGGCAGTGGGAGGCAGGGTAACACAGGACGGGAGGCAGGTTAACACAGTGGGAGGCAGGTTAAGGCAGTGGGAGGCAGGGTAAGGCAGTGGGAGGCAGGGTAACACAGGACGGGAGGCATGTTAACACAGTGGTAGGCAGGTTAAGGCAGTGGGTGGCAGGGTAACACAGGACGGGAGGCAGGTTAAGGCAGTGGTAGGCAGGTTAAGGCAGTGGGAGGCAGGTTAACACAGTGGGAGGCAGGTTAAGGCAGTGGGAGGCAGGGTAAGGCAGTGGGAGGCAGGGTAACACAGGACGGGAGGCATGTTAACACAATGGTAGGCAGGTTAAGGCAGTGGGTGGCAGGGTAACACAGGACGGGAGGCAGGTTAACACAGTGGGAGGCAGGTTAAGGCAGTGGGAGGCAGGGTAAGGCAGTGGGAGGCAGGGTAACACAGGACGGGAGGCATGTTAACGCAGTGGTAGGCAGGTAAAGGCAGTGGGTGCCAGGGTAAGGCAGTGGGAGGCAGGGTAACACAGGACGGGAGGCAGGTTAACACAGTGGGAGGCAGGTTAAGGCAGTGGGTGGCAGGGTAAGGCAGTGGGAGGCAGGGTAACACAGGACGGGAGGCATGTTAACACAGTGGTAGGCAGGTTAAGGCAGTAGGTGGCAGGGTAACACAGGACGGGAGGCAGGTTAACACAGTGGGAGGCAGGTTAAGGCAGTGGGAGGCAGGGTAAGGCAGTGGGAGGCAGGGTAACACAGGACGGGAGGCATGTTAACACAGTGGTAGGCAGGTAAAGGCAGTGGGTGCCAGGGTAAGGCAGTGGGAGGCAGGGTAACACAGGACGGGAGGCAGGTTAACACAGTGGGAGGCAGGTTAAGGCAGTGGGTGGCAGGTTAAGGCAGTGGGTGGCAGGGTAACACAGGACGGGAGGCAGGTTAAGGCAGTGGGAGCCAGGGTAAGGCAGTGGGTGGCAGGGTAACACAGGACGGGAGGCAGGTTAACACAGTGGGAGGCAGGTTAAGGCAGTGGGAGGCAGGGTATGGCAGTGGGAGGCAGGGTAACACAGGACGGGAGGCATGTTAACACAGTGGTAGGCAGGTAAAGGCAGTGGGTGCCAGGGTAAGGCAGTGGAAGGCAGGGTAACACAGAACGGGAGGCAGGTTAACACAGTGGGAGGTAGGTTAAGGCAGTGGGAGCCAGGGTAAGGCAGTGGGAGGCAGGGTAACACAGGACGGGAGGCAGGTTAACACAGTGGTATGCAGGTTAAGGCAGTGGGTGGCAGGGTAACACAGGACGGGAGGCAGGTTAACACAGTGGGAGGCAGGTTAAGGCAGTGGGAGCCAGGGTAAGGCAGTGGGAGGCAGGGTAACACAGGACGGGAGGCAGGTTAACACAGTGGTAGGCAGGTTAAGGCAGTGGGAGGCAGGTTAACACAGTGGGAGGCAGGTTAAGGCAGTGGGTGCCAGGGTAAGGCAGTGGGAGGCAGGGTAACACAGGACGGGAGGCAGGTTAACACAGTGGTAGGTAGGTTAAGGCAGTGGGAGGCAGGTTAACACAGTGGTATGCAGGTTAAGGCAGTGGGTGCCAGGGTAAGGCAGTGGGAGGCAGGGTAACACAGGACGGGAGGCAGGTTAACACAGTGGTAGGCAGGTTAAGGCAGTGGGTGCCAGGGTAAGGCAGTGGGAGGCAGGGTAAACACAGGACGGGAGGCAGGTTAACACAGTGGTAGGCAGGGTAAGGCAGTGGGTGCCAGGGTAAGGCAGTGGGAGGCAGGTTAAATCGGCTTTTAGTTACTTTATCATGATCATGTACTTTATTCTGTTTAA
>JACEEZ010000810.1:0-5000 GCA_016584305.1 Chionoecetes opilio | reverse complement strand
TGTTGTCAGCGAGAACAGAGCACAGTAATATAGCACCTGGAATATCATTTCGCGAAAAATAACTCGAAATTCTTCCATCGCTGTAGTTTTCCCTTCGTAGGTCCACCCGCGCGACCCGCCTTATCCCACAATGCACCGATGTAAACAAACCGTGACGTAGTTATGTCTGGGGCCCTTCTCGAAAACCCACTTTTTTCACAATTATCGCTAATAGGCTGCTAAAAAAAAAAAAAAAGTGATCGGATCATCTCATAAGTGGGCTTAAAACCTTCCCCTGGTCAACCTGGTTCCAAAAAGGGGGTATATGATGGGATTCCCGCCAGGGGGGCGGAAAACCTTTTACCCACACACAAACACACACACACACACACACACACACACAAACACACACACCCCAACACACACACACACACACACACACACACACACACACACCCCACACACACCACACCCCACACACACAGACATACACACTTTCGCTTTTATAATATAGATAGTTGATAATAAGAGTGTAGCCAGAATGGTGGGTTTTTTGCACCTTCTTCTTTGCTTATCTTTCTTACAGGCCTCCTCTTTTCCTCCTTTTTCTCTGTGATCACAAATGGTTACCGTTGTGTTCTGGTGACTGTGTTCAGTTTTGTGCCAACAGACAAGAGCAATACATGACGGTATGACCTGTAATAGTACATTATTACATGATCAATGTCCTATCCACTTTTACGCTAAGGACTCTACCCTGCATTTTTTTAAAGTCGTTTTTCTAGACGTTCATCCCACTCTATAGGAATTAAGTATTACAATGAGGGATGCCATAGAAAGCCTGCCTTATCTTTCTTTAGTTTTTTTAATGGGGCAAAGCACACCTTATTTTGTTAATTGCCTCAAAAAAAAAAACCTTTCTTCACCTATCTACTCGACATAACCGTCCACACTATCATCCCCTTTTCTTCAATGACTTTAAATTATTTCCATCTAAAATTAACATTCTTGGGCTATCCTTTACTAAAAATCTAAACTGGAAATATCACATCTTATCTCTTACTAAATCAGCTTTTTAGAAGTTACGTGTCCTGTGGCATCTCCGTCCATTTTGATTCCCTAACAGTTTCTTATTCTATACTGAGGCCTTATCCGCCCATGTATGGAAAATGGATCCCGTTTTTTGGGGAATCGATTTTGGGGAAATTTTGGGCGAAATATGTTTCTTAAAGTGTGTGCTCCATATCACTGCCGCATATTCCAATGTCGGTTTTTTGAATGATGTGGTTTTTTTACCATCGCTTCATCTACATATGTAGATACTTTAGATGCTTTATGTAGAAGGGCTTTCTCATATTTGCCAACTGTGCATACATACTTCTATATTTCTCGTGCATGTGATCTTCTGGTGTTATTTTCTTAATTATTATTACACCCACATATCTATCTTTTATTAATTATTTTGATATGCTAATTCCAAACTTATGCTTCCACTGTGGTCTTCTAGCACTTATATCAAATGTGATAACATGGCACTTATCTGCATTAAATTCCATCTGCCATCTGTCACTCCATATATTAAATTCATCAAAATTATCTTGCAATTTCTTGTAGCAATCTTCATTATTAACAGTCTTTGTATTTTGGCATCATTAGCAAACATATTAATATAGCTTCCTTCTGCAACATTTTCCTATATAATTTATACAAATTAAAAACACAATTGGTGTTAATACTCAGCCCTGAGCGACTCCACTTGTTACGTCCTTCCATGAGAAGAATTTTCCTCCTAACACTGTTCTCATTTACCTTCCGCATAGAAAGTATTTCATCCATCTCAATAAACTTCCATGAATACTCCATTATGATGTAGTTTCAATATAAGTCTTTGATGACGTACTGTCAAGAGCTTTCTTAAAATCCAGATACATATTATCTACCAAGATGTTTTCTTATCTTTCTGATACCCTGGTATAAAATCTCAACAAACTTGAAACGCATTATCTTCCCTTTCTAAATGTGTGTATGTGTGTGTATGTGTGTGTGTGTGTGTGTGTGTGTGTGTGTGTGTGTGTGTGTGTGTGTGTGTGTGTGTGTGTGTGTGTGTGTGCGCGCGCGCGTGCGTGTGTGTGTGTGTGTCTGTGTGCGTGTGTGTGTGTGTGTGTTTTGATACAGCAAAACTCACTCACTATCTGTTGACACTTTCACCCCATAAATGCAACTACTTTCGGGGCATTGAGTCTCAAGCACCCTCGATTGAAGCATAATTGAACCACTCCAGTTTTAGTTCCACCAGAGATGTTCTTTTTAGGCCCCCTTAGAGCTAGTGCACTAAGCTATTAGGATAGGAAAGATCGCCACCCAGGGCAAACCCTGGGTATACTGGCAACCTAATCCCACATCTGGTTAAGTAACCAGGCTACACTCAGATCTGAATGAAAAAAAAACACGTCTGGCAACGCCGTGCCAACCCAGCCGAGGCCAGCGGCCGCAGCCGGCCCGGCATATCATTCTTGTTTTTGCCTTCATCGAGTCAAACCCCCTGTGCGTCTCCTGTCCCACGTTTTGTTTCTATTTGGCTTGTATGGGAGCCCTGCGGTTTTTTCGTGTTTACGTGGGTGTTGTAAGTTTTTACCCATTCATGTTGTAATCCTTCTGTGGTTCACGGGACTGAGTGTCGTTTTCCTCATCCCGGGTTTTGGGACCAGCTGGTTTTTACATCGCTCGATCCCCCCCCCCGTCACTCGGGTGTCTATCCGGCCCCCAGACCGTCCGGCCGGGGGGTTCCGGGGGGGGGGTCCAGCAGTGTTCGTGGGGCCTTTTCGGGGGAAAGGGCGTCCAGGAACGTCCCCCCCCGTGTGGGGGCCCCCGGGATCCCTCGTCCCAGTCGGGGTGGGCCTTTTCCGGGATCGGGGCCTGGGTCTCGGGCCTTTCGTGGGGCCCCGCCAGCCCCACAATTTCCCCCCCAAGGGTCGCTCTCGCTTCTGAGCCCCCCTTTCCCGGGGCCCTCCTGCCCGGGTTTCGGGCACCCCGGGGCCGCAGAAAGGTTTTTTGGGGCCGCCAGGGGTGGAAAAACGGTCTTTTTTGGCCCTGATTCCCGCTCCCCCTTCGGCGACCTTCTTTTTGGGACGCCCGGTTCCAAGTGTCGCCGCCACGTGTCGGAAATGCACTCCCCCGGGGGGTAGTGGAGAAGGGGGGGGGAAAGGTTTTCTTTCCCGATGTTCATCGTACCCCCAAAAAGGACTCTTCGAAAGGGCGGCTTATCCGGACCCCCCCGCCGCCAAACGGATTTTTTGCGCAACCACAGTTCCCTTGCTGACCTTGGCCCAGGTCGCCTTCGGCTGACAAGGGGCGGATGGCGTCCCTCGTTCAAGGACGCCTACGGATTCCCCATTCTCCCGGTTCCGGGCTTCCTGCCTTCCCGGGGATGGACACGTGGGAGTTCACCGACTACCCCTTTGGGCCCCCCATCATCCAGGGTTTTTTTCGCGGTCAACCCGGGGTGGCTCAGTGATGGTGCTGCAGGGGTGATTTGCCTCTTTATTTGGGGCGATTGGGTGGTGTCCGCCCCGTCCCAGGGGGGGAAGCGGTTCGCATGCGGAACGAGTTTTGCGGTGGCGGCGGAGTTTGGGGGTTCCCATCAACAAGGGAAAGTCCGGCCCTACCCCCTTTCCCCCCCCTTTTCTTGGCTGGGGATCAAGGGACTCCCGTTTGGCTGGGCCCCCATCCGGGGGTAAATTCGGCCAAGCTTCATCAACGCCTCTTCCGGGCCTCGGTGTCCCGTTCTTTGTCAAGGAGGCATTGGGAGTCCCTTCTCGGCTCGCTCAACTTCGCCGCAGAGGTCACTCCCCTAGTAGTCGGGTCACTTAGGGCGGAAAAAAGGCTTTCGCTTCACCTTAGGTGAAGGAAGTATTTTGAGGGTCTTATCCTAAGCATTTTGTGCCGCTGAATCCGAAAATCGTAGTTGGGTCACTCGTTAGCGGTAAGTTTTCGCGCAATTTGCAATTTGGCAATTTGGCAATAAAATTGGCAATTACAAATTGCAGAATGAGAACCAGATGTCGTAGAGACCTCGTTTTGGACTCAAATTGAAGCTTATTAAGAGTGCATAAAATGTTATTGAGTACTCCGTGGTTGTATCTGTTCGGATTACTGATCTATAATGGAAATTAGAGATAAGTGGAAAAAAATTGGGAAAAATATATAAGGAATAATTTTGGCCTTAAAGCCTGAGTTCTTAATAATTAAAAACTAAATTTTAATTAGTAAAAAAAGTAAAATAACAAACAATTGTTCTTAGGACACATTTAATTAACGAATTTGTGCAAGGGTGGGTACAATTATTGCGTAGAACAGGGTATTTCAACTGAAAAATGCTTAGGATAAGACCCTCAAAATACTTCCTTCACCTAAGGTGAAGCGAAAGCCTTTTTTCCGCCCGAAGTGACCCGAGTATTAATCCAGAACACAAAATTTCAAACAACGAAACCGAGTCTCCTCCCGTATTTTTTGGAAATAACAATTAGAACACAAAAAAATCCCTTACTTGCGATAGCGAGCGTTCACAAGTTGAAAAAAATCGAATATCTAGTCGTCTACGCCATCGACGTCCTCATGCCCATCTTCCTCGTCGTTGATGCACATCTCGGGGGAGCAATCGCAAAGCTCCGAACAAGGAGTCTGCAGGCGTTGACAGCGGCAGCGATTGGTCGAGCAGTTCGTCTTGCATCCGCACTGCATCCCATCCATGATACTTTGCGGGGCGGGAGGCAGGGTGGAAGGGATAGGCGCCAGTTTGGTCCGTAGCCGTACTTGGTCGGGTCGAGGGTCACCAACTCCTTCTTCACAGCCCCCTCCCAGACGACGGCCTGTAGCTGGGCTCGCATAATGAGCTGGGTGGTGGCGTTGACTGTCGGAGAGGCCAGTGCTGCTCCAACCTTCTTCTTCTGAAGTGCCGTCCACCTCGCCTGCGGCAGAGAGCAGGTATATCCGTAATTCTGCTCACGAATCGGCACAGCCCC
>JACEEZ010000809.1:8259-40659 GCA_016584305.1 Chionoecetes opilio | reverse complement strand
ACGTTTCCTTCCCACACACCCGCCCCCGGGAAACCCTTCCCACACCCGCCCCCTGACCCACTCTGCCCCGCCCCCCTTCTTAACACCCCTACTTCCCCAAAAACCCCTGACCACCCCTCCACCCCGTGGGTTTTTTTTTGGTATTGTGTGGGTTGTGCAGGAAATTTGTTGGTGCCAGCGGGTGTGCGGCGTGGGTGTGGGAGAGTGGGGTCCAGCGACAGATTCACTGTCTGACACCAAAGTAAATGGGTCATCAAACTTTTCCGAAGGGTCAACAGAGTGTCTGGGGCCCCCCGTTCTGACGTCATCAAAAACACGTACCCTGTTGGGGGGAAAATTTTTTTTTTTTTCGCGCGTTTTTTACAAAATCGTTTTTTTTTGGGAATAAGGCCTAAAACAATTTTATTTTTGGGGTTAGGTGTTTTGAAATGTAAATAAACATTTTTGGGCAAAAAAAATGGGTCTGGCGACTACTTTAAAGGACACGCAACGTCACACTAAACCCTCCCATGTTTGTACCAACACTAGCTGTTTTGCGTGGACTTCATTTTGTGCACCTCCCCCGGGCCACGGCTCTCTGCCCCTGGGGCAGGTGGGGTGTCCCCGCCTGTTTTTTTGTGGGACGCCCAACCCCCCGTGATGCGGGGGTCCACCGTCAGAGAGAGGGAAGCAAAAGTAGGACAGCCCCATAAAGGTTCGGGCGCGAAACAAATACCCATTTTGAAGGGGAACTAAAAAATTTCCCTTTTCTTTTGGGGACTTTATTATTTATATTAAATATATTTATATTTTAATTATATTATATATTTAAAATTTATATATTATTTATAATTACCACTTTTAAAATCCCCAAAAAAGAATGGGAGTCATCTTTTGGGTGACGTTTGACGAACACTCGATAAGGGGAAAGCGCCGACGTGGGAGTGGTAGTGTGTACGGCGGGGCTTTCAGATATAAGAACCCGAGTAAATTTTTTCTTTGTAAAAAGCTGGCAGGGGCGAAGATGGCGGGGGGGCCGGCTGGGGCGGGTCAGGTGGTGGCGACGGGGGGTGTTCGGTTTAGGGGGGGGCGGGGGTGGGGGGTGGCAGGAGGCGGGCAGTGGTAAGGACGTGTGTATCCTGCACGCCCGCCCCCCAACCCCCCGAAAAACCCCTACATTTTATACGGGGGTGATATACCGCGGTCTCTTTTGGGTGGTTCTACACGTTTATACAATACAAGGGACGTAGTATTGATTATCATTCTAGTATTTTCTCCCTCCTCAACTTGTAGATATGACCTTTGCCGTTTGCAAACCCCCCCTCGTCGGCAATGATATAACATAAGGGTGTCTGGGGGGTTTTTTTGGGCCCCCGGGGGCCCCCGCCCCCAAACCGCCGAACACCCGTACTCCCTAATGTACGTGGTCCCCCGTCCCAACCGAGGTCTTTTCACTCCGTATCTCAGGAAAATTTTCTCGAACGATCATTCACGACATTATTCAAAGGAAAAAACTAAAAACTATAAACAGGCGATTGTTATTGCTATATTTCATGTTTTGATGAGTAAAAGCGTTTTCCAAAACCGATTTGTGGTTTTTTATTTTGTTAAAAATTTACAAGACTATGCCCTGTTTAAGACAAAACTGGATTCTTTACGGAAGAGAGAAGGGAAAGGGAAAAGGGGAGAGAGAGAGAGAGAGAGAGAGAGGAGAGAGGAGAGAGGGGAAAGGAAAAAAGAGGAGAAGAGCGCGGGGAAAAAAAAAAACAGGAGAAAAGGGGAGAGGGGAAAAAGGGGAAAGAGAGAGAGAGAGAAGGAGGAAAGAGGAGAGAGGAGAGAGAGGAGAGGGAGGAGAGAGGGAAAAAGAGGAGAGAGAGGAGATGGGTTTTTAAAAACGGATTTCATAAGCTAGAATTGTTTAAAATTTTTTATTATCAGCTAGAACTTTCCCCCCAGTCAGATTTTTTTAGAGTATTTAATGTTCACAATTTAATTCAGGGAAAAATAAATGTTAAGGACCCCACGACCACGATAGAATCAAAAGAATTGTACATATGCAAGCGTCTCGAATGGAATAAACTGCCGCGTATCTAAAGCTACAAAAAATTTTTTTCCTTTAATATAAAAGAAAAAAATTCTACTAAACGTATAAAATTCATTTAATGCTTGATATCATGAGAATTTTTTGCAAGTGTAATGAGAAAAATGAGTTAAAAATTTAGAGGGAAATTGTTTCCTTGGTGTGGTGGTGCGGGGCCAAGGTGACGCGCCGGGCGTTGTTTCGGGGGGTGGGGGGGGGACAAGGTGACGCGGGGGCTGTTGTTTCTCTGGGTGGTGAAGAAGAGGAGAAAGGGAGGATGAGAGGAGAGAAGGGAAAGGAGAAGAGGGGAGAGGGGGAGAGGAGAGGAGAGAGAGAGGAGAAGAGAGAGAGGAGAGAGAGAGAGAGAGAGAGAGAAAAGAGAAAAAGGGAAAGAAAGGAAGGAGGAAGAGGAAGGGAAAAGAGAGAGAGAGAGAGAAGAGAGAGAAGAGAGGAGAGAGGAAAAGAGAGGAGAGGAGAAGAGAGAGAGAGGGGAAGGGAGAAGAGAGAAGGGAAAGGGAAAAGGAAGGAGAAGAGAGAGAGAGGGGGGCTTACTCTTCGACCCCAAAATAACTTCGAAACCCTTTTGGGGGGAAAAAAAAAAAATTCGCGCGCTTTTAAAAAGTCGTGTTTTTAGGGGAAATAGGCCGGGAAATTAATAATTTTTGGTATTAGGGTTTTTAAGATTCAAAATAATTAGGGGAAAAAAAAAGGTTCTGACGATTACTTTAAGGGACATGGAATAGATGGGAAGGTTTTTTTGGGATTAGATCTTGGATAATGATAGGGTACAAAGGGGCTATTAAAGTTCAAAACAGAAGGGGGCATACAAATGGGGTTCCACAGGGGGGCTGTTTTGGACCTTTCTATATTTTATTACAACGACTTAAATATTGGATTAGCAGTGATATCAGGAGTTTTTGCTGATGAATACTAAATAGGTAGGATTATAGATCACAGTCTGATGTAAATCGGTTTGCAGGGAGACCATAGATAAGTTAAAACGAGTTGGTAAGTCAGGTAGCAGATGGGACTTTTAAGTTTTTAATAGTGACAAGTGTAGCGTACTAAATTATGTTGGTAGCAAAAAACTCCTGGTAATAGATATTACTAATAAATATACGGATTGTTTAATCGGCTGAAAATATCAAAAGGTGAGAAAGATTCTGGAGTGCAGTAAGCTCAGACCTCCGCCTAGGAACAATGTATTGAGGCTAGAAATAGGCTAATAGGGTGTTAGGATAATATCAGGAGTGGTTAAAAGTAGAAGTGCTGAGGTTATTCTAAGCTTTATTTGGCTCTAGTCAGACCTCACCTAGACTATGCGGTTCGCTTTTGATCTCCGTATTACAGGTGGGTATAGCCTTGTTAGAATCAGTGCAGAGAAGGATGACACAATATAACAGGGGATGCGTAACTTTAGTTATGAGAAGAGATTGAAGCTATTAAATTTACACTCCTCGAGAGGCATAGATGTAAGGGGCGATCTAAATAGAATGTTTAAGTGTTAAAGGGATCCAATAAGGAGATGTAGGAAAAGTTCTTTCATAAGAACATAATAAGCAAATGTCCCGAGTTCAGTCTCACCACGAAGCAACTATAAAAAAATCCATCGTCGAGTCCCGAAGCAACACCACATGCGGCGTGTAACCTCTCTGCCGATTGCGAGTGTGACGGTGACTCTAGGGGTAGCAATGAAGCTTAACTGAGAACGGACATCACAGAAAATGGATCTTCACCCGAGAACCACAGGTGTAAACTAGAGAATCCAGCCTAACGCCACCAACGGCCGAGATCGACCACATCAAGACTTTCCATAAGCCTACAGTCGCTATAGCTACAACGTACAAAAAAAAAAAAAAAAACGAGTTAAAGAAGAATGAATGTAATTGAGTTTGCAGATCAGTGAAGAATCCGATTGATAGCCAAGAAAGCAATGGACGTGGACTCAGTCCGTCAGGTGGTCAGTGCAGAGTCTGAGGGAGCTTTAAAAGTAGGCTAGATAATTTCACGGATGGGGATGAAAGGTGGATGTAGGGAGTATATTAAGTAACAGGGTTATTTTTTTTTTTTTTTTTTTTTTTTTTTTTTTCTACTTTAGGAGCCTATAGCCCTGTAAGGCTATTATTATTTTTTCCTTTGAGGGCTTAGATGTTGGCCCTGCTCATTCTTGACGCTATTATGTTGGCCCTCGCCCCGTGGTGGCGCAGGCTGGATTTTTAGAGTGACACCTGTGTTATAGATGAGGTCCGTTTTTCCGTGATGGTCTACCCTCACGTTTAGGCTGTATGCTGCAGCTGGTGCTCCCTCTGCCGCACTTGTAGTCGCAGTCTAAAGAACAGGTACGCAGATGCGGGTTTTCTTCAGCACTCGACAATGGATTTACAGTTCCCCCTTGGTGTGCCTTGAACCGGGACCGTGTGCTCACCTCCAGGCTCTTGTCGACCCGTTAAAGATGGTCGAAAGAGTTGCCCTCGCGGATTCGAACTCGGGACTCGAGCTCACCACTGTTCAAGACGCTAACCCTCGGCCCGCCTCCCCATAACATACGATACATATCCTACCTCGTGGTAGGTCTCACGGCCTCTTGTAAGTCTTTCTTATGTTTCTTATGTTCTATGCAAGCCTCCCTCGGTAGTTAGTAACGTGTAGGAAGGCTGACTGGCTAAGGCGAATATCACTGGCATCAAACTGTTTTTTAAAACTTCTCGACCAATCACAAACCAACGAACGTATGTTGCGGGCAGAATGCATGCTCAGGCTGAAACCGGCTTTCTCATATCGTAATTCAGTCACCTCAACATAATTTTTTCTCGTTTTTATTTTGGAATGCTTGGTTTTAATGAGTTTTCCATGAATCTAATAATTATATTAAAATAATATGGAAGGAGCCTGTGGCTGCTATGATTTAGTGGTTAGGTGTGTATGTGGTTAAAAATAAGTGAATATTAGTGTTACGGGTTGGGCCTGGTAAGAATATCCCTGTAAGAAATCACCTTATTTAAGGGTGCCAACGCGGTGCTACACTGACCTAAATAATGACTCATTTATATAGCGCCTCATCATTAATCCTCCAATGCTAATAAAGTAGTAATAGACTTAAACGCCTGCCGCCCTGCGGCCTGCCCCGCCCTGCCTGCCTACCTCTTACACAACATCGCTGTTATCCGCCTCACCTGTGCCTTCCGAAAAAGACGGTCCAGCCCTTTTTTTTTTTACCACGCGTGTGATAGCATCATAGGAGAGAACCAGGATTCCATAGGGTTTTCCTCAAGGGTACTCGCCGCCCTACTAAGCAACACCAGAAGGGGTACGTCTCCCCATCATGATAATGCTGCCGGCTGCCCATACGTAGTATGCACAAGAGTATGCTTGTATTTTCATCTCTTTTACTCATATATATATGAATAATAGCCATTCAAATGCGATTATGTTTGTCAAGGTTTAGATTTTTTAATGGGGGTTTTAAGTACTTAGACTTCACTCTTACCTCTCAATACATTAATTCACCGTAGGGTTGTTTGTAGTACTGCAGATAGGTGAAAGTATTGTGGGTTTGATGAACCAAGCCTGGAATTTTTGGTTCGCAGTAGACTATCCTCAGTGGTGGATTTGTAGATTTATGGCCATCTCAGATTCGACCTGTGACAAAAATGGCGGCCATTTTTTCAAGAGGCCGCCTCGCTTTTTGAAATTCTTTGATATTGTAGGTTAAATCAATTCTAGGGGTGGGAATGTTTTTCCTTTGTATTAATAAATCATGACATCGTATTTGACTGTCCACATAACATTTTGAAATGGCAAATAATTACTAGTTTGAGCTAGAAAATAAGAATTATCATTTCTAACGGATCATGTTAACGATTTGTGAAATCAGGACCACTTCGTCAAGTGGGCGTCAAACAAACCGAATTATTTCTTCCTGTTTTTGTAGGTAGCGAGGTACACAACACTAGCTTTTATAAGTCTAAGTGCCAGTCAATAGATTGGATTGTGTCCAACAGTACTGAACTGTTTCTCTGTGGCCTCGTCACTCAGAGCACTGTCCACCGCAACTGACAAGACTGGTACCTGAAAGCCGCCTTCTGGCATTTGCAGCGTCCTCGCAGCCGTTCTGCAGCACAATCGCAGGAGTTCCGCTGCAAGCTTCTGATGCTTCTGTAAGTTCGCCAGGTTATACTCCATCCACCACAGCTTCTTTGTTCAGCTCATTCACTTGTGACGGAAGCTCTGGAGCAGGGGTCATCATTTGGGCCAACAGTGACCACCTGGTAGACGCGCTCTTGGTGTGTTGGATGAGTGCAGCCTGTGTAGGAGGCAGACCATCAATAGCTCTGCCTTTCTTGGCTGAACGCTTTCTTGCCTGGTTCCACCTCCTCTGTGCTGGTGCGCTTCGTACAGCAGGACCACAATCGCTCCAGTGGTTTGCATCCACATCGTCACTGACACGTGGGTCTGGCATGGCACCCAAGGCGCAGAATGCTGGTGTGACGTCCTCCATAGGTGTCCCAGGTGTCCCATGCAGTCTTCTTGCCCCTGCCGACAAAAAGGACTCCGGTGTCCACATCCGTGAAGTCGTGGAACCTCGGCAGGCCACACAGGGTCGGTTAGGACCAAGAGCTTTGTCGATCTCATGAGGCATCGATGAACCTGAAGCTCTTCCCCAGCTTCCAAAGCAGCCACAGTTCATAGATTGTTGATGGCGATTGCTGATGCCTATGGCCAGACTACCACTCTGTATCAACTGTGGTGCGTATTGACACTTGCTGTCCCCCCGTTGTACTGCGATCTGTAGGTCAGGAGGATACTGTGTCCGCCTCCTCATTGCTTGCTCATGGCGCTAGAGCTGACAGTCCTGGCGAGTTGGAGCAAAGAAGCCGTGCCTTGTGTGGTGATGAAGGATGTTTGTTTGTGTTCAATGTCTGCCACGTTAGAAGCCAGGAGGAGAACAGCTCCGTCTTGTTGTCGTTGATCGGAGAAACTCTTGCCATTTTCCAGGACTGCACTTGATGGCTTCGACTCCTTCTCCTAACTCCCTTTCCTCTCTTGCTGGGAGTGTCCAGCTTCAAGCTGTCTGCCAGGTACAGATCCCGACATTGTCTATCTGTCTACATGCTGAAGCTGGATGTGACATACGGCCAACGAAACATCAGTGGATAACCGTTGGGAATGTCTTTGCAGTCCCGGTCACGCATGTTGAATGATGGCAGGCACCATCCAGATGTTGCCTGTACTCTGGGGTGTAGAGATCCTCTTCACTGGAACAAGGTTCCGGCAGGGGCATCAAGTCAGAACTTGGTTCCCAGTTCTCAGGCCACCCCATCTGAGACAGAGACTGTGGACAGGCCTGGTTTTCGTGCTGAAAGAACTCGTCCTCAATCACCATGGCCAGTATCCTGGGAGGCAATGTACGCCTGGAGAAGAGCGAACATTCGTTCTTGCAGGATGACATCTGTAGCTGTTTCGTGACTTCTCTCTGACTGGTGGGCAGGCTGGAACAGAATGGAGGTTGTTCCGCTTGATGGGATCTGTGATAGGCACTGTCTGGCTCACAAGCCTCTCTCAACATATGTCTCATACTGCTCGAGTCCAAGTTTCTCCATCTGCCGCACTGCTGTGTCTGCCACTGGCTTTGTCCACAACGTCTCTGCTGTTTCAGGATAAGAGAGCACTGCTTATTCGCCGAACGGGTTCCCATCTCGTCCATGGCTCGGCTCAGTGATCGCACATCTTGTGGCAAATGCGATCTGTGCATGTCTCTTCTGTTCAGGGTGACGTCCATACTTGTCCTGCCTCTTTCGGTTGATCCCTCGATTTCCTGAATTAACGAGCCATCTCGGGAGCAGTAATACCATCCAGACGACCGAAAGCTGCAGGGTTTCCTCCGTCGGCCACAGCACCGCCGTCTCCGTCACGGAAGCTTGTTCTGCTCATGGGCCTGTCATCGAAAACAGCAGAGATGCACGCTCTGACTTCTGACGACAAGTTCCACCTTCAAAAACTCAGCATAGACATCGGGTGGAGCGCTTCAGTGACACCATGTCTTAGGTGGGTCGGCACCCATCTCGATTAGTGTGTAGGTCCAGGCGAAGAACACCAAGGGACGGCTTAGACAGGGCCTCTATGTGAGCATGAATTCTGCCTCACGTATCTTCTCCACGTATACCATCACAGCCAGCTCCAGCTGCACATGACGTACAGATTGGAATTGAGGACATGCATCGACCTTGGCATCACACCAGTCCTTCAAATGGCACACTTCACTTGCCATCTTCCCCAAGGTCTGGATGTACTCCCTGTAGGCACTCTGCGAAGTAGATACAGGCATACTGCCTGGACTTGGTAGCCCGTCTTGTGTCGTGTCACTTGGGATGCTTTTTAGAAACGAATCGCTGTTCCACTGGTAGCACCCGCCGTGAACGAGTGCTTCCTCTTCCAATTCCGCTGCCCCTCCATGGAGATCTCCAAGACCTTGATAGACGCATCTCGAGTGTAGGCCCTCGATGCGGCCTCGATGGGACGCCCATCTCGATGTGTCTTGTACCCTGCTCCTGTGTGGCAACGTGTAACTCGGCTTGGACAGTGAAGCACACCTCTGACGTGTCTCCCTGACAAAGAACGCACCGCTCCAGTCATTTTCTATACCCTCTGTTGATGTCCCGGCTGTAGGGGATCCACCACCTGTAAACTTTTGGCCATTGTCACCCTGAAAGCAGAAGAATATGGCCAAACTATGTGAAAGTGATTAATTAGCTGAGTCTATATTAATGAACCATCACAGTCTAAAAACCTGCATTCCATGAATCAAGGTCATAATTCACCAAGCCATCATGTGAGCCTTCTGCTTCAAATAATATAAAAAAAATATTTTATTCTAATTATCTGTGACTAATACCACTTTATTGTACCTCAAAACAGATTACATATGCCACTAGAGTAGAAAAAACTAGGAGAGAAAAAAAAGTAGAGAAAAACATAAAAGAGTGCACCGAGCACCATTGCTTATGGCGATTACAACATTCGAAAAGATATTGGGGCAGCCATTTTGAGTAAATGGCTAGGCACTCCGCTCATGGAATGAATCTGGAATGGCCTATAGCTAAATAGCTTCCCAAGCACCTTTTTTAATTGTCTGCCAAATTTTCATGCTTGTTGCACCAAACCCACAATTCTTCCCAATATTCACCTATCTGCAGTACTATTTGTTTGAGACTTCACTGTGAAAGCCTCATCCCGTGGCACAGGGTAACACTAAACACATGGTAACACACCTTAACGAGTTTATTTACAACTAATCTACACAACCAGCAAAATAGCACACCGGCACAAGATTCATCCACTCCTCAACGGGCCCTAAAAAAAAAAAAAAAAAAAAAAAAAAAAAATATTATCTTCCCTACATATGCCTATGATAGCCTACCGCTTCGTTATCTGGCTGGGAATGATAATAATGGTTATGGTTATCTCACGCTTCGACGACCGGGGAGCCCTTAGCTGTGGGACTCTCGTCACTGTACTGCACGTGGTCGCTCGCCTGTCCTACGACTCTCTCCCTCGCTCCCCATATCGCGTCTTCTGGCCCCAACCAAACCCCTCCTTCTCCTCGGCGGTGTGGCTTGCCCTGCGTCTGCTAGCAGGAATCAGCACCAGACACGCGGGAACTGGAAGGAGGTGGCAAGAGGTCCCTAAAGACGTCCCTCGCTGGGGAGAGAATGTAGTCGTGGCCGTGGACCTTAACAGAGTTGGGACGACCCAGGTCGCCCCTGCTCGACTCTGCAAGATGGCGGGGGTGGCGAGTTGCCACACTTCGGCTCATCTTAACATATTTTCTATACCTTTTTTTCTATTATGCATGCCTGAATTCTATCACCCACCACATGCATTTACTAGGGTGTCTCTGCGAGCGCCCCCGCTACTCGTGGGGAGGCAACATGAGCAAAAACCCTCCCACAGACTGGAATCCTTTCCGCCACCAGAAAAACATAACTGCATCCGCCAGCGAACAACAGCCTGGCGCCAGAACGCGCAACTATGGGGACTTGAACTGCCTATAATGTCTAGCCATTACATATACACTTCTACATGACTTACATCCATATAGAAAATTTTTATTTCACAGCATATACCACGTCCGGTATGAGCGAAGCCTGGACCGTATTACCAAAGCGATCATAGTTAAGAACGTATATCCCTAGCTGGACAAAATGGCCCATTTTAGTCACACTGGCTGGCGAATATCATAAATGGGGGGGACTATCACAAACCGCGCGGGGAGGCTAAAAGTGGGTTCACCGAGTTCTAAGCGCGACCTATGATACCGGCACCGGGGGGGGGCCGACTATATGCGTTTTTCTGCGGGATTTCGCTGGCAAGCGAACAAGAATGGATTGCTCAAATTCGCTTTGCTTGTTCACTCATCCAGGGAGATGATTGCCCCGACCCGCAAGAATTTGGTTGTTTGTTGTTGTGGCCGGCAGCAAGCGAATGTTTTTTGGGCACTAATAATACTTATATGGGCACTATAAAGTGAGCGCTTGCAATCGAAAAAATTTCGCTTGCAAGCGAAATCCCCGCAGAAAACGCCTTATGATAAACTTTTCCTGCTGTCAACAGGGCCGAGACACAATAACAGCCTCAGTGAAGGAATATTCGCCCAACATGGGGATGTTTGAGTGAGCGGAGTGATGCACAGCTGATTAGGAAATACCGAGTGGCGTGTGAGGCCATATTGTTCTCAACCAAACTTGTACAAACAGCTTTTAGATCGAAAACATCGCATCTGCAACTCTGTCCCTGTTTTACACAATCTGCTCACGGTACATCTATATGCCTTTATTTTTGGGAATGAATTACTACTTACTCTCTGTGTCACTTCACTAACATGTTATACACATATGGAAGAAGTAACAATCCATAAAACGTGGTGCAAGGGCATCCAGTTTACTGATTATAAACCATTTTATAGAAACAATGACGCTATATTTCGCAGACGCCTATGATAGATATTTGTTGCGAGATTCCAACCGTATGATAAATGGCGTATGATAAAAATTGTATGATATTCAAGATTAATGAACCTTGACATACATCTATGTCAAGCTATGATTAAGTTTTGTATACCGGTCCCTGAGACTTATCTCTCCTAATACCATCCGACTCCCGAGCACGACGTGGGCGAGTCGGTGCAAGTTTACCACCAAATCTACCACCTACCCGCGCTGGATGAGAGTTTGGGATATCTTAACTTAGGAGTTACCACCTCCAAGCAGTGGTAATTGTATAGTGGCAATCTCCCCCTGTAAAGAGCGAATTCTGACAGGCAACTACCACGGCCGTCATCAATCTAATTTTCCGCATATTTTGTTGCGTTAAGGCTACTATATATATATCTAATATATATATATATATATAGACATATATATACATATATATTATATATGATATAATATATATATATATATAGTATGTTATATATATATATATATATATATATATATATTATATATATATATATATATATTATATATATATAGATAATGATATATATATAATAATATATATAGTATATATATATATATATATATATATATGATATATATATATATATATATAATAATATAATAATTATTATATAATATATATATATATATATATATAATATTATAATATAAATGTATATTATATATTATATGGGAGCGTGGCAGACTGGTTACGCTTCTTTGCAAATGGCGAGCTCGGTTGTGCCGAGTTCGATTCGCCGAGGGATGCCAAAATCTTCCCGTGGGTGAATTTGGTAGATTCTTAGTCTCTTCGCCAACATCGTTTTTAGCATTAGATTATTACAATTCGATTAAAAATTTTCATAAATAACGCGAATTCTTCGAGTAAGCCAATAGGAAACCAAAAGGAACTTTTGGCTTATCGGAGAGAGAGATAGAGAGAGGAGAGCGAGAGAGAGAGAGATAGAGAGAGAGAAGAGAGAGAGAGAGAGAGGAGAGAGAGAGAGAGAGTAGAGAGAGAGAGAGAGAGGGGGGGGGGGGGGGGGGGGGGGGAGACTACACTGAATGATATATCACTTTAAATGATGGTAAGGGGGGGGGGGGGGAGGGGGGGGGGGGGGGGGGGGGGGGGGGAGAGAGTGGGGAGGCCGATAATTTTGGGTTGCCTGATTGGAATTACTTAAAAGAAACATTTCCTTGTTCGATCATGAAGACAAGCACCAAATCCTGTTCACTGCTGCCTTACAACCAGTTAACATACAGTAAAAAACATTGCAAAGAAGCATTGTTATTCTCATCCTCGGCCGTGTCGACACAACGAGGTGCGTAGTTGTTTATGATGCACATTCTAAGAGCATGGTAAGACTGAACCATAAACCATTTGATTGATTCAAGTTTCATACATATCATTACTTCTGTTTATTTGAGTAAGTTAAACAGTTGAATTTATTCCATTTTTATTTGATAGTAAAGGAATTACATGTCCGATGAATTTACATTGCAACCGAGCGCCTAACTTTTGATCTTTCTATATTCATGATTGAGGCAAAGCAAACCTGCTTTGTTCAATTCCTAAAAATCCCAATTTTCTTCACCTCTCAAAAATTTGACAAAACTACCATATAGCTAATCCCCTTTTCTCAATGATACTCAACTATCTCCTTTCTACAATTTATAATTTTGGACTATCCTTTAACTAAAATCTAAACTAAAATCTCACATCTCATCTATGCTAAAACATTTTCTAAGAAGTTAAGTGTCCTGTGGCGTTCCTGCGTCCTTTATTTTCTACCTCCCATCTGCTTGCTCTGTGCAGTGGCTTTTATTCACCCTATGTTGGAGTAATGTCTCACATGTTTGGGGGAATCCACTCATACAGCTCTCCTTAAACATGGCTGAGTCCAATGCTTTCGCTCATCAACTCCCCTCCTCTGATTGACTGTCCTTCATCTTTAATCACCGCCGCATGTTGCTTCTCTTGCTCTCTTCTACCCTTATTTTCATGGGAGAACCTGATCTCTGACTGCTAACTACTGGCATGCCTCCCCCCTCCCGCGGCCTCCTGCAACACACTTTCTACTCATACTCATCCCTATTCTGTCCTCTTCCTAATCGCTAAGAGTTAATCAGTATATGTACGCTTTCATACCTTTCACTGGTAGACTCTGGACCTCTCTTCCTGTTTCACATTTTTTTCACCTTCCTACGACTAAAATCTTTCAAGAGAGGAGTGACAAGATTCCTCCCGAACTAAACTTGGCCCACCCATTTCTTTATTGTCTTACTTATTTCTTTATGGGACTGCACGAAGGCGGCTGTGTGTTACCTTCTTTTTTTGAACCCTTGGACAGTTCTTTGTGATGTAAAAAAACAAAAATAAACATAACAATATAAGTTTCTGTGTTAGCATGATAAATTTTATCTAATGTGATAACTTTCATAGTAGATACACGCACTAATATAACTCCCAGTTCGGAGCGATTCATTATTACGGAATATTGGAATTGGGTAATAAAATTTAGCATTACTTTAAATTATGATCTTGACTAAACATTATATTAGATTGATCTTGCAAATTTTTGTTAAATTTGGCATTACTTTTTTAATTAGAATAGTTCATATCCAAGACTGATATAATAATGTGACTCCGATTACAGACATATACATGACTGATTTTCGACTGCGGCCGTTATGCATGTTTTTTTTTATATCCCTGTCAAATTAAACTATCAATATGAGACCAAGCTATTTACAATCAACGATTTTTTTTACGGATTATTAAGTCTAGTTTCATGAAAACTTATTTTCCCTTTCGGCTGCCCATTACTGAGACACACACACACAATACAAACACACATCAAAATACAACACACACACACACACACACACAACACACACCACACAATCACAACACACCACACCCACACACACACATGAATATATGGATTAAAGAAAGAACTTGAGGACAGGAAAGAAAACAAAAGTGAGTAAAGGAAAACATTCTATGTGCAAAGGAAAAACGCAATAAGAACGTGGAAAACGTTTTAGTGGAGGGTCTCTATATACAAAATGAAGAAATTGTACGTCACCGAAGAGAAGTATCACTCAATTAAAGAAGTAAGTAATGTGTGAAGGTGTCCATATACTAATGTTAATGGGTTAACATGGCCTGTATTGTTGGAGGTAAACAAACAACTATGGCGTACAGAAACCAGACATTTTGGGTTTGGTTTAGACAAAATGAAAACTCAGAGGAGACTGGGTGAAAGCCATATATGATATAATATTATGAAAACATAATTGTGAAGTAAAGGCGGTGGTGTTATGCTGTCTTGTAAAGAATGATGTGGGTGTCGATCGTGTGAAATATGTGGATGGCATGGCGCAGGTGCTGAAATATCGCTAAAGAAAAGTTGACGGAAAAGAGACATTGCCAGGCACATATTTCCACCTAAACCAACGCATGACCTGAATAACTAATGAATGTTAAATTGACACCACGGAGTGCCAAGAAAGATCCATTAACACATGGGATCTTAAACCAGAGGTACGTGTACCCCACGGGGGCACGAGGTCTCATATTGTGGGGTACGAGACATGCGTCCTTATGCATATTGTAAAAACTCATTTTCAAAAAGATTATGTATAATATATTATATATATATATATATATATATAGATATATATATATATAATATAGATATATATATATAATATATATATTATATATAATATATCTATATATATATTATATATATATATATATATATATTATATATATATATATATATATATATATCTATATATGTATGATATCTATCTATCTATATCTATCTATCTATTCTATCTATCTAGCTATTCTAATCTATCTATCTATCTATCTTCTATCTCTCTATCTATCTATCTATAATATATATATATATATATAGTATATATATATATATATAGATATATATCTATATATATATATATATACTTATATAATATATATAATTATATAATATATATATATATAATTATATATAGATATATATACTTATATATATAGAGATATCGTTATATATATATATATTATATATATATAAGTGATATATATATATATATATATAAGCGAAAGTGTGTCTGTCTGTCTGTCTGTCTTTGTGTGTGTGTGTGTGGTATAGGTTCCGACCCCCGTGGCGCAATCACCTCTTGGCACATTTTTGGGAACGGGTTTGACCAGGGGAGGTCATAACCCACTTATAGATGATTCGATTCATGTTTTTTTTTTTTATTTTTTTTAGCAGCCGATTAGCGAGAATTGTGAAAAAAAGTGGGTTGCGAAATTGAGAAACCCTGATGTAGGTGATGGGTAAATGGGTGAGTGGAATGGTGGGTTGATGGTTAATGGGTGGTGGGGGTGATGGGTAGTGAATGGGTGGGGTTGATGGGTTGGGGAGTGATGGGTGATGGGTGAGGAATAGGTTGGGGTGATGGGTAATGGTAAATATACTAGCGAAAGTGTGTCTGTCTGTCTGTCTGTCTGTGTGTGTTTTGTGTGTGTGTGTGTTGTGTGTGTGTCTGGTATCGTTCCGCCCCCTGTGGCGCAATCACCATCATATAACTTTTTGGAACCGGGTTGACCAGGGGAAGGTTTAAAGCGCATTTATGCGATGAGATCCCTCATTTTTTTTTTTTTTTTTTAGCAGCCTATTAGCGATAAGTGTGAAAAAAAAGTGGGTTGCGAGAATTAGAGAGAACTGAAACTCGAGAAATGCCAGTGGTCGCTGGCAGTTTTAACTCAAAGGTTGGTCTACTGTGTTTTGGCTCCGCGACTAATATTTTTCATAAATTAATTTCGCGATAAACATTGATGCACCGCATCTGAATACCAAAAAATAGTTCTTCTGTTGTTCTACTAATTATATGGATGACATGCATTACGATGGAACGTTCTATAATAGCAATTTAATGCAAATTACTCGCCTCGAGTAGCAAAAGCTTAATATTTTTTTACATATATATTGTGGCATGTAAAATTTGGGTGATGTTCACACTGTTTTCTAAGACAGTACTGCTGCGTCTGGCAAATGCTTGTCAAAATACAATAAGCAATGCCTTGGAAAAACGAAGAATAAAGAATGCCGAAATCGGCTTGTTGCTGCGACAATGTAGGTTATAATTGTGGAGGCGACACGCCGCGGCGGGGAGTGGTGGGCGGGGAGATTGTGGCGGGGAGATTGAATCAAAACATTGCCACTTCACGCGTCGACTCATTGCACTTCCAGGCTTTCTATCTGATTGATACACAATAATAACAGGAAAATATGACTGCCTAGGTGATAACTTCTAAACATACGTTATTGACTATATAATATCATAGAGTAACATTTACCTCGCCTCCTCAACTATAACCTACTTGGTCATTTGGTTAAATGCATGTTTTACAGACTCAGGCTTCTATACAATATACATATAGAAGAAAATCGTTCTTAAAATTATGCTTTTGTGTTTAAGTGCAGTGGAATAAGCCCATATTTTTCTTTCAAGTTGACCAACTTTTCACCAAATTGTGAGTTAAAACTGCCAGCGACCACTGGCATTTCGGAGTTGCAGTTCTCTCTAATTGAGGAAACCTTGATGTAGGGTGATGGGTAATGGGTGAGTGAATGGGTGGGGTGATGGGTAATGGGTGTGGGGTGATGGGTGAGTGAATGGGTGGGGGGTGATGGGTGATGGGTGAGGGAATAGGTGGGGGGTGATGGGTAATGGTAAATATAAGCGAAAGTGTGTCTGTCTGTCTGTCTGTCTGTGTGTGTGTGTGGTGTGTGTGTGTGTGTGTTGTGTGTGTGTGTGTGTGTGTGCTGGTATAGGTTCCGCCCCCCGTGGCGCAATCACTCATATGGCACATTTTTGGAACCGGGTTGACCAGGGGAAGGTTTTAAGCCCAATTATGAGATGATCCGATCACTTTTTTTCTTTTTTTTAGCAGCCTATTAGCGATAATTGTGAAAAAAAAGTGGGTTGCGAGAATTGAGGAAACCTTGATGTAGGGTGATGGGTAATGGGTGAGTGAATGGGTGGGGTGATGGGTAATGGGTGTGGGGTGATGGGTGAGTGAATGGGTGGGGGGTGATGGGTTGGGGGTGATGGGTGATGGGTGAGGGAATAGGTGGGGGGTGATGGGTAATGGGTGAGTGAATGGGTGTGTGGTGATGGGTAATGGGTGAGTGAATGGGTGGGGGGTGATGGGTAATGGGTGAGTGAATGGGTGGGGGGTGATGGGTAATGGGTGAGTGAATGGGTGGGGGGTGATGGGTAATGGGTGAGTGGAATGGGTGGGGGGTGATGGATAATGGGTGAGTGAATGGGTGGGGGTAATACATACATTTCTACATCCATGATTTCAGGAAAGTTAGAAGGGGCTATCTGGAGAGTCCGTGTTTGGTGGGCCGAAGGCCCACCAAACACAGGTGGTGGGCCGAAGGCCCACCACCAATAGCCCTCCGCAGGAGCTAGCCAAAAAGTCCGCCCGGAGGGCGGCTTTGCGTCTAGTATATATATATAGGCGTAACACTCAGTGCATCGTGAGTCACTTTGGGATCTCCGGCGACTTCGCGGGATTTCTATTGTTTTGATGACTGGCCTGTACTCTGGGACTGAGAGTGCTGTCAAGTGTGGGTAAGGTGTAGCCAGCATTTTTCCTGTGAATACAGAAGTGAGGCAAGGGTGCGTCCCTGCCCCATCCCTTTTCAATACTTGTATGGACTGGGTATTGGGCAAAGTTGTAGATCAAAGTGATTGTGGAGAATCTCTTGGCAATATGTACCAAGATCACTGATCTTGTTTTTTCCGATGATGCAGTAATCTTTGCCTAGTCGCTGGAGGTCCTGGTGATGGCTCTCGAGGCGCTGCACGTGGAGGCAAAGCCTTTGGGACTTGAGGTGTCCTGGCTCAAGGTCAAGGTCCACGTGTTTTGAGGCTTATAAGATGAAACAGTACAGTTTGTTCATGCGTGCGGCGAGGACATTGAGATCTTGGAAAGTTATACATACCTTGGATGGCGGGTCACGTCTAGAAATCGTACGGCGGATTGGCATAACCCACGTTATTATGGACTCGCTCAGCACGAGTATTTGATGATGATATTTGAAGATGGGAATCGATGACTCTGGTAATAAGTGTCTGCGCATAATCAATGGGGCATCGCTGGGATGACTACGTGTCAAATCAGCGATTACACCGTGAGTCTGAATCGAGGCCTGTTACCTGCATAGTCCGTCAGCGCCAACTTCGGCTATATGAGTATTGTGCACGCTACCCTGAAACCGATCCTCCCATTGGGTGTATCTGTACAGTAAAGACAATACGGCGTGGAAAAGACCATAGGGGGGCGCCCACAAGGCTCGTGGCTAGGGCAAGTTGATGTTTCCTGTCGAGAGTTGCCTTGTATGGGAAGGAAGCCTGCATGGAGATTTGCGCGTGTTGACCCTCCGGAGTGGCGTCGTAGGGTGGGCGAGGAGCCCGCGCCACCCGGGTATGCCCCTAATGATTGATTGATAGTACTATATGGATAGACTACACAGTTGACCTCACCTAACAGCAACAAAATTTATTTATACTTGAGTTTAGGAAAAACATTATTTCGGAATTGTTAAGTTATTTTTTGATTAAAAGTCTAAATTAGAGTTATAATTAGATTATTTTGTTTTAGAAAGTTGGAATCAGGTTTAAATTCATACCAAAAAATAATCAAATCAAAATTCGTCAAAATCCATTAAATGAATCTTTTCCGGGACTCTGAGTAACCAATACATGAAGAAGCCTGTCATCAGAATTTGGGCAACCTCGTATTCTTATTTTTAAAGATATGTACGATTTCAATGGAGCTTTTTATTATTTTTTTTTGCAGAAATTAATGAGACCTACACAAGGGTACAAAATGAATCCAAGCTCTAAATTATTTAAGACATGCTTAAATGAACGCTGGTGGTACATCCACCTGGGATTGGAGGCCTGCCCTTTCAGGTCAATAGCAAAGCTGACTGGCAGAATCCTACTACTGTGCGGAAAATGGGTGATACAGCTCTGGATGAAAATAAGTTATTGTTTTGGTGAGCTGCCCCTATGTCCTTCTCTATGTCACTACTTTCATTATGTGATCAACAAACTTGAAAACAGAAGTAGAAAATTTTATTATGATTTACATTGAATCGGAAGTGGACGGATGTTTTTTTTGGGTTTTTCATGACCCAAGGTTATACTGTGGCGCGCCAGCGCCACAATAAAAGTAAAAATAAAAGTGCAGAAAAAGAATGATCGTAATTTTTCTAGGTGAATACTTTGTACCTTCAAAATTTGCTAAGGAGTTTGATATGTCAACATTATCTTAATATAAATACAGATAGTATTCTGGTATGATCAGAAAGAATGTTGTGTCAATAGGATTTAGGGGACTGAATTTCTTAAGCTATATATAGCTAAGGATATAAATCGATTGGGGACTCAGACAATTTTGTACATTTAATTGCAGAAATACAGCATTAAAACACCTTTACAATGGACTGTGACGACTGTAAAGCGTATCACCGGAAGAAGTAAACAAACACTCAGGAAAATGTGACTGACGTAGTTTTTTTTTTTTATTTTTTTATATTTCCAAATGAAACTAATACTAATTTTTATTCAAAAGATATACAGAAATGACGATAGACAATGAAAGATATATTTTTTAAACGTTGACATCACATCCTTAGACCTTAGACTAATATTTGAATATATATACGTAGATAGTAAGCTACGTGTTGAACATTGTAACACGATATTGACTCACTATCCTACTAAAACAAATCAGTTAGAAAACTATTTAATAAATTAAAGTACCTTTAATCTATTTCATTCTTATAACCAATATTAAACATTTGAATACACCGGCATATTTTTGGCAAAACGTACCTAGTTCTCAAAGAAGATACCAATATTCTCTATACGTATATTCTTTTTAAGTTTTACATAGAGCATAATTTCTAGTGCATTGATATATTTTTGGGTTATGTATTAGCAATATAATTTACCTGAAGTGTTCTACCCACATATGTTTTACACTTTGTCCCATAATATGACCTCAATAGTAAGGCCACTAAATCAGTAATAATCAGTCATTAGACAAAATTTGTCCTCTTAACGCCCTAAACACCCATGTTGCAAGTGTGGAATGTGTCTTACAAGAATACGGGGAAATACATCTTACATTTTAAATTCTGTGTCAGAAAAATGATTTCATTTTATGCAGACAGGTACTATGTGATGTGATGTGTGATTCCGCGGTTCTTTAAGTCTGGTGAGGACTCCTTCGTCACCATCGATGGATTTCCCTCAGCATGAAGTTATTAGAAAAAAAAATATGGTCACTCTCTGGTCTGTTTCCTCGAGAAGCGATATGTATTTTCCTTTCTACAAATAGCAAAGCTTTTGGAGCTTGTGCTCCACCGCTGCTGAAGGCCATCCATCCTCTTTTTAGCCTTCGCTAGCATGTAGTGAGTGTGTTGTATGATGTAAAGACTAAATATTATACAAACAAAGGGTTTAGCATCATTTATGCCTATTAAAATGGGGTGTTAGACCCTAATGTGATGTAGATCTTCATCTAAGTATCGTGCTTTTTTTTTTTTGTTGTTGTTTTTGTTATATTGTTGACCGTAATGATGCACCTTCTGACCTTTTCTAATTTTAAATTTCATGCAATGTTGTGTTAATCTTGGAAAAAGCTGAATTCCATATCAAATGTCTGCTTCATTAGCTGATGTCATTTGGATGTTGATAGGCCCATAAATACGTGCATGTGATATTTCGATTCGGCAAGTAGACTGTGGAGCCTTCCAGCGAAGGTATAGGAACCTTAGGATGGTTTTACACCCAAAATCGCACGCTGCACGTGGCAAGTGGCAGGAGGTAAGTGTCGAAGGACAACCGGCACGATGCTTCACACCAAAAAAAAGAAAAGAAACGAAAGGTCATGCGGTGCGTGGGTCACAGGCTTTGTTTTTTATTATTGTTTGTTTTAATAATTATTATTGATAATATATCATTTATATTATTAATAAAGTATTATTTATTATTGCTATACATTTATTATCAGTAAACATTGCTATTATTGTATTTTTATTATTACCATTATTATTATATTATTATTATTATTTTTATTATTATTTTTATTTTTATTATATTATTATTGTTATTATAATGATGATTATGATCATTATTAATATTTCCATTATTACTGTAGCGAAAAAGGTAATAAAAAGGGCAGATGATACTTTTTTCTTCATACGAATAACAAGGCGGACGTGTCCCCGAAAAGGACATACTTTCTTTAAAAAAAGTACAAACCTTTCATAAATCTTGCTGCGCATGAGCGACCGAAGCAGATTTGTTGATTATTGTAGGCGAAAATCCGTTAGAAACTTTAAAGCTCCTCTACGTACGCCATACGTCCGAAAGTAATTTTTTATTTTTATCTGTAATGTTTGTCGTATAATTATCTTCGTAATTAATACTTTGATATGAAAGCTGCCCCGTGGCACAATGAGAAAAAATGGTCCAGTTCCATCTCTGAGTGGCATCGAGTGGCACATGGCACATGCAAACGTGCCATTCGATTTTTTGAGCTTTATTGAATTGTATTGTTATTATCTTTTTCATTTGGTATTGTAGGAGTGGTACTACCAATGTTGTATGCGTTTACTTTTGTTCTTTTCAACTGTGCAAAAAATATGGGCACATACAGTTTATAACGTCTTTTTTTTTTAATATGTTAATACTGTTAAGTAATAGAAGGAAATAAACATTCACAATATTAATGAAAAGTTGTACAGTTGGGAACTTGGGAGCGACAGCTGGAAAAAAATTGCTGAGACATTGATGATGAGGTACTGTGTCTGGTTTACATAAATGCACTCGACAAAAACGTGTTTAAAGGCCTGATACTTCACACATTCACATATTCGTCACACTCAATCTTGTTAGTGTTGCAAGCTATAAAACCATTGTCAGCATTCGAATTGTTATGTGCAATTTCTTAAACACAGGTTTGGAGAGAAAAGCTGATTTGAAATCACGTAGAGACATGAAAACATGCATACCAATGTGAAGCTCGCAATGATCTTATAATCGAGTTAAGGATGTCAGTGATGTAGGGTTAGATCTCACAAATGCCTATCTGTCCACTCTCATGTCAAGACAATGCGGTTACCTCTTGGTCATTCCACCAACACACTGTTGCTCCTTTCGTGCCACATTTGGAATTGGCATATAAAAATTACCATGAAATCAAATGGGGAACAACACTGGTCGACACCAAAAATGGTTCTGAGTTTATTGTGTGTGGGTTGGAAAGCATTTTCGCTGCTGATTTCAAAAATGGCATTGCTTTTTTCTCTAGCACGTATAGTTTTTTAAATATCGGCATTTTAAATTTTAATAGCTATTATAATTATATCAATCAATCAATTAATCATTGGGGGCATACGCCGGGGGGCGCGTCGCTCGCCCACCCTACGACGCCACTCCGGGGGTCATCCCGCGCGAGTTCCCATGCAGGCTCCTTTCCCATACCAAGCAGCTCTCGACAAGAAACATCAACTTGCTCCAGCCACGAGCCTTGTGGGCGCCCCCTTGGCCTCCTCCACGCCGGATTGTCTCTTACAGATACAACCCGATGGGAAGGATCGGTTTCAGGGTAGCGTGCCACATGCCCATATAGCCGAAGTTGGCGCTGACAGACTATGCAGGTAATAGGCTTCGATTCAGTCTCACGGGGCAATCGCTGATTTGACACGTAATCATCCCAGCGATACCCCATGATTCTGCGAAGACACTTATTACCAAAGGCATTGATTCGTCTCTTCAAGTCACTATTTAGTGTCCATGTCTCACAACCATAGAGTAAGACAGGGATCACAAGCGACTTGCAGATCCGGATCTTTGTCCTCCTGCACAGGTACCGACAACGCCAAATACTCCCGCTGAGCGAGTCCATAACACCGTGGGCTATGCCAATCCGCCGTAAGGCTTCTGACGACCCGCCGTCATTATGGATTTGCGCTACCAAGGTATGTTAAAACTTTCCAAGACTCATTGTCCTACCAACCATGAAAAGACGTAGCTTTCTAGTAAGTCTCCAAACACTGACTTGGTCTTGAGCCAGGAGACCTCAAGCCAAAGCTTTGCCTCCTCGGCAGCGCCTCGAGAGCCTTCACCAGACCTCCAGCGATTCAGCAAAGATTACTGCATCATCGCAAAAACAAAATCAGTGATTTTGGTTTGCCGGGGATGCCCACATCACTTTGATCACAACCTTGTCCAATACCCATCCATACAAGCGTGAAAAGTGATGGGCAAGGACGCCCCTTGCCATCCCTGTATTCAGGAAGAAGCTGGATACACCTGCCCCACACTTTCACAGCACTCTCAGTCCAGAATACAGGACCATTTATCAAACCAATAGTCTTGCAGGAACTCGAAGTCGCAGAAGTCTCCAGAGTGACTCCACGATGCACTGATCAAACCCCTTTTCTTGAGATCAAAAATAGGCTGCAAGCATCCCCTGTCGAAATCACGTCGGCGTTCACCAGGACACGACCTAGGACGGTCCGTTGTTGACTTATCGGGCTAACCCAGACTGCGAGGTCCTGATCGCTTTCACCAGATGACTGCGAATTCGTGTCAGCAATAGATGGGCAGCCCCTTTGCCTGGTACGCTGAGCAGTGTAATACCGCGGTAATTGTTGCAGTCCGACGGTCCCCTTTCCTTTCCAGATAGGGGGGACCAGCCACCTTTCCAGTCATGAGGAATGGTACCTGATTGCTACACAGCAGTCAGGACAGAAAAACCGCGGATCATGCCTCACCCCAGCTTTGAGAGCTCCGAAATGATATACAAACCCCAGTGCCTTTCCCCCTTCAACTTTGCTACAGCCTCTCTGACTTCGCAAGAGAGGTGCGGTTTCGTCAATGGGAGGATCGGCATCACTGCCTGTAACCCAGTGGTGTGAAGCTACTCAGTTGGAGGGTCCACCGTGAAAAAACTGCATGAAAATAATTATATACGTATATAAAATTTATATAATTAATCGAAACAATCCCCCTACTTTAATATATATTACTCGTAATTAAATTTGGTGGTGCCTGGGGCTTTATTGGGAAACCTAATGTACATATCTGGCAAAAAAATATACTTAAATTATGTTCCAAATATATCCGAAAATGTGCCACATCTTGCAAAATATCCGAAAATATGCCAAATCACAGAATTTGACTTTAATATATATATATAATTATATATATATTATATATATATATATAATATATATATATATATATATATATTATATATATAAAATATATTTCTGTATTTTGGAACAAAAACTTCGAGCTTTTTGAGAGAGAAAGATGCGCTAGTTCGAAGAACAGTCAGATCTAGACTTTTTCTTCAGAAAACAGTCAAGATCTCAAATTGGTATTAAATATACATATGATCAAAATATACATAACTACAAAAGTACTCACCCTGCCCCATAGTACATCAGAAGTGTTCTGTAGTTTGCTTTTTCGTTTGTAGGAGCAGCTACTTTCACGTTGTAGCGTCCAGCAAAAGTCCCTATCATGTTAGGAATGAATCGTCCTTGGTATGGGTTCCATGGTGGGAATGTCCTTGGAAACGTTCCCCCTGCTCATCACGACCGCGCCAAGATTCGTTGGGAAGAAATCAAAATGTGAATGGAAAAAGTGGATTTGAGTGAATCGAGCCCCAAGTGCATGGTAACTCTTCAACATGTCATTTACAAGTTCCTCATAATTCGATGCTCGAACATTACCTAGGTAGTTCTTTATAAAAAGCCAAAAAGCTCTTCCAAGCAGCTTTTTCCAGGGCAGTTTGGCTCTTTACAAAGTCTCATCATTGAGTAGTTTACGAATTGAGGGCCATTGAAAACACCTGCCCTTTTCTTTGGCTTCAATACAGTGCGTTCAAACTTTGCTAACAAATACTGAAAGCCAGCACCATTTTGATCCCTGGCCTTCACAAAATTTTTCATTAAACCCCAAATTTCAGATGCAATGGAGGTAAGTACACCTTTTTACTGTCAACAAGAGGTTTGTACATACAGTTGAACTTGCCAGGTGAGTCTTTCGGTCGTGCTGGCCATTCCTTTTTTTTGTAATGTTTTCTGTCCGCTCTAGAGTCCCACAAACAAAGAAAAACATGTGCTTAGTGAACCTAACTGGAGTCCTAGAAGCAAGGAGATTCTTCATGTCCCCACACAGATTCCACTGATGTTCTTCATATTTAACAGCAGATAACAAAGTCTTCATAGTTTCATAAGTTCACTCATTTCATGGCCATGTGCAATTGGAACACTCGGAAGCTTATTTCCTTTATGCAGAAGAACGGCCTTTAGCGTGTTTTTTCCCGAATCTATGAACAGCCGCCACTCACTCTTATCATAAGTGTGAGACTCACAAAGTTGTTCCATGAGTGTCAACATCAAAGCAGTAACAGAGCTTGTGTTCCATCTTGAAGAAGCTTTAAAGTTCTTTATGTCTACGACGAAAAGTGGTGATGAGAACTCCCTTCCCTTTTAGCAAATTCCATTCCTTGAGACGAGATCCAAGGACTTCACTTTTCTCCTTGGGTAGATCTAGGTCCCTAGCAAGGTCATGTATATTTCCCGACTGATGAATTTGGGGTCTCTGTGTCTGCCATTTCTGAAAGTCTGTATCTGGGATTATCCTCCGTTCGAATCTGATAACTTATAGCACTTGCAATTGGAACATTTGAACTGGGAGATCAGACCATGTGGCACAGGCCTGATGGCAGAAGGTACGTCAGGATACCCGATTTAGTCGGTTTTATCGAATATCCTTTATGTTTGTGAGGCAGAAGTAGCAGTCAGACTGTGACCTTTGTTCACGCCAAACCATTGGGATGCCGAATGCCACCTGGGTGGCCGTTTGCAGCAACATTCATTCAAGTGGTTCAAACAGGGGTGCATGCTACTGAGGGGCCACTTTTATCTGATCACCTATACGGCACTTGAAGTAAAAGCAGATAAAGGGCTTTAACATTCTTTGAAGAGGTTTCTTCAGACTGTAGGGGTAAATTCAAATTTTAACAAAAAAATGGCCGATGGCATTCACACAGTTCGGCACTAAATCAAACACATCATAATCTGCCCAAAAAAAAGAAAATGTTTAAACATATGTCAAAAGCTGTCGATCCGTAGGTAAAATGTACTACATAGCCTGCTAACCCTCGCCAATAGCAGGCGCAAACCTCCCTGCTCATGCACAAACCCCACTGACTCAAAACACTGCACGCCCTAAATAGGCTGAGAAAGAAAGATTAAGAGTTTAAATGAAACATTTGGGGAAACTATTTCTGCTTTTACCATTTTTCATGAATGCGTTGGTTCTTTAAAAACTGGACGTGATAGAGTTTAAATTTAAATCAGATTCGAGTTCAGCAGGTCCCATTTACCTAATCAGCTTCATTTAGTCCGAACCTAATCTTTGATTTTTTTGGTCGACCAGTGTATCAAGTGCCCTGCTGATGCACAACCTATATCAACTCAGTTTAAAACCCTTTTCCAAAGTGTCTCACCAATCCTTTAACCCTTGAGGCCAGATCGAAATTTCATTGTAATTTAGCTAACATTAACGATTTTCGTGACTATAAGCAAAATTTATAGTATGACCTGTTTAGTATCCTTTTCCATAGCTAATTTGGTATTTCAGCTTTTTTGATTTTGGCTCACAACAGACTTTTTTATACCCAAAAGGGAAAAATCGGGGTGAAGGGGTTAAAATTTTTTATTGGCATTCTTTACGATCAAAAAATTTTTAAATCAAGTATAGAGCCAGCCTCTGGGCCTTTGCTTTTGCTATTTTGGGCTGGAACGTGGGGGGCCAGCCCCCGGATTGTTCTACAGATACAACCCGATGGGAAGGATCGGTTTCAGGGTAGCGTGCCACATGCCCATATAGCGAAGTTGGCGCTGACAGACTATGCAGGTAATAGCTTCGATTCAGTCTCACGGGCAATCGCTGATTTGACACGTAATCATCCAGCGATACCCCATGATTCTGCGAAGACACTTATTACCAAAGGCATTGATTCGTCTCTTCAAGTCACTATTTAGTGTCCATGTCTCACAACCATAGAGTAAGACAGGGATCACAAGCGACTTGCAGATCCGGATCTTTGTCCTCCTGCACAGGTACCGACAACGCCAAATACTCCCGCTGAGCGAGTCCATAACACCGTGGGCTATGCCAATCCGCCGTAAGGCTTCTTGACGTGACCGCCGTCATTATGGACTGCGCTACCAAGGTATGTAAAACTTTCCAAGATCTCAATGTCCTCGCCACACGCATGAACAGACTGTACTGCTTCATCTAGTAAGTCTCCAAACACCTGGACCTTGGTCTTGAGCCAGGAGACCTCAAGTCCCAAAAGCTTTGCCTCCTCGTGCAGCGCCTCGAGAGCCATCACCAGGACCTCCAGCGACTCAGCAAAGATTACTGCATCATCGGCAAAAACAAAATCAGTGATCTTGGTGTTGCCGACGGATGCTCCACAATCACTTTGATCTAACAACCTTGTCAATACCCAGTCCATACAAGCGTTGAAAAGTGATGGGGCAAGGACGCACCCTTGCCTCACTCCTGTATTCACAAGAAAGAAGCTGGATACACCTGCCCAACACTTCACAGCACTCTCAGTCCCAGAATACAGACCAGTTATCAAACCAATAGTCCTTGCAGGAATCCCTCGAAGTCGCAAAAGATCCCAGAGTGACTCACGATGCACTGAGTCAAACGCCTTCTTGAGATCAACATAGGCTGCAAGCATCCCCTGTCGAAACTCACGTCGGCGTTCCACCAGTACACGAAGCGCTAGGATACGGTCCGTTGTTGACTTATCAGGCGTGAACCCAGACTGCTGAGGTCTCTGATGCTTCACCAGATGACTGCGAATTCGTGTCAGCAATAGATGGGCAAGCACCTTGCCTGGTACGCTGAGCAGTGTAATACCGCGGTAATTGTTGCAGTCCTGACGGTCCCCTTTCCCTTTCCAGATAGGGACGACCAGCCCCCTTTTCCAGTCATGAGGAATGGTACCTGATTGCTACACTGCAGTCAGAACAGCATGCAACCCGCGGATCATGGCCTCACCCCCAGCTTTGAGGAGCTCCGCACTGATATTACAAACACCAGCTGCCTTTCCACCCTTCAACTTTGCTACAGCCTCTCTGACTTCGTCAAGAGAGGGTGCGGTTTCGTCAATGGGAGGATCGGCATCCACTGCCTGTAACCCAGTGGTGTGAAGCTGCTCAGTTGGAGGGTCCACCGTGAACAACTGCATGAAAATAATTATATACGTATAAATAATTATATAATTAATCGAAACAATCCCCCTACGTTAATATATATTACTCGTAATTAAATTATGGTGGTGCCTGCGGCTTTATTAGGACCTAATGTACATATCTGGCAACAAAATATACTTAAATTATGTTCCAAATATATCCGAAAATGTGCCACATCTTGGAATATCCGAAATATGCCAAATCACAGTAAATTTTGACTTTATATATATATATATTATATATATATATATATATATATATATATATATATATATATATATATAATATAATCTGTATTTTGGAACACAACTTCGAGCTTTTTTGAGAGAGAAAGATGCGCTAGTTCGAAGAACAGTCAGATCTAGACTGTTCTTCAGAACAGTCAAGATCTCAAATTGGTATTAAATATACATATGATCAAAACTATACCTAACGTACAAAAGTACTCACCCTGCTCCATAGTACATCAGAAGTGTTTCTGTAGTTTGCTCTTTCGTTTGTAGGAGCAGCTACTTTCACGTTGTAGCGTCCAGCAATAGTCCCCTATCATGTTAGGACTGAATCGTCCTTGGTATCGGGTTTCCATGGTGGCAATGTCCTGGTGGAAACGTTCCCCCTGCTCATCACTGACCGCACCAAGATTCGTTGGGAAGAAATCAAGATGTGAATGGAAAAAGTGGATTTTGAGTGACATCCGAGCCCCAAGTGCATGGTAACTCTTCAACATGTCATTTACAAGTTCCTCATAATTCGATGCTCGAACATTACCTAGGTAGTTCTTTATAACAGCCAAAAAGCTCTTCCAAGCAGCTTTTTCCAGGGCAGTTAGGCTCTTTACAAAGTCATCATCATTGAGTAGTTGACGAATTTGAGGGCCATTGAAAACACCTGCCTTTACTTTGGCTTCAGATACAGTGCGTTCAAACTTTGCTAACAAATACTGAAAGCCAGCACCATTTTGATCCATGGCCTTCACAAAATTTTTCATTAACCCAAGTTTCAGATGCAATGGAGGTAAGTACACCTTTTCACTGTCAACAAGAGGTTTGTACATACAGTTGAACTTGCCAGGTGAGTCTTTCGGTCGTGCTGGCCATTCCTTTTGTTTGTAATGTTTGCTGTCCGCTCTAAAGTCCCACAAACAAAGAAAACACATGTGCTTAGTGTAACCTAACTGAGTCCTAGAAGCAAAGAGATTACCTTCATGTCCCCACACAGATTCCACTGATGTTCTTCATATTTAACAGCAGATAACAAAGTCTTCATAGTTTCATAAGTTTCTCTCATTTCATGGCCATGTGCAATTGGAACACTCGGAAGCTTATTTCCTTTATGCAGAAGAACGGCCTTTAGCGTGTTTTTTCCTGAATCTATGAACAGCCGCCACTCACTCTTATCATAAGTGTGAGACTCACAAAGTTGTTCCATGAGTGTGTCAACATCAAAGCAGTAACAGAGCTTGTGTTCCATCTTGAAGAAGCTTGAAAGTTCTTTATGTCTACGACGAAACGTTGGTGATGAGAAACTCCTTCTTGTAGCAATTCCATTCCTTGAGACGAGATCAAGGACTTCACTTTTCTCCTTGGGTAGATCTAGGTCCCTAGCAAGGTCATGTAGCATTTCCTGACTGATGAATTTGGGGTCTCTGTTGTCTGCCATTTCTTGAAAGTCTGTATGCATGTAAAAATTCCACATATGTAACAAAAACTGTCCGATGCATTCACACAGTTACGGCACTAAATCAAACACATCATATCTGCAAAGAAAAAGAAAATGTTTAAACATATGTCAATAGCTGATACGATCAGTAGGTAAAAATGTGACTACATAGCCTGCTAACCCCTCGCCAATACGCAGGCGGCACACCCTCCACCTGCTCATGCACAAACCACACTGACTCAAAACATGCACTGCCCTAAATAGGCTTGAGAAAGAAAGATTAAGAGTTTAAAATGAAACATTGGTGAAACCTATTTCTGCTGATTTTACCCATATTTTTTCATGAATTGCGTCTGGTCTCAAACAACTGGACGTGATAGAGTTAATTGAACATCAGATTCGAGTTCAGCAGGGTCGATTTACCTGTAATCAGTCTTTGTCCAAACCAATCTTCGATTTTTTTTGTCGACAGTGAAACAAGGGCCACCGCTGATTGCAAAACCCCTTAATCAATAGTAAATTTTTCCGGGGTTTTCCCCCCAACCCTTTTAACCCCTTGAGGCCCAGATCAAAATTTCCATTTAATTTACACCATTAACGTTTTTGTGACTAAAGCAAATTTTATACATGCCCGTTTAGTATCCAGTCCAAATAGAAATTTGGGAAATTTTCGTCTTTTTTGAATTTATGGTCCACAACAGAAAATTTTTTTATACCAAAGGAAGATTGGGGCGTGTAGGGGTTTAAAAAAATTGTTTTTGGCATTCTTACGATCAAAATTTTTTTTACATCAAGTAAAACGTCCAGCCCTGGGCCCTTTGTTTTTGGCTCAGTTCTTGTGGCTGGAACGTGACAGGGGCCCACTTTTCCACCAATTAACAATTACGTGAATTACTCTTTAGGGTTGTTCTATGAAAAAAGTTTGTTTAACAGCCCCCCATTGATTTTGACAGCACTTTTTTGGATTCGAATGCAACTCAACCCGACAATAATTAGGGTAGTTTCGCAAATTATCTTAAAGGGCTTGTTTACGCAAAACATTTTCCGCACCCCCATTGATTTTGACAGCATACTCACATGTCAAATTTCAGCTAAATCCAACAAAAAATTGGGGTTTTAGTTATCATTTTTAGGCGGAAAAATTTGGGCCCACGGGTTTATGGTAAGCGAAGGAGCGAAGCTCGCTGAAAATAAGTCACATGAGTTAGTAAATTGTCCTATTACTCTAGGTTATATTATTATGCTTTAACCTGTGTTATTCTTAAAGGTTAAATAAGACGTTTTTATAAGCAAAAAAAAGCTGCTGAAATTTGTGTATGATCACATGTATGAAACGACAGTATTAAAACTAATAAGTAAAACGCCGGAAATCTTTCACTAGTCTTTGATTTACATACGACGAAAAACTGCGCACGAATTTACATCAGTTTTCAAGCAAAAAAAAAAGTTTTTTTATATGATTTGGGTTTAAATTAAAGTTGTCATTGCTGCTATCTATGCCAGTGTACTTTTAAAATATCAAGATATCCAAAGGATATAAAAAAAAACTCCCTTTCCCCTTCCATCTGAATTAGCCAAAATACCCTTTTATGACATAGTAAGGGATCATATTTCCTAATTGCAAAAACTGTTTCAGGTGCAGTGTACTTTTCCCAAAACCCAACAAATTATGAATTACGACTGGTTTAGCAATACATCGTGATTTTTTCGATCTTGATAGGCTAGAATAATGATAGATGGCAGGCAAAGGTAGACTTTAAAGGATTGACAATGGGTACTTTAGTAGGACCCAGTATGCAAAAAACCTGATACTTTTAAAAATTTTAAACACTGAGACACATAAGAAAAAAATAACTGAAGAAAGTAAAAACTTGGCCTATGGGATTGTATTTTTGAAAACAATATACCTCCAGGGGGTTTAACCCCAAAAAACTTTATGACCTTTTTTTTGGCGGGAATCCGAGTCGGTCGTAACGGAAAACCCCCAGCGGCGGAAAAGTCGAGGTTTTGGGCGTAAACGTGCAGACTGGCCCCGATCTCGAGACTGGTATTAGCAGGGAGGAAGTCTCCAGGTCGTTATTATGCTTGGGATGTATGAAATATATTTCTGGGAATTAGACATATGATTGCTTTGGATGGATTTATTTATATATATGATAAAGAGATGAAATACAACAAGGGGATCATCCAGTCTGGCAGGCGGCCCTTCGGCAGCAGCGATAAAATTTCTGCCATATACGGGATGAACCCTGAGGGGGTATCAAAAACCCAAAAGGGGATA